>CM033644.1:218219196-218369110 GCA_019512145.1 Engystomops pustulosus
TCCTATCCCTATCATTACACCTACTAGTCATATACTATCATATCATAGTCCTATCCCTATCATTACACCCACTAGTCATATACTATCATATCATAGTCCTATCCCTATCATTACACCTACTAGTCATATACTATCATATCGAGATCCTATCCCTGATCGGACATACCCACTAGTCATATACTATCATATCATGTCCTATCCCTATCTTACACACTACTAGTCATATGTAATCATAGTCCTATCCCTATCCTACACCTAATAGTGCATTATACTTAGATCAGATAGTCATAGCCATGCAGTACACCGAACGAGTCATATACTATCATATCATATAGTCCTATCCCTATCATTACATCTACTAGTCATATACTGTCATATCATATAGTCCTATACCTATCATTACACCTACTAGTCATATACTGTCATATCATAGTCCTATCACTATCATTACATCTACTAGTCATATACTATCATATCATATAGTCCTATCCCTATCATTACACCTACTAGTCATATACTATCATAACATATAGTCCTATCCCTATCATTACACCTACTAGTCATATACTGTCATATCATAGTCCTATCCCTATCATTACACCTACTAGTCATATACTCTATTTATATGATACAGTCATAATGACTAGTAGTGGTAATATAGGGATAGGACTATGATATGACAGTATATGACTAGTTAGGTGTAATGATAGGGATAGGACTACTGATGATGTATATGACTAGTAGGTGTATATGATAGGAATAGGACTATGATATGATATATATTACTCAGTAGTGTATGAATGTATAGGACTTATATATATGATAGTTATACTATGGCGTGTAATGATAGGATAGACTATATGATATGATATATATGACTATAGTAGGTGTAATGATAGGGATAAGGACTATATGATATGATAGTATATGACTAGATGGTATGATAGGGATAGACTATGATATGACAGTATATGACTAGTAGGTGTAATGATAGGATTGACTATGATATGATAGTATATTCTTTAGGTGTAATGATAGGGATAGGACTATGATGATAAGTATATATACTAGTAGGTTAATATAGGTATAATGACTAGAATGAAGTATAGACTAGTGGTGTTATAGGGATAGGACTAATGATATGACAGTATATGACCTAGTGGTGTAGCTGATAGGGATCGGACTAATGATCTGATGTATATGACTAGTAGTGTGTAATGATAGGGATAGGACTTGATATGACAGTAATATTACTAGTAGGGTAATGATAGGTATGGACTATATGTTTATGATCGTAATATGACTATAGGTGTAATGATAGGGATAGGACTATATGATATGATAGTATATAACTAGTAAGATGTAATGATCTTTGATAGGACTATTGTATATGACAGTATAAATATGACTAGTAGGTGTAATGATAGGTATCAGGAACTATATGATATGACATATATGACTAGTAGATGTATGATATGGATGACTAAAATGATATGATAGTAATGATAGTAGTGTGTAATGATGGGCTGGACTATGATCTGATAGTATTGACTATGGTGTAATGATAGGGATAGGACTATGATATAATAGTATACTGACTAGTAGGTGAATGATAGGATAGGACTATATGATATGATAATATGACTAGTAGGTGTAATGATAGGGATAGGACTATATGATATAATAGTATATGACTAGTAGGTGTAATGATAGGGATAGACTATATGATATGACAGTATATGACTTAGTAGTTGTAATGATAGGCATAGGACTATATGATTATGAATAGTATATACCCTGTCCAGAGCCTACAGTCCGTGTTAGCCAATACTTACATTCCACTGTCCATTCCAATCGGGATATCTAAATAAAAAAAAAAAAAAAAAAGTCCAGAATTACTCCACTATTCCCAGTAATTCGGGGCTTTAGCTCACATTCTAAACTCATCTTATGCTATCAGTGGACCAAATCACAGAACCATCAGTTTTGCCAAAGGTGAAGCGCAAACTCCTAGATGCCGTGGCTGATAGCAACCACAGCATCTCACAAGTTAAAACAATAACAGCTTGTACCAAGTTTGCAGGTTATCCACCATCCACGTGGTTGGCTAGGATCCTACTGATCACGAAAATTGGGCTCCGTTCTAACAACTGGTTTGTGTGCACAGCTTATTTAATACTAGCGGATTGACGGAAATTGCTCACAGCACAGCGCTGGGGTATCTCCAGCATTCCTCATCAGAAAGGAAGGTATGTGGGTGAGGATACCACACAGCTGTACTTCATTTTCGACAACCCATAGCATTGTAGGAGCAGCAGGACACCCGCTTGATCATCAATTAGTGAGAATGGGTCGCCATTAATGACCCCCAGGGACGCAGAGCACCTGGTAAGTTTTGGCAGCATACTTATACACATACTTTTTACACGTATCAATAGGTGACTTCAACTTCCAGCAGCAGCATCCAGCTGTCTTTTATGGTTGGGGCATTGGTGTGATCTACCAGCCCCTACAGAGAGAAAGAATTAGCACCACAGACAAGTACATTACATGAGGGACAGTCTCCATATACACAGGTCCTCACACCCCAAAGAGGACAATTTCGTGTTCCAATATAAGATTTCTCTCCTAACCCGTTAAGGGGCGAGTGTCAAGTGTGGGGTCTCGCCCGCTGGGACCCTCACCAATCACACATGTGCCATTTGAAAGAGCGGCATTCACACTTTCCCTTATGGGGCGATGCAAACAGCTCAGCACTTCTTTAAAAGGATTGTACCAAGTTTCATAGCGAGCTGATCAGTGACTGTTGGGACCGCCAAAAATCATAACAACCCTCTATAGAGCACTCCATCACTATTGAAAGGAGCCAGCAGGACAGATCCTTGCCTGCTGTCAACCCATTAGCGAGATTAGGACCAGCTTTTTCCAAGTAATCGGGGGTCTGCTCCATGATGAGCGGGAGTCTCAGCCTCTCAATATCGCCCCCCCCCCCAACCCGACAGTGTTAAAGGGACCTACCACCAACTGATCTACCTATAAAAGGTAGATCGGGTGTAGGTGGATCTTAGGACGTGAGGATAGCTCTTTCAAGGCTAAACCTCAAGTCCCCCTGCACTTCTTTAACAACTTTTATTCCCTTATATGTAATTTTCTAAAGAGGCTACTAGGGTTTGAGTAGCTGGCGCGGAGGCTACACGGCTCAGCTCCTCCACGTCCCCAGCCCCTAGCGCTTCGCCTCCTACCAGAATCTGCCATCTGCGCATGTGCAGAACAGCAGGGCCGTCTGGCAGCTCCGGGCAGTTACGCACAGCCGCGGGCCTGCACATTCCAAACACAGGTTTCGAAGGCAAGGGTGCGCAGCTACGAGGATATGTGCACAAGGATATCTGGTAGGAGGATCGATGAGGCTACTGGGGCTTGGAGTAGCTGCGCCGTGTAGCCTCAGACTCCGGCTACTCCACGCCCCAGTAGCCTCTTTAGAAAATTTACATATAAGTGGAATAAAAGTTATTAAAAAAATTACGGGGAATAAATGCTATCCTCACATCCATAGATCCACCTCCCGCCCTATCTACCTTTATAGGTATATCCTTGGTGGGAGGTTCCCTTTAACCACCGCTAAAATGTGTTTAAAAAAAGAATGGTACAACCCCTTCTGCAGGGTGTGGGGTCGCTCGGAGAGGGTTGTTCTCCAGCCACCATATCCGGCTGAATAGCTGGAGGTCACTGGACCCGCTTTGACCAGTCAGTGGCCATGGGAGGAACGCGGATATGACCACCGCATGCTGTTTTTGGCCGTGCTCCTTGTCACTTCTTTCAGTGGTGTTGCCGAAGAAGCGTGGACAGCATGAAGTTTTTGTGTATTGGTTTTAGCCCACAGTCAGAGTCCCACTGACTGCACACTTATCCCCCTTTCTTGTGGGCAGGGGTTAATCGAATTTGTAATACAACTCACTAAAGTTTTTTCCTAAAGACAACTTATAGGTTATATGCATCCTGCAACCCCCACCGACCACAAGAAGTCTTCTCAGTTCCCATTTCAAGGAAGTCCATTGTTCTCGTTCATCATCTGTGGGATTGTCAATGGAAGCTTTGTATAGCGGTTCGACTAGAGTCGTTACAAGCAACCATGGATCAAATGGCTTTCCGGTGGTCGGTGGTTGGGTTCCCGAAATAAGGATAAGTTGTCCTCCTGTGACCCATCTACAAGGATTTGTCAAAACATTCAATTTTTGCACTTGAAACCAGGGAGTCTCATAAACCTGCCAGAAGCAAATCAGATCGAACTACTAGCAAGAGTTTGGTGGCCATTGTAAACTCAAAACAAGTCTTGAAACAAAACAAGTCAAACCATCCCGAAGAAAGCAGGAAATTACAGGGGGCGGCTTCATTTGCCAAGTTTAGAAACCGAGGCAAGTCATGGGATAACAGTTAAGTATCGGTTTTCATGGACAAAAGAATGGATCGGAATACAACACGTTGGGCAGCATAGAAGACCAAGGGCTAGAGCTTATAAAGGTCGTCAAACATGCCCAAGTTGACGACCACCAGACAGAAGGGGGGAGGATGTGGCATCTTATTGGTGGCCAAAATTTCCATAATGAACGTTGTCCCAGTGGCTAGCCCCTCCACGATGGTTATTATCCTTCCCCATACACATTACATTGTATCGAACTCGGAAGTTGTGGAACCGGGAACCACCATGACCGGTGACCATGTGACTACCTGGTTCGAGGCTTTGGCTTAGTTATGGAGCCCCCCCCCCCAGGGAACTATAGAATAGGGAATGGATTTACGTTATTCCAAAGAGACTGGACCAATTGAATGGTACGGAAGTTACCATGATCGCCAAGACTGGAGGTAATGCCTTGAAGGAGAAGAGTGGAGGGTTATCGGGGGCAAAATGGATTTCGGCATGTAACCTATTGCTTTTTCCCCAGATCAAGTATGAACATTGCTTACTTCAAGGAAAACACCCTTCTAAGAGAGTGGAACAACTGATTGATAAAGCGTTAAGGCCTATCATGACTTCCGCGCAAGTGTAAGGAAGAGGTGTTTATGGCCAACAGCTACTCAAGTAGGAACTCACCTTCTTTGTGTTTATTGGTAAAGGTCACAGAGGGAACAATAATGGGTGGGAAACTCTTTTGGTGAATTAGGTCCTGGAAATCATACGTTTTCGTAATGGATGTGAATTCCCCTGGAGCCTTTTCGAAATCCTGAACTTTCTTGTGGCTGGTTTGTAGCGCATGGGCTCGTAGTCCGAACCGAGCTTACGGATCGAAGTGTCGGGCATGTAACGTCCTTCTCTAAACCTTTCCCGATCTCTTAAGCGGTCGTCAAAGTCCAGTCTCTCCCGTAACGGGCTCTCGAGAGCGGCTCCCGTGGTCATAGTCGACCACGTGTCCAGAACAGGTGCTCTGTCAAGCTCTCTCTTCGGTAGGGTCTTATGTCATCTCCCACTCACTGCTAGACACTCTCAAGGGCTCTTGAGGAAGCCTCTCTCTGTAACCAACATGGACAATCTCTTCCGACCTCCTCCTCTTATTTGTTAATAGTTGTGTAAACTCTCGGGAGTGATTTTCTCCTCGGGGAACGACTTATTCATCCAAGTCCCTAGAGGACAGACCAAAGCTGGCCAGATCTTAGTGGCCTGATGGGGAGTCTCCCCGATGTTGAGAATGCATTGTGGGTGGAGGAGGAGGAGAGGAGGGACCTCGGTTACCAAGACTAATATAGATGGCAATTTTTTAGAGGAGGGACCAGAGAACATGCACACGAGAGGCCTTGTGGACCAAACTTAGAGCGCGGATCCACTTCTAAAAGTCTCTGCCTACAAGACGATTGGAATAGGACTTGGACATGGCTGGACTATCGCTTTAGCTACGGCAAGAAGGAAAGTGAAAAGGAGCGGTCCCGTGAACAAAACCGAAGTATCTTCGTTGAAAGTAGAAAGTTGGCAGACAATTCTGTAAAAAACAAGTAATTTTAGTCAACACAAACAGTAATCTGGACACAATATGAAGAAAAATAGGACTACAAAAAAGTTAACATTCATATATACAGGTCCCCTTGACCAACAATCAAGTGTAAGGATCCAGGCAACACGCAGAAGTGCTGCCAAGTAGACAGAAAGGAAGAAGAAAGGCAAACAGTTCTACAGGAAGTGCAAACACGGGTTTGATGTGGAGCTGGATCGGTCCTGACAAACTTTTTGATTTGTATTTTTCAATAAGATATTATTTGGGGTGCCTGGAGATAAAGACATCCACCAGACGAAACACAACAAGTATAACTTTAATGGAACCAGAAATGATAGGCGTGTAAACGAGACAAGCGTTGGAACATGTAATTCGCAATTGAACTGGACCAAGTTTTTTTTTTTTTTTTTTTTTTACCAAACTTGGATGTTCTTTAAGCTCATTATATTAAATGAGGTAAACCTTTGGTGGCCTACAATGCTTGAGGGGGGAGTCAAAAGTAAAGTACCCTGCTATGTTTTTATACCATTACGCCTCCTATAAATTCTTATAGTAGCCATATGAACATTTAGATGAAATGGTGGATTGGTGAACCGGGGGACGGTAAACCTCCCAAATAGACAGGGGACCGTTGCCGATATTATGAAGACTGTATGAAGGATCATGATCTATAGAAAATGATTGCTCTATACATAGAACATCTAACGCCAAAAGCAAAGGTAGCAGGTAACTTTATTTCAGACTTCCCCTCGTAACCAAGTTGTGGAACTGAAGCTCCTATAGACCTAATCACAAGTCGACCATACTATACGACCATCCATACTCCGCAGATCAAGTCTTCAAAATCCCTTGTAGTTTTTTTCTCTTCTAGTCAAATCAGGTAACGAAGAGACCACCACTGGCCAGTGTGACACCAGTTATGGAGACTTTGCTAAATATTAAATTTCCCACTATATAATCGCACAGTTCTAGATAATATAGGCATTCTCACATTTTTCCAGCACGTCATTTCAGTCTTGCCGAAAAAAGGCACTTCATTAGGAGCATCTCCCGAGGTTACCTTGACACTAGACACCAAAGAAGAACCAAACATATTCCACCTGAAAATCCCTCTCACAGTAAGAACAGAGTTGGAGGAGATAAATAATATGGATAAGGAGAACCATGACCCCAGAATGAGCTTGTTACATAGCATCAAGCACGTGAAGAAACAAGCAGAATGGAAAGAGAATCCATGGCGACTTAGAAGCCTGACATATCATCCTAAGAGCCACCCGACAACCTCAAGAACCTGAGCAAATATTACAGACCCACGTCTACCAGAGTTTCATATGTGCCCAGGGCTGGATGTGATACAGTCCATGGTAACTGACTGTAGTGATTATTAACCTAGGCCATGTCGTCTTAGGGACACTTTAGTACTGAAGATTGGATTACCGAGGTTATATGGCCGAGACTTAAGTTTGTACAAGATTGTCAAATATCAGATATCAGTAAATTACATTCATTTCCTGTGTGTTTTAGAGCAGGAACAGAAAGTGAAGACATCTAATACCTTGTTCTCCATCCCTTACTAATGGATTCTTGAAGAACCTTCTGATTCATTTAAAGGAGTGGATGTGGACCGCTGACTAACCACCAAGGGATAGGAATTTGGATACCCCGGTCGGGCTTTCTAACAGTGATGATCACATGGTGTACAAAACCCTCAGCTCTTATTCAGAATAGATGTTTCGATCCGCCAAATATCACAGGTGCCCAAGCCTACTGAGGAGCTTCATCCCAGGGTACGGTCCTACTGGTCCTCTCCTTATCTAGAGAGAGTCATAATTTACTATTCTATTGCCAAACCAATCAGAAAATTTGGAGAATCTGCTATGGATGACATAAGAAAGTTGGAGGCGTGTGACTCATTAGTAGTAGTGATGTTGATGTTCAGTGTCATCTATATAGAGGTCTTGTACAGGGAGGGGGAGGAGATAAGCTGTGGACATCATCTAGTGTCAGTGGTGATGTATATGGGTCTTGTTATCTATATAGAGGTCATGGTACAGGAGGGGGAGGCGATAAGCTTGACATCATCTATGTGTCAGTAGTGATGTAATGATGGGTCAGTGTTATCTAATAGATGTCATTGTACAGGGAGGGGGGGAAGGAGATAAGCTGTGACATCATCATATTGTCAGTAGTGATGTAATGATGGTCAGTGTTATCTATATAGAGGTCATTGTACAGGGAGGAGAGAGTAAGCTTGACTCATCTATTGTCAGTAGTGATGTAATGATGGTCAGTGTTTATCTATATAGAGGTCATTGTACAGGGAGAGGAGGAGATAAGGCTGTGACATCATCTATTGTCAGTAGTGATGTAATGATGGGTCAGTGTTATCTATATAGAGGTCATTGTACAGGGAGAGGAGAAAGGTGGACATCATCTATTGTCAGTAGTGATGTAAAGTTCATGTTCCTCTTCTATTGCGTCCTGCCTATATAAAGAGGTGAAAAAGGGAAGTATTTAAGGAAACTTTCGCAGAATCAACAACTGCGATATTTACATCTCGATTCGGTGATAAAAAGCATTAACTTGTTCCAGTCAATGTTTAATAGTCCAAAATGTTTAGATGTCCAGACGTCATGATGAGATGAACGACTTAGTTGCTCCTATGCTGGACACGAAACACAGAACATGATGCTGCAGGTCAGGTCATTGCTCCAAAATATACATATTTAAAGAGACTGGTGGAGATCATTGAAGGTCTAAACCCCAGCAAGAATCTGCACCCCAAACAGTAACACGGTGGGAGTTGAGGCGCAAGATAAGAAGATCTGTCTGGGATTACAGCCAGATGTACACAGCACATAGAGAACCTGCCCTCAGTATTGGAGACCCTGAACCTGCTCGGTTTTGGGGCCCAAATCTGGGAAACGTAATCCCTTCTAATGTTTCAGGGTTATATTTGTTCAAATATGACCGTTATTGGGGGGGGGGGGGGGGGGTAGCAGATGGCTTCTGACTACACCGCTTCTCATTATTCATTGCCATTGAAATCAATGAACAAAACATATTCTACTATGCACTATTCTGCTGCTGGTGCAGTCACTGTGTACATACATGACATTACTTATCCTGTACTGATCCCTGAGTTAACATCCTGTATTTACTCCAAGCTGCCCTCACTATTCTGCTGCTGGTGCAGTCGCGTTACATACATGACATTACTTACCCTGTACTGATCCTGAGTTTACATCCTGTATTATACTCCAGAGCTGCACTCACTATTCTGCGCGCTGGTGCAGTCGCTGTGTACATACATGACATTACTTACCCTGTACTGATCCTGTTACATCCTGTATTATACTCCAGGGCTGCACTCACTATTTGCTGCTGGTGCAGTCGCTGTGTCCATACATGCCATTACTTACCCTGTACTGATCCTGAGTTACATCCTGTATTATACCCCAGAGCTGCACTCACATTCTCTGGTGGTGCAGTCACATACATGCAGTACATACATGACTTACTTACCCTGTCTGATCCTGAGTTACATCTGTATTATACTCCAGAGCTGCACTCACTATCTAATGCTGGTGCAGTCACTGTGTACAACTCGACATTACTTATCCTGCACTGATCCTGAGTTACCATCTTTATTATACCCCAGAGCTGCACTCACTATTCTGCTCTGGTGCAGTCACATACATGCAGTACATCATGACATTACTTACCTGTCTGATCCTGATTCATCCTGTATTATACTCCAAGCTCACTCACTATTCTGCTGCTGGTGCAGTCACTGTACAACATGACATTACTGATCCTGTACTGATCCTGATTTCACCTGTATTTATACCCCAGAGCTGTACTCACTATCTGCTGCGGTGGCAGTCACTGGTGTACATCATGACATTACTTATCCTGTACTGATCTGAGTTACATCCTGTATTATACTCCACAGCTGCACTCACGTATTCTCTGCTGGTGCAGTCACTGTGTACATACATACATTACTTCACCTGTACTGATCCTAGTCCATCCTGTATTATACTCCCAGTGCTGCACTCACTATTCTGCTGCTGGTGCAGTCACTTGTACATACATGACATTATTATCCTGTACTGATCCTGAGTTACATCCTGTATTATACCCCAGAGCTGTACTCACTATTCTGCTGCCGGTGCAGTCACTGTGTACATACAATGACCTTACTATATCCTGTACTGATCCTAGTTCATCCTGTATTATACTCCAGAGCTGCACTCACTATTCTGCTGCTCTGTGCAGTCACTGTGTACACATGACATTACTTAACCTGTACTGATCCTGAGTTACATCCTGTATTATACTCCAGAGCTGCACTCACATATTCTGCTGCTGGTGCAGTCACTGTGTACTACATGACATACTTATCCTGTACTGATCCTGAGTTACATCCTGTATTATACCCCAGAGCGTTACTCACTATTCTGCTGCTGGTGCAGTCACTGTGTACATACATGACATACTTATCTGTACTGATATCCTGAGTTACATCCTGTATTATACTCCGAGACTGCACTCATATTCTGCTGGGCAGTCACTGTGTACATACTGACATTACTTATCCTGTACTGATCCTGATTACCTCCTGTTTATCCCCCAGAGCTGCACTCACTAGTCTGCTGCTGGTGCAGTCACTGTGTACATACTGACATTACTTAACTTTACTGGATCCTGAGTTTATCCTGTATTATCCGCAGAGGCTGCACTCACTATTCTGCTGCTGGTGCAGTCACTGTGGTAACATACATGACATTACTTATCCGTAACTGATCCTAGTTGACATCCTGTATTATACTCCAGAGCTGCACTCACTATTCTGCTGCTGGTGCAGTCACTTGTTCATACTGACATTACTTATCCTGTACTGATCCTGAGTTACATGCTGTATTAGTTGCTGCAGAGCTGCACTCACTTTTTGTGTCTGATACAATGACACGCCCGCAGGCCTCGCTCCATTACAAAGAGAAGGTCAATAATTCCACAATGTCGCCTGATTTCCCCTCAGAAGCCCCTCTCGCCTCCCGTCCCCTTCTCAATCGCCTCCCTTAACCGTTATCATCCCGCTCCGCGCTCACACAACGGTCACGGCTCCCACCACAACCGCAGCAGCAGCAATACGAGACCAGGAAACCGCCTAGTGACGCCACTTCCGCTTCCGGGTGAAGTTGCGTCGCGCGTAAAGTGGGGAGGAGCTACACAGACCATAGATTACACGGCGCGCATGCTAAGGCGGGACTTCTGGTTTATTCCAGTTACCGCCAGTTGCTCGGATTCAAAGATGCTTTAATTGATCAAATCTAACAATAAAAACATTTTTATTATACTGTGGATATAAGAAGGATTGTCTCTCTCCAGGTTACAGCGCCAATTTTTTAAGTTGTTTTATGGCTGGTTTGCCAGTTCAGTGAATTGTGTATAATGCAATACCGGATACAGCCTGTGGTGGAAGAGTGGCGCTGTTTGCTACAACAAAACAAATCTTAAATTACTTTAATGGGGTTGTCCTGCGTCAAATGTAACCCCGATACATATATTAGGGGTAAACATGCCCAATTGCAGGGCTCCTTCCAACGATAACAAGAAGGAATCCTTTTTATGTAACGTAGGGACAAATCCCAAGGACTGGGTCCTGCAGGCGTTAGACTGTGAAGATTGTTTTTTCCTTCCCCGGCTATCTAGTTGAATAGCGCTTTAAAAGGGGTCTTTAGGGTCACTAGTATGGGCTGCGGGTCGGATTGTTGCTGTGGCCGCTCCGATTTTTGGCATGAGGGCTTCACCAGACGTGCCGTGCGGTCCACAGGGACAATTATGGCCAATCAGTAGCCCCTAGAAACCATGGGACATCATTGTCCATAAATGGAGGTGACGTCCTATGGTCCAAGGAGGCGTTCATTGCTGAAGCAGATGCATCATGACATTCTGGAAAACGCCTTTAAGAGGTTCAGGCTCTTCCATAATATCTATTCATTTTTAGAAACTAAAATTTGACTACCTTAAAATGTGCATGGATTTGAGAGCCTACATCTCACAGCTGCTCTACTTTCATAGGCAAAGTGTCCTTAAACGCACCACCACCTTGGGAAACCCATGGAGGAAATTGATGTAGGGCGACACAGTGGGTAGCACTTCTGCCTTCACGCGCTGGGACCTGGTTTCAAGTCCCACCCAGGTCAACATCTGCAAAGAGTTTGTATGTTCTCTCTGTGTCTCCGTGGGTTTCCTCCGGTCCTCCGGTTTCCTCCCACACTCAAAAACAACGTGTAGGATGATAGATTGTGAGCCCCATTGGGGACAGGGACTGATTTGGCAACTCTGTGCAGGGCTTTATAGAGGAGAGGGGGCAAATGTGAGAGAGGAGGGCTGTCTGGATGAGGGGGAGGGGCAAATGAAGGGGTTTGGACTAAGGTGCGGACTCCAATATGAAGGGATGGTCTGACTGTGAGGAGAGGGGGGCAAATATGAAGTAGATGAGGAGAGTGGAGAAGATGCCACATAGATGTAATTTTCCATAAAAATAACAAAGTGCATTTTTTTGTGGGTCATGTGACCTCACATTACCGAAAAATTCAGCTTGTGTTGGAACCTGAATGTATTTTAAAGTCCACTCACCTGTAATGAAGAGGCTGAGGACCAGGACCGCAGTATGAAAAGTCATCTTCTATCTTGGTCCATGCAATACAAATGCAAGTAGAGGATGAAATGTAAATTTAATAGAAGAAATGAATGGGAAGTGGATTGTGAAATCTTCTCTAGAATCTTACGTTTCCTGCTTATATAT
Source organism: Engystomops pustulosus (assembly GCA_019512145.1). Lineage (NCBI taxonomy): Eukaryota > Metazoa > Chordata > Amphibia > Anura > Leptodactylidae > Engystomops > Engystomops pustulosus. The sequence goes on from CM033644.1 coordinate 218,231,995, forward strand.
TTTATATATAGATCTAGGACATTAATAAGATAAAAAGCCTGGATTGCAGACTGATACATTGGGCAGATTTATCAAGTGTCTGAAAGTCAGATATTCCTAGTTGCCCATGGGCAACCATCACAGCTATAGCAGGATAGTCCAGATTTGGGACTGCCCTGTTGTCATGGTCATTACATGGTAGATTGGGATACCAGGAAGGTGGAGGGGGTCAGTTATTACAGTGATGGCACCAGCTGCCTCTGAAAATAATCAAGTACTGTATATACTTGTATAAGCCCGACCCCGAGTATAAGCCGAGACCCCCTAATTTTACCACCAAAAACTGACTCGAGTATAAGCCAAGGGTGGGAATGCATTGATCAACGACCCCCCCAGTATATGCCGAAAGTCCCCAGTAGTAATAACCAGCCTGCCCCAGTATTAACAGTCCAGTATGATATACGCCACCCGCCTGCCCCAGTAGTAATACAGCCAGCCCAGCCTGACCTCAGTAGTATACAGCGCCCGCCTGCCCCCTGTACTATACCCCACCCCGCCTGCCCCCCAGCAGTATACAGCCGACAAGTCTGCCCCCTGTAGTACCAACCCATCCCAGCCTGCCCCCAGCAGTATACAGCCAGACAGTCTGCCCCCTGTAGTATACAACCCCAGCTGGCCCCCTGTAGTATACACATCCCAGCCTGCCCCAGTAGTAAGCCAGCCCAGCCTGTCCCCAGTAGTATACAGCCAGCCCCAACTAGTATACGCCAGCCCCGCTTGCCCCTGTAGTATATACCCAGCCAGCCTGTCCCCAGTAGTATACAGCCAGCCCCCACTAATATACGCCAGCCAGCTTGCCCCCAGTAGTATACAGCCACCCAGCCCACTCTGTCCCCAGTAGTATACAGCCAGCCCCAACTATTAACAGCAGCCCAGCCTGCCCCCTGTGATATATAGCCATCCAGCTGTCCCCAGTAGTTACAGTCATCCCCAACATAGTACAAAATTACAGCCAGCCCAGCCTGCCCCTGTATTTATATAGCCAGGCCAGATTGTCCCCCATTAGTATACAGCCAGCCCCCACTAATGATCAGCCCAGCCCACCTGCCCCAGTGTATACGCCAGCCCGCTGCCCCTGTATATACAACCCAGCCCCCACTAGTATACAGCCAGCCCAGCCTGCCCCCAGTATATAACAAGCCAGCCCAGCCTGCCCCGTGTAGTATAGCAGCCTGCCCCCACTGTAATACGCGAGCCCGCTGCCCCGTGTAGTATACAGCCTGCCCCCACTAGTAATACAGCCGAGCCCTGCCCCTTTTAGTCCTACACCTGCCCCCACTATATATCACAGCCATCCCATCTGAACCCTGTAGTATATAGTCAGCCCATCCTGTACCCAAGTCGTATACCGCCCGCCCCCCTAGTATAGCCCCAGCCCACCTTCCCCGTGTAGTATACAGCCTGCCCTCCACTATATACAGCCAGCCCCACTAAAAAAACTTATATACTCCCCTCCGTGGCCCGATGCGCAGCGCTGCTCCCCCGATGTCCGCGCTGCTCCCCCGATTTCCACGCGGGTTCCTCTTCTGTCCTTCTATCTTCTTCTGTCTTCCGCAGGGAGCCTGTAAAGCTCTTTCCGGCAGCGCGTGCAATCGGGTCCACCGGAGGGTGATTATATGTTTTGTTTTTTTTCAGTGTATAATCCAGTTGAAGAGTTTCATGCACATTTTTTGTGCTGAAAACCTGGCCTTTACACATTATTACTGTATATGTCTGTCCTTTCTCGATGAAGATACTTTTCACACTACGGAAAGTCTAACCATGAGGAAGACAAATTGACCGGGCTACAAAGAAGAGGGAAGAAGCAGTTGCACAACAAATATGGCACCTATATATCTCGTACAAATGTGGTATATTCACTGTGGTTGTATTTTTATGTGTGGTATAGTCACTGCTGGTATAGATATATATTATATATATAATATATATCTATATATATATAAAATATTTAAATCAGATACCAGATAACAAAACAAGATAGCAGAGCACAAGATAGCAGCAGGCATCAACTTAATAACCAGCCCCTCATGAAGAACTGGGCAGACTATAAGAGAGAAATGACACTGCCTCCATCCCTGACTGGTTCAGCCATCCATATAGTGGAGTCCGAGTAATTTAAGTATTCCCCATGCAGAAAAATCGATGTATTTCCAACTTTGATTAAAGAAGAGGTTCTTTAGTTACATAATGTTCATGGGGACACATCTCGTATCGCAGTGCACAAACCGGTTCCCCTCTCCCGTGGCGGCAACGATGCCACCGCCTACTTACCTCTCCTGCTCCTTCTCCCGTCCTTGTCGGTTGGCGCTCGTGTCCCCCTGCCTCCCAGCCGTGCGTTACTCGGATCTCTGACATTTGCTCACTGTCCTGCCTGTGCTGATTCTGTCCTGTGCCCGACGGCGCATTGTATTTGGTGGCACAACATCGCAGCAAAACCATCCTGCCTTTGCAGCAGGCTCGGGTGAAGACCGGGTGCCACTTAGCTTCTGGTCCCAGGAGTCGGCTTTTGGTCATCTCCCGCGTTGCCGCCGTGGTTTTCACCTGCACAGTGCCATCATCATCCCATGTAGATTGTCCAACAAAACCTAAATATTTCGCCCATTAGCACTTTTAAATTCCAACTTGAAGTTCCATCTCTCTAGATACCCTATAAAACTCCCAAAAACAAGATGAATACACAACTAAACTACATAGGACTTCAAGTCATTGCTGTACTATTCACGTATGGTGTGGTCGGGAAATGGCCTAATATCTGGGATATCACCGAGCTGACGCCTAAATATGGGAATACCCCGAGCTGACACCTTGGACCCCCTATGGGAATGTTGGAATGAGAACTGAACATAGGTTGTACAAATTGACTCAAACTACCCATAAACGAAGCGGCCCTACATGAGGAAGTTGCACTACAGTATCTCCTTTCGAACCCTATTGAGATTTCGAAGCTTGGGTATGGGGAAAAATGAATACAAGTAAAGAGGACGAGAAGAGATCTGACTGAGCACTCTTGACGAAAGGGGCTGAACTGTCGGCTTAGGGGTCAGTGGTTCCTTTGTTTATTTCCTGACGTCCTTTTCTCGACTTCAATGTCCACCGGTCACACAAGATGTCTGCTCTGACACCCCCAGAATCTTTCTTATCCTCTCTTCTCAGGTGAGTGGAAGCCTTTCTTTCTAATTTTCTTCTCGATTTGAGAGCCGGGATCCTCTACTATTCTCATGGATGAGTTGTGGACGATACTGTAAATAATATAAATGTTTCCACTTCCCTCTCGCAGCTCTGTACATCAGGAGCAAGTGGACAGTGACGGTGAATGCCGCAGTGACCTTACCTGTGTCTATCCGGATATATTATCACACTCCATGTGCGTGGGGCGAGGAGGATGTCCATCCTTGCTTTACTGATGAGATCCTCAGGACTGATGGCTACAATTGACCTGGAGAAAATCTGACGATAACCGTTACTGGGGGACATCAGACAGGGGGACTTTTTCCCTGACCATCATTGGCCACCAAGAAGATTCTAAACCTACTTCTGCGGGTGAAAGATCCCTGGACTCTTAATGCCCTGAAGAGAGATAAATGACGATAGACGAAGGTGAGACCTTACGCTTGTGGTTTATGATGTATATAACATCAGCACGGGCGGGCCTGAGGGCTTTTTCTGTGTAAGAAATCTTACTTCCTATAAGCCTATTTATTAAATTCCATGCCTGTCCCGTTCCATTCCGTCAATCCTGACCATTTCCGTTTACTGGGAAGCGGGAAAATTATTTCCAATGCCGCATTCTTTGGGCTTTGTTTGTACAGCTATTACCTCTCCTCTTTAGTCTATGGGTTGGTATTATCAGCAAATACAACTTTTTACAGGTTCTTCTTAAGGTTTTTTGTTTTTTAAAATTAAAACCTTTTGTAGAAAGAGTTTCATAGTTTTCACCTCATCACCCTTTTCTGACACCAATAACTTATTTATGCTTTATTGATTGCCCCCGTGGTTAGGTGTCATTCTATTGCGGGACAAGCAAATGTGTTTCATTTCTACCAGTTTGGTGATGGTATGACAATTTGGATATTTTTATAAAATTTTTGTGTTGCAAATGGGCAAAACAGTGGCGTTTCGGACATATGAGAGGCCCAGTCCAGAGCCCTCTTATTATCCTTTATGGCGTTATGGCAAATTTGTAACAATCATAATGCATTAGTGGTTCAATATAACACCCGCTGGAATATATTTATAGGTGCATTATTCATTGCTGGTATATATTTATGTGTGGTATATTCCCCTGCTGTATATATTTATATGTGCAAATATAATTGTCTGTATGTATTTATGTGTGGTATATTCACTGAGCCACTGTAAACTATGTCAAACTCGTAGACTTTGCCTAGATTTTACTCACATGTATATTTCCTTGCTATTTGTTTGCCTGCAAGGATTTTTTAAGGATGACATAAAGAGTACATTTTTATGCAAAGCACTCTGGCAGCGGCTCTAATTTCTCTAGATCAGAACTCAAAATATTCACTGCTGGTATATATTTTTGTGTGTTTATTCTTGCTGGGATATATTTATGTGTGAACATATCACTGCTGGATATATTTATGTGTGTCAATAGTCACTGCTGGTATAATATTTTGTGGTTGGTCACTTTCTGGTATATATTTAGTGTGCATAATATTCTTTATAACTCCTTTATGGCGTTATGGCAAATTTGTACTCATAATGCCTATTCAAAGTGGTTACTATACCCGCTGGTTATATATTTTAATGTGTTTGTATAGTCACTGCTGGTATCTATTTATGTGTGGACATTCTTGCTGGTAATATTTATGTGAGCTAATATTCACGGTGGACATATATTTATGTGTGTCATAATTTCATCCACTGCTGATATATATTTTGTGTGGTATAGTCAATACTGGTATATATTTATCTGTAGGTAGTCTCTGCTGGTATAGCTATTCTCTATGTTGATTCCTATGAATGTATTTGTGATATAATTTCATTTTTTAAAGTTTTCATTTTTTTGGGTTCAACCCTGGGGTCAAAGCACCTACTACGAACGCAGACATTTGGTTGGAACGACTGATTCCAGAATCTTCATGGAGCATTCATAACACAGAAGTATCTAATATCTTCCTATCTATCAATCACTAAGGATACTATAAATTCTAGAAATAACATATCACTATAGATTGTTGTTTTTTTTCTGGTCATTTTCCTGTTTTTCTAAGACTTATCTTCTATATATAGATAGGAACAGTTTCTTTGGATTATAATAGACTAATATTTCCACTGCAAACCTAATCGCGAGTCTTATCCTTGTTCTACCTCTTTTAATCATGCTCATATTAAAGGGTAAGTCTCATTTCCGGTTCACATGGGACTTCGTAACTAGAAGATGTTATCTGTATAAAAATGTTTTTTCTATCCCTCAGGTTGTTCCTTGTATCAATTGAGAAGAAGCGGCTGGGATACGAGTGGATTGGAAGGTGTCCGTTTCCTCAAATTTCTTTCTTCAGTCATAGCAGTAAACTCTTCACTTTATGACATATTACTGCTGTGGTGTTATTTTAGTTTTTTTTTTCCTCTATTATTACTGTTTGTCTTGTTGACATTTTGGGGCCATTTACTAAGGGTCGCATGCTGCACTTTTTGGCTGGCACTATTTTTCAGGGGATTAACGGCTTGTAAGGTATTTAAGAAGCGTCTGCGCTCGACTGTGTCGTCCGCGCCCCTTTGTGGTGCCGTGCGCTGCTTCCATCGACGCAATTGGACGGTCCGACTGATTCGGACTGAGCGCGGGATTTCACTTCAAATTGTGTTGCAATTCAAGCACTTACATAACCCCACTAAAAAGATGGTGAACTCCTGCGGACCTGAGCGGGAAGCGACACATTCAGTATATCAGGGCATAGGGCATTATAGACGGAATTCACTTTAATCTTTATCTCAACGCTATGCATGCTTGGGATGTCCTCCACTCAGATGATAAGATCATCTACTGAACATCTTATGCAATTATTAATTGTGACTCAGATGGTGTACGAAACTGACTCTGAACCTTACCCTCTGCGTTCATCCCGCCGGCCTCTTTTGGTGCACCTAGCTCAGCGGTGACAGACTGTGTAGCCGTAGCGGATGTGCCTGTTGATTGACATCTCGGCTGAGCTCACCTTGACCATACTAACTAGCGGGTGGAACCGCGTGGTAAGTACAGACGTAAGTATCAGTTCTTTTGTTTTTTAACACAAACCACATGGGGCCACTTTTATAAATATGGATCCTGGACAACCCCCTAATGTCAAAATTTAGTCATCCGCAGGTTAGTACGGTTTTTTTGTAGGTTTGTTCTGAGTTGAATTTGTATGTAAGGAAAAAAGAACTTTGGAACGTATTTTTTCTTACCTACAACAACAGGCTTTTTTCAATTTTGTGGTGGCCATGGGAGCAAGGATTAGCATAAAGCTTCATTGCAGACAGCCTTCCATAACTATGGGAGCGTATTCAGAATGAAAGCATGCGGCGGTGCGCTGGAGAGGATAGGGTTGACCACTCAACTCTCTCATGGGATGTACGTCGCCAGATGACAATTGGGAACAAAGTGTTCTACTATCTTTCCCCATGTACGGAGCTCCATGCCCCTATCCCGTTTATGGGGCCGTATATAAAGCCGTAAGCTTCTGGCCATCTTACTCCATGTACGTTCGTGGTGAATTTGCCTTATGTTGATCCTTGCATTGCTTTCACCAGAGGTCCCAGTGGCCTGCAGGGCATTGTAACTAGGTGTGTCGCCTGTTAGTTTATGTGTTCTTAAGTCGGGACTGCCTTATATCTATGTGTTGTCCCTGAGAGCACCATTGCCCCCACAATGATATTCATTTTCCCTATTTTTGGAGAAAGTGGTCTACACCCTGACAACGCGTCGCAAAAGGACATCCATTTGTCTTTATCTTTATATCTTATTTTATTTTTGCTAATTATTATCTTAATTTCATAAGCCACTTATTGTGGCTAAAAGAAGTATTTGATCTTTGGGAGTGTCACGTCAGCGCCCCACTACAGCTTCTAGTTTTGCCTCTTATTTACCCCAAGGTTCGATACGGACCCATATCGCGTCCTCTCTCCTCGCATCACTTACCTGTCCCCGTTAGGCGGCTGTGTGAACATGCCCCAACTCCTAGGGTGCTGCGCGCCGGCCCCGCGAAGATTAAAGGGCCAGCGTACCGCTTATGGGTGCTGGCCATTCCAGAAGGGTTAAAAGCCCGCCTCTCCAATGCCTTCCCTGCCGGATATTTCGTTCTCTATGCCGTTCAAAAAGATTGTACCTTGTGCCTGTTTTGATTTCATCCGTTTGACCCCCGGTTTCATGTTTGACTTTGATCTGTTCCGCCTGCCTTGCCTGCTGCCCGTCCTGACCTCCTGCTGTCCCCGACTAGCGATTCTGCCTAACATCTGCGTACCCTCTGCCTTGGCTGCCACTGCGTGAGAGTTTCATCTGTGCAACGCACCTGGTGGTACCACACGCGCAGCAAGTCCAGTCTGCTTTGCAGCGGGCCTCCTGGGGAAGACCGGTGCCACTTAATATCCCGGTCCCAGGTGTTGACTCTGTCATTGTCCACGTGGTATAGGGGAGCCTGACACAGGGGTCACATCCGCAGCATCATCGCGAGAAGTTGTGCATTCACCTACCCGGAGCCACGAGAGTCCCTATTACATTCAATCAATTAGGAAGCGGAGAGATAATGGAAGTAAACTACGTAGACCAATAAATAGAAGTTTTTTTTGATGTCCCACTTATTGCATTGGTCAAGTTATCTGTTGGGTTCTAAAAAAAAAAAGTGAAATCCAGTAAAAAAAACTGCCCCATGTTCATACGTGTTTTTGATATTATAAAGTTTGAAAATAAAAAAAATTATTTTATGTTATTCCATTGTTAACTTAACAAACCAATATCTACCTTTTCTGTGGTCCAGAATTACAACAAAAAAATGCTTATTTTTTTTTCTTTGTCTTTGTTCATAATTTCTAAAATGACAATAATCATTCCTAAGTAACAACAAAAAGCCAAATCTGTCCAATTGACCAACCAAAATTTTCTTAAAAGGACAGGAAACGTATTTTATTGTGCAAAATATAAAAATACTATAAAAAAATACAATCTTGTACTTTTTTTAGGTCTTCTCCCACCACATGGTTGAAATTCAAATGATGTAATATATCCATATGATGTCCGTGAAAACTACATCTTATACCCATAAAAAACCACCCCCATAAGTCAATTATGCAAAAATAACAAAAGCTACCACAAAACGGGGTAATAGATAATTATTGAGTGTACGGTACAGCATGTCATTTTTATTTTTATAAAGGTTAAGTGAGTTACAGACAAAAATTAGTTTAGCACAGCTGTAGAGCCTCAATTCTAACCATATCTGTAATCATGCTGCAAGCTCTCCTATCTTGTAGATGAGGCTGGTTCTATCGATCTGTGTCTTCGAACATCCATATCAGCTATTTATCTGAAGTGGGCAGCAACTTCCTTCATGCTACTGAATCAGGACAGCCTGTTAAGTGATTGGCCACCTGCACATGTGATGAGTCAATGTTTGTGACATCACTCCAGTCTTTGACAAACACATAGCCTTTCACATGGATCAGACAAGATTGTTTGTTAATGAAAGACTGCAGATTCCACACGTCCTATCCCTATCATTACACCTACTAGTCATATACTATCATATCATATAGTCCTATCCCTATCATTACACCCACTAGTCATATACTGTCATATCATATAGTCCTATCCCTATCATTACACCTACTAGTCATATACTGTCATATAGGACTATGAATTGATGTATATGAACTAGTATGGTGTAATATAGGGATAGGACTATTATATGAAATTATGACTAGTAGGTGTAATTATGGGATGGACTGATGATATATAGATATCATGACAGTATTGTAATGTAGGATAGGCTATGATATGATCAGTATATGACAGTATGTGTAATGAGAGTGATAGGACTATTGATATGTAGTATATGACTATTAGTGTAATGATAGGGATAGGACATGATATGAATAGTATAATGACTAGTAGGTGTATGATAGTGATGTGACTATATGTATATGACAGTATATACTAGTAGGGTGTAATGATAGGGATAGGACATGATATGACAGTTATGACTATAGTAGGTGTAATGATAGAGGATGACTATGATATGACGTATAGTGCTCACTAGTGGTGTGGAATGATAGGATGGACTATGATCTTGATATCATGTACTAGTAGTGTATGAACGGATGATAGGGATAGGACTATATGATTGATAGTTATAATGCTATGGCGTTAATGATAGGGATAGGCTATTGATATGTTATATGACTAGTGGTGTACTGATAGGCTATAGGACTATTGATACTGAAGTATAATGCACTATTAGGTGTAGGATAGGGATAGGACTATGATATGACAGTATGACTAGTAGTGAATGATAGGGATAGGACATGATATGATAGTATATGACTAGTTAGGGGTAATATAGGGATAGGATCTATGATGATAGTATATGACTAGTAGGTTAATATAGGGATAGGACTATGATATGAAGTATATACTAGTAGGTGTAATGATAGGGAGGGACTATATGATATGACAGTATATGACTAGTGGGTGTAATGATAGGATACGGACTATATGATATGATAGTATATGACTAGTAGTGGTGTAATGATAGGGATAGGACTATGTATGACAGTATATGACTAGTAGGTGTAATGATAGGGATAGGACTATATGTTTATGATGTATATGACTAGTAGGTGTAATGATAGGGATAGGCATATGATATGATAGTATATGACTGTAGATGTAATGATAGTGATAGGACTATGATATGACAGTATATTGACTAGTAGGTGTAATGATAGGTATTAGGACTATAATGTATGAATGACATTATGTAACTAGTAGATGTAATGATAGGGATACTGACTATATGATATATATAGTGATAGTATGTGTAATGATAGGGATAGGACTATGATATGATGTACTGATTGGTGTGGGTAGGCTTTTTGTCTATAGGTAATGCTAGGGATAGGACTATATGCTTATATGTATCTGACTAGTCAGGTGTAATGATCGGATAGACCTATATATATAATCGTATATGACTATGTAGGTGAATGATAGGGAAGGACTATATGATATGACAGTATATGACTAGTAGTTGTAATGATAGGCATAGGACTATATGATATGATATATATACCACTGTCCAGAGCCTGAACAAGTCGTGTTAGCCAATACTTACATTCCATGTCCATTCCAATCGGGATATCTAGAATAAAAAAAAAAAAAAAAAAGTCCAGAATTACTCCACTATTCCCAGTAATTCCGGGGCTTTAGCTCACATTCTAAACTCAATCTTATGCTATACGATGGACCAAATCACAGAATCCATCAGTTTGCCAAAGGTGAAGCTGCAAACTCCTTAGATGCCGTGGCTGATAGCAACCACAGCATCTCACAAGTTAAAACAATAACAGCTTGTACCAGTTTGCAGGTTATCCACCATCCAGTGGTTGGCTAGGATCCTCACTGATCACGAAAAATGGGGTCCCGTTCTAACAACTGGTTTGGTGCACGCTTGATTTAATACTAGCGGAGTGACGGAAATTGCTCAGCACAGCGCTGGGGTATCTCCAGCATTCCTCCATAGAAAGGAAGGTATGTGGGGAGGTACCACAGAGCTGTACTTCATTTGCGACAACCCATAGCATTGTAAGGAGCAGCAGGACACCCGCTTGATCATCAATTGTGAAATGGGTCGCCATTAATGACCCCCAGGGGACTGCAGAGCACCTGGGTAAGTTTTGCAGCATACTTATACACAATACTTTACACGTATCAAATAGGTGACTTACACTTCCAGCAGCAGCATCCGCTGTCTTTTATGGTTGGGGCCATTGTGTGATCACCGCCCTACAAGAGAGAAGAATTAGCACCACAGGACAAGTAACATGACATGAGGGACAGTTCTCCGATACACAGTTCCTCAACACCCCAAAGAGGACAATTTCGTGTTCCAATATAAGATTTCTCTCCTAACCCGTTGAAGGGGCGAGTGTCAAGTGTGGTGCTCGCCCGCTGGGACCCTCACCAATCACACATGAACCATTTGAAAAGAGCGGCATTCACACTTTGCCCTTATGGGGCGATGCAAACAGCTTCAGCACTTCTTTAAAAGGGATTGTACCAGTTTCATAGCGAGCTGATCAGTGACTGTTGGGACCCCAAAATTCATAACAGACCCTCTATAGAGCACTCCAATACTATTGAAGGAGCCAGCAGGGACAGATCCTTGACCTGTGTCAACCCATTAGCGAGATTAGGACCAGCTTTTTCCAAGTAATCGGGGGTCTGCTCTCATGATGAGCGGGAGTCTCAGCCGTCAATATCGCCCCCCCCCAACCCGACAGCTTGTTAAAGGGACCTACCCACACTGTCTACCTATAAAGGTAGATCGGGTGGTAGGTGGATCTATAGGACGTGAGGATAGCTCTTCAAGGCTAAACCTCAATTCCCTGCAACTTCTTTAACAACTTTTATTCCCCTTATATGTAAATTTTCTAAAGAGGCTACTAGGGTTTGGAGTAGCTGGGCGGAGGCTAACACGGCCAGCTCCTCCACGCCCCAGTAGCCTCTTCGACCTCCTACCAGAAATCTGCCATCTGCGCATGTGGCAGAACAGCAGGGCCGTGGCTGGGCATCTCCGGAGCAGTTACGCACAGCCGCGGGCCTGCACATGCGCAAACGACAGGTTTGAAGGCAAGGGTGCGCAGCTACGAGGAATGTCACTAAAGATATCTGGTAGGAGGATCGATGAGGCTACTGGGGCGTGGAGTAGCTGCGCCGTGTAGCCTCAGACTCGGCTACTCCACGCCCCGTAGCCTCTTTAGAAAATTTACATTAAGTGGAATAAAAGTTATTAAAAAAATTACGGGGATAAAATGCTATCCTCACATCCTATGAGCCACCTACCGCCCGATCTACCTTTATAGGTATATCCTTGGTGGTAGGTTCCTTTAACCACCGCTAAAATGTTTAAAAAAAGATGGTTACACCCCTTCTGCAGGTGTAGGGGTCGCTCGGAGAGGGGTGTTCTCCACAGCCCCTGATCCGGCTGGAATAGCTGGAGGTCACTGGACCCGCTTTGACCGTCAGTGGCCATGGGAGGAACGCGGATATGACCACCGCAGGTGCTGTTTTTGGCCGTGCTCCTTGTCACTTCTGTCCAGTGGGATGGTGCCGAAGAACGTGGCAGCATGAAGTTTTTGTGTTGGTTTTAGTCCCAGCAGTCAGAGTCCCACTGACTGGACACTTATCCCCCTTTCTTGTGGGCAGGGGTTAAGTCGAATTTGTAATACACTCATAAAGGTTTTCCTAGGAAGACAAACTTATAGGGTATATGCATCCTGCAACCCCCACCGACCACAAGAGTTTTTTTCCTCAGTTTCCATTTCAATGAAGTCCATTGTTACTCTTTCATCACTGTGGGATTGTCAATGGAATCTTGTGTATAAGTAGCGTTCGACTAGAGTCGTTACAACAAGAACCATGGATCAAAGGCTTTCCGGTGGTCGGTGGTTGGGTTCCCGAAAGTAAGATAAGTTGTCCGTCCTCGTGAAACCATCTACAAGGATTTGATCAAAACATTCAATTTTTGCACTTGAAACCATGGAGTCTCATAAAACCTGCCAGAAGCCAAATCATGATCGAACTACTAGCAAGATGTTTGGTGGCCATTGTAAACTCAAAAACAAGTCTTGAAACAAAACAATCAAACAACCATCCCGAAGAGAAAGCAGGAAAATTACACGGGGGCGGCTTCCTTTTGGCCAAGTTTAGAAAACGAGGCAAGTCATAGGATAACTAAGTAGTCGGTTTTCATGGGACAGAAGAAGGAATCGGGAATGACAACACGTTGGCAGCATAGAAGACCCAAGGGCTGTGAGCTTATAAAGATGTCAACACATGCCCCAAGTATAGAACCGACCACCATGACAAGGGAGGATGTGGCATCTTATTGGCCAAAATTTCCATAATGAAGTTGTCCCAGTTGGCTAGCCCCTCCCTCGATGGTTATTATCCTTCCCCAGTACCCATTACATTGTATCGAACCGGAAGTTGTGGAACCGGGAACCACCATGACCGGTGACCATGTGACTACCTGGGTTCGAGGCTTTGGCTTAGTTATGGAGCCCCCCCCCCCGGGGACGTAGAATAGGGAATGGATTTACGTTATTCCAAGAGAGACTGGACCAATTGAATGGTACGGAAGTTACCAAGTCAGCCAAGACTGGGGTAATGCCATTTGAAGGAGAAGAGTGGAGGGTTATCGGGGGCAAAACTGGATTTCGCAGATGTAACCTATTGCGTTTTCCTCCCAGATCAAGTATGAACATTGCTTACTTCAAGGAAAACACCCGCTTTCTAAGAGAAGTGGAAAACTGAGTGATAAAGCGTTAAGGCCTATCATGACTTCCACGCAAGTGTAAGGAAGAGGTTTTATGGCCAAACAAGCTACTCAAGTGGAACTCACCTTCTTTGTGTTGATTGGTAAAGGTCACAGAGGGAACAATAAGATAGGTGGGAAACTCTTTTGGGTGAATTAGGGGTCACACGTGGAATACGTAACGTTTCGAATGGATGGTGAATCTCCCCTGGGACCTTTTCGAACCTGAACGTTCTTGTGGCTGGTTGGTAGCGCATGGGCTCGTAGTCCGAACCGAGCTTACGGATCGAAGTGTCGGGCATGTAACGGGTCCTTCTCTAAACCTTTCCCGATCTCTTAAGCGGTCGTCAAAGTCCAGTCCTCCCGTAAGCGGGCTCTCGAGAGCGGCTCCCGTGGTCATAGTCGACCACCCGTGTCCAGAACAGGTGCTCTGGTCAAGCTCTCTCTTCGGTAGGGTCTTTCATCGTCCCACTCACTGCTAGACACTCTCAAGGGTCTTGAGGAAGCCTCTCTCTGTCATCTCACATGGACAATCTCTTCCGACCTCCTCCCTTAATTTGTTGAATAAGTTGTGGTAAACCGTCTCGGAGTGATTTTCTCCTCGGGAACGACTTATTCATCCAAGTCCCTAAGGACAGACCAAAGCTGGCCAGATCTTAGTGGCCTGATTGGGAGTCTCCCATGTTGAGAATGCATTGGGGTGGCGGAGGAAGGGGAGGAGGGGACCTCGGTTACCAAGACTAATATAGATGGCAATGTTTTAGAGGAGGACCAGAGAACATCCACGAGAGCCTTGTGGACCAAACTTAGAGCCGGTCCGACGTTCATAAAGTCTCTGCCTACAAGACGATTGAGAATAGGACTTGACATGGCTGGACTATCGCTTTAAGCTCACGGCAAAGAGGAAAGTGAAAAGGAGCGGTCCCGTGAACAAAACCGAAGTTCTTCGTTGAAAGTAAAAGTTGGCAGACAATTCTGTAAAAAACAGTAATTTTAGTCAAACACAAACAGTAATCTGGACACAATATGAAGAAAAATAGGACTACAAAAAAGTTAACATTCATATATCAGGTCCCCATTGACCAACAATCAAGTGTAAGGAGATCCGGCACAGCGCAGAAGTGCTGCCAAGTAGACAGAAAGGAAGAAGGAAAGGCAAGACAGTTCTACAGAAGTGCACCGGTTCTGATGTGGAGCTGGATCGTTCCTGACAGAACTTTTTGATTTGGATATTTTCAATAAGATATTATTTGGGGTGCCTGGAGATAAAGGACATCCACCAGCCGAAACACACAAGTATAACTTTAATGGAACCAGAAATGATTAGGCATTGAACCGAGACAAAGCGTTAGAACAATGTAATTCGCAATTTGAACTGGACCAAGGTTTTTTTTTTTTTTTTTTTTACCAACTTGGATGTTCTTAAGCTCCATTATATTAAATGAGGTAAACCTTTGGTGGCCTAACAATGCTTGAGGGGGGAGTCAAAAAGTAAAGTACCCTGCTAGAGTTTTATACCATTAGGGCCTCCTATAAATTCTTATAGTAGCCATATAACATTTAGGATGAAATGGTGGATGTGGAATCCGGGGACGGTAAACCTCCCAAATGACAGGGGACCGTTGCCGATATTATGAAGACTGTATGAAGGATCAATATCTATAGAAAATGATTGCTCTATACGATACATCTAACGGCCAAAAGCAAAGGTAGGCAGGTAACTTTATTTTCAGACTTCCCCTCGTAACCAAGTTGTGGAACATCTACTCCTATAGACCTATATCACAAGTCAGACCATACATCACGACCATCCATACTCACTAATCCGCAATCAAGTCTTAACAAGATCCCAGGTTAGGTTTTTTTCTCTTCTAGTCAAATCAGGTAGAACGAAGAAGACCACCACTGGCCAGTGTACACCAGTTATGGGACTTTGCTAAATATTAAATTTGGCCACTATATAATCGCACAGTTCTAGATAATATAGGCATTCTCCACATTTTTCAGCACGTCATTCAGTCTTGCCGAAAAAAGGCACTCATTAGGAGCATCTCCCGAGGTTACCTTGACACTAACACCAAAAAACCAAACATATTCCACCTAAATCCCTCTCACAAGAGAACAGAGTTGGAGGAGATAAATAATATGGATAAGGAGAACCATGACCCCAGAATGAGCTTGTTACATAGCATCAAGCACGTGAAGAAACAAGCAGAATGGAAAGAGAATCCATGCGACTTAGAAGCCTGACATATCATCCTAGAGCCACCATACACCTCAAGAACCTGAAGCAAATATTACAGCCACGTCTACCAGAGGTTTCTAGTGACCAGGGCTATGTGATACAGTCCATGGTAACTGTACTGTAGTGATTTTAGGGAACCTAGGCCATGTTCGTCTTAGAGGGACACTTTATAGTCTGAAGATTGGATTACCGAGGTTAATGGCCGAGACTTAAGTTTGTACAAGATTGTCAAATATCGGGATATCAGTAAATTACATTCATTTCCTGTGTGTTTTAAGAGCAGGAACAAAAGTGAAGACATCTAATCCTTGTTCTCCATCCCTTAATAATGGATTCTTGAAGACCTTCTGATTCATTTAAAGGAGTGGATGTGGACCGCTGACTAACACACCAGGATAGGAATTTGGAATACACCGGTCGGGCTGTCTAACAGTGATGATCACATGGTGACAAAACCCTCAGCTCTTTTCAGAATAGATGTTCTATCAGAACGCCAAATATCACAGGTGCCCAAGCCTACTGAGGAGCTTCATCCCAGGGTACGGTCCTACTGGTCCTCTCCTTATCTAGAGAGAGTCTATAATTTACTATTCTATTGCCAAACCAATCAGAAAATTTGAGAATCTGCTATGGATGACATAAGAAAGTTGGAGGCTGTGACATCATTAGTAGTAGTGATGTATGAGTGGTCAGTGTCATCTATTAGAGGTCATGGTACAGGAGGGGGAGGAGATAAGCTTTGACATCATCTAGTGTCAGTGTGTGTAATGAGGGGTCGTGTTACTATATAGAGGTCATGGTACAGGAGGGGGGAGCGCTAAGCTGTGACATCATCTATTGTCAGTAGTGATGTAATGATGGGTCGTGTTATCTATATAGATGTCATTGTACGGAGAGGGGGGGGAAGGAGATAACTGTGACATCATCATATTGTCAGTAGTGATGTAATGATGGTCAGTGTTATCTATATAGAGGTCATTGTACAGGGAGGAGGAGGAGATAGCTGTGACATCATCTATTGCAGAAGTGATGTAATGATGGGTCAGTGTTATCTATATAGAGGTCATTGTACAGGGAGGAGGAGGAGATAAGGCTGTGACATCATCTATTGTCAGTAGTGATGTATGATGTCATGTTCCTATATAGAGGTCATTGTACAGGGAGGAGGAGATAAAGTGTGACATCATCTATTGTCAGTAGTGATGTAAAGTTCATGTTCTCTTCTATTGTCGTCCTGCCTAATATAAAAGAGGTGAAAAAAGGGAAAGTATTTATGGAAACTTTCGACAGAATCACAAACTGCGATATTTCACATCTCGATTCGGTGAATAAAAAGCATTAACTTGTTCCAGTCAATGTTTAATAGTCCAAAATGTTTAGATGTCCCAAGACGTCCAGTGATGAGATGAACGACTGAATGTTGCTCCTATGCTGGACACGAGACACAGAACATGATGCTGCAAGGTCAGGTCATTGCATCCAAAATATACATATTTAAAGAGACTCGGTGGAGATCATTGAAGAGTCTAAACCCCAGCAAGAAATCTGCACCCCAAACAGTAACACGGTGGGAGTTGAGGCGCAAGATAAGAAGATCTGTCTGGGATTACAGCCAGATGTACACAGCACATAGAGAACCTGCCCTCAGTATTGGAGACCCTGAACCTGCTCGTTTTGGGGGCCCAAATCTGGGAAAACGTAATCCCTTCTAATGTTTCAGGTTTATATTTGTTCAAATATGACCGGTTATTGGGGGGGGGGGGGGGGGGTAGCAGATGCTTCTGACTACAAACAACCGCTTCTCATTATTCATGGCCATTGACATTAATGAAAACATATTCTACTAGCACATTCGCTGCTGGTGCAGTCACATGTGTACTACATGAACATTCTATCCTGTACTGATCCTGATTACACATCCTGTATTTCTCCAGAGCTGCCTCCTATTCTGCTGCTGCGTGCAGTCCTGGGTACATACATGACATTACTTACCCTGTACTGATCCTGAGTTACATCCTGTATTATACTCCAGAGCTGCACTCACTATTCTGCGTGCTGGTGCAGTCGCTGTGTACATACATGACATTACTTACCCTGTACTGATCCTAGTTACATCCGGTATTATACTCCAGAGTGCTGCACTCACTATTCGGCTTCTGGTGCAGTCGCTGTGTACATACATGACATTATTACCCTGTACTGATCCTGAGTTACATCCTGTATTATACCCGCAGAGCTGCACTCACTATTCTCTGGTGGTGCAGTCACGTACATGCAGTACATACATGACAATTACTTACCCTTTCCTGATCCTGAGTTACATCTGTATTACCATACTCCGAGCTGCACTCACTATTCTATGCTGGTGCAGTCACTGTGTACTACAGACATTACTTATCCTGCACTGATCCTGAGTTACATCCTTTATTATACCCCAGAGCTGCACTCCTATTCTGCTGCTGGTGCATCCATACATGCAGTCCAACATGACATTACTTATCCTGTACTGATCCTGAGTCACTCCTGTATTATTACTCCAGAGCTGCACTCACTATTCGCTGCTGGTGCAGTCACTGTGTACATACATGACATTACTATCCTGTACTGATCCTGAGTTACATCCTGTATTATACCCCGAGCTGTACTCACATCTGCTGCGGGTGCAGTCACTGTGTACATAAGACTTACTATATCCTGTACTGATCACTCGAGTTACATCCTGTATTATGACTCCCACAACTCTGCACTCACTATTCTGCTGCTGGTGCAGTCACTGTGTATCATACATACATGACATTACTTATCCTGTACTGATCCTGAGTTACATCTTGTATTATACTCCCAAGCTGCACTCACTATTCTGTCTGCTGGTGCAGTCACTGTAGTACATACATGACATTATATCCTGTATACATCCTGAGTTACATCCTGTATTATACCAGACCAACTCTTACTCACATTCTGCTTGCCGGTGCAGTCAAACTGTGTACATCCAATGACCTTACTGTATCCTGTACTGATCCTGAGTTACTCACTGTATTATACTTCCAGCAGCTGCACTCACTATTCTCTGCCTGTGCAGTCACTGTGTACATTACATGACATTACTTAATCCTGTACTGATCCTGAGTTTACATCCTGTATTATACTCCAGAGCTGCCTCATCACTATTCTGCTGCTGGTGCAGTCACTGTGTACATACATGACATACTTATCCTGTACTGATCCTGAGTTACATCCTGTATTATACCCCGAGCTGTACTCACTATTCTGCTGCTGGTGCAGTTGTGACTCCTGTTACATACATGACATATTATCTAGGTGCGGAGGATGTGTCATAGCTTTCCGTACGGACCGATTACACATCCTGTATTAACTCCAGAGCTGCACTCACATTCCTGCTGGTGCAGTCACTGTGTACATACATGACATACTTATCCTTTACTGGATCCTGAGTACATCCTGTTTATACCCCAGAGACTGCACTCACTATTCTGCTGCTGGTGCAGTCACTGTGTACATACTGACATTACTTATACTGTACTGATCCTGAGTTATATCCTGTATTATACTCCAGAGCTGCACTCACTATTCTGCTGCTGGTGCAGTCACTGGTGTACATACTACATGACTTATCCTAGTACTGTACTGACCGGATGTACATGCTGGTTATTGTAATCTCGCGGCTGCACTCATTTGCTGCTGCTGGTGCGTCATGGTACATACTGACTATAGTCATACTGTACTGATCCTGAGTTACATGCTGTAGTTCTGCTGCGAGCTGCACTACTTTGTGCTGATGACAATGACACGCCCGCAGGCCTGCGTCCATTACAAAGAGACGGTATCAATATATTCCACAATGTCGCCTGATTTCCCCTCAGAGAGCCCCTCTCCCTCCCGTCCCCTTCTCTATCGCCTCTTACCGTTTGTAATCCCGCTCCGCGCTCACACAACGTCACGGCTGCGCCACCACAGACCGCAGCAGCAGCAATACAGACCAGGAAACCGCCTGTGACGCCACTCCGCTTCCGGGTGAAGGGTTGCGTCGCGCGTAAAGTGGGAGGAGCTACACAGACCATAGATTACACGGGCCGCATGGCTAAGGCGGACGTCTGGTTTATTCCAGTTCCGCCAGTTGCTCGAATTCAAAGAGCTTTAAATTGATCAAATCTAACAATAAATAACATTTTTATTATACTGTGGATATAAGAAGGAAAGTCTTCTCCAGTTACAGCGCCAATTTTTTGAAGTTGTTTTATGGCTGGTTTCCAGTTCAGTGAATTGTGTATAGATGCAATACCGATACAGCCGGGGTGGAAGATGGGCGCTGTTTCTATCGCTACAACAAAACAATCTTAATTACTTTAATGGGGTTGTCCTGCGTCAAATGTAACCCCGATACATATATTAGGGATAACATCCCAATTGCAGGGCTCCTTCCAACGATAACAAGAAGGTCCTTTTTTGTATTACGTAGGGACCAAATCCCAAGGACTGGGTCCTGCAGCGTTAGACTGTGAAGATTGTTTTTCTTCCCCCCCCCCGGCTATCTTGTTGAATATGCCTTTTAAAAGGGGTCTTTAGGGTCACTAGTATGGGCTGCTGGGTCGGATTGCTGTGGCCGCTCCGATTTTTGGCATGAGGGCTTCACCAGACGTGCCGTTGGGTCCACAGGGACATTATGGCCATCAGTAGCCCCTAAACCATGGGACATCAATTGTCAATAAATGGAGGTTACGTCCTATGGTCCAGGAGGCGGTTCATTGGCTGAAGCAGATGCATCATGAGCATTCTGGAAAACGCCTTTAAGGAGGTTCAAGGCTCTTCCATAATATCTATTCATTTTTAGAAACTAAAATTTGACTACCTTAAAATGTGCATGAGTTGAGAGCCTACATCTCACAGCTGCTCTACTTTCATAGGCAAAGTGTCCTTAAGACGGCACCACCACCTTGGGAAAACCCATGGAGGAAATTGATGTAGGGCACACAGTGGGTAGCACTTCTGCCTTGCAGCGCTGGGACCTGTTTTCAAGTCCCACCCAGGTCACAATCTGCAAAGAGTTTGTATGTCTCTCTGTGTCTCCGTGGGTTTCCCCTGGTCCTCCGTTTCCTCCCACACTCAAAACACAACGGGTCAGGATGATAGATTGTGAGCCCCATTGGGGACAGGGACTGATTTGGCAAACTCTTTGCAGGGCTTTATAGAGGAGAGGGGCAAATGTGAAGAGAGAGGGCTGTCTGGATGAGGGGGAGGGGCAAGATGAAGGGGTTTGGACTAAGGTGCGGAGCTCCATTATGAAGGGATGGTCTGACTGTGAGGAGAGGGGGGCAAATATGAATGATGAGGAGAGTGGAGAAGATGCACATAGATGTAAATTTCCATAAAATAACAAAGTGCATTTTTTTGTGGGTCATGTGACCTCACATTACCGAAAAATTCAGCTTGTGTAGGGAACCTGAATGATTTTTAAAGTCCACTCACCTGTAATGAAGGCTGAGGACCAGGACCGCAGTAGAAAAGTCATCTTCTATCTTGGTCCAGTCAGCAATACAAATGCAAGTAGAGGATGAAATGTAAAGATTTAATAGAAAGGAAATGAAATGGGAAGTGGATTGTGAAATCTTCTCTAGAATCTTACGTTTCCTGCTTATATATTTTATATATAGATCTAGGACAGGAATTAGATAAAAAGCCTATTGCAGACTGATACATTGGGCAGATTTATCAAGTGTCTGAAAGTCAGATATTCCTAGTTGCCCATGGCAACCATCACAGCTATAGCAGGATAGTCCAGATTTGGGGGACTGCCCTGTTGTCATGGTCATTACATGGTAGATTGGGATACCAGAAGGTGGAGGGGGTCAGTTATTACAGTGATGGCACCAGCTCCTCTGAAAATAATCAAGTACTGTATATACTTGATATAAGCCGCGACCCGAGTATAAGCCGAGACCCCCTAATTTTAACCACCAAAAACTGCTCGAGTATAAGCCAAGGGTGGGAAATGCATTGATCAAGACCCCCCCAGTATATGCCAGAAAGTCCCCAGTAGTATAACAGCCTGCCCCAGTATTACACCAGCTCCCTGCCCGTAGTATAGCGCCACCCGCCTGCCCCAGTAGTATACATCCAGCCCAGCCCCTGACCTCAGTAGTATACAGCACCCAGCCTCCCCCCGGTACTATACAGCCAGCCCAGCGCCTGCCCCCCAGCAGTATACAGCCGACAGTCTGCCCCCCTGTAGTAACAACCATCCCAGCCTGCCCCCAGCAGTATACGCCGACAGTCGCCCCCTGTAGTATACAAACCCCACAGCTTGGCCCCCTGTAGTATACAAGCCACCCAGCCTGCCCCCCATTAGTACAAGCCAGCCCACCTGTCGCCCAGTAGTATAACAGCCCACCGCCCCAACTAGTATACAGCCAGCCCAGCTTGCCCCCTGTAGTATATAGCCAGGCCAGCCTGTCCCCAGTAGTTACAGCCAGCCCCCCTAATATACCGCCAGCCAGCTTGCCCCCAGTAGTATACAGCCAGCCCAGCCTGTCCTCCAGTAGTATACAGCCAGCCCCAACTAGTATACAGCACCCAGCCTGCCCCCTGTGATATATAGCCATGCCAGCATGTCCCCAGTAGTATACAAGTCCAGCCCCAACTAGTAATATCAGCCAGCCCAGCCTGCCCCTTATTATAATAGCCAGGCCAGATTGTCCCCCCATTAGTATACAGCCAGCCCCCACTAATATCAAGCCCAGCCCAGCCTCCCCATGTCTATAACAGGCCAGCCCCCTGTCCCCTTATATACAACCCAGCCCCCACAGTATCAGCCAGCCCAGGCCTGCCCCCATAGTTAAAAACAGCCAGCCCAGCCTGCCCCGTGTAAGTATAGCAGCCTGCCCCCACTGTAATCGCGAGCCCGCCTGCCCGTGTAGTATACAGCTGCCCCCACTAGTATACAGCCAGCCAGCCCTGCCCCGTGTAGGGGTGACACTAGATGATGATAGCCGCATGCTTATACATCAACTACTAGCTCACTACCCTGTACAAAAAGAGTGATCCACTACTAGATCATAGATAGTGCATCACGTTGTACCTCCTATCATTACTGTAATCACGTATCTGAGGCCAATGAGATGATGTCACAAAAAACTGCTGTATTCCTGTAAGAAGGTTACCTGGCACATCTCCTGTCCTCCTCCCTGTAGCAATGACCTGCTGTTCTATGTATAGCATGAGACATCTGACTTGTAGTCTCCATCGACATTACAAACAAAAAAGTAGTCAAAAATCACTACTGACACTAGATGATGTACAGCTACAGCTTATGCCTCCTTGCCTGCCCTCCACCTGTATTCAATGACATCTATTCAGATACACGGACACGCAATTCATGTACATCACTACTGACAATAGATAGATGTTCACAGTAGCGTGACATCCATTATAAAATGAGATAATGACAGTTTAGCAGTGCAGGTGTGTGCTACTTTATCGCCTCTCCCCCCGTCCTGTAACCATGACCCCACTCTTTTTATATCAGATATAACACTCTCGACCTCGATCAGTGAATAACTCACCAGCTATCTGCTCTAGCTTAATCTTGACAATAAATCACAGCTTATATCCGCTGTGCGCCATGCTTCCCCTCTCCTCCAATTGAAACGAGTACAATTGGACACGGTCGTATTAGCATGCGACTATCTAGACTGTGCTCATGCATTAACGAATCACTACTAGCTATCGAGATGTATGTCACCTGAAAGTAGAAGAAGCTCCGCAACTTTCTTCTTAGTCATTGCGCATCGCAGAAGCATGATTCTTCGCAATATTGTTTTATCACGGGTGAAATTTGCGCTATGAGTGAAAATAGAACTAAGTCAAATTAAGTAGATCTCTGCATAGATGAAGGTAGAGACACAGTAGGACCTCTGTGACATGGGCCCAAAACCTGGGATGAAGGCCTCCGTCTGTAAAACTGTGCTGTGGGCACCTTGCTGATATTGCCTGGCTTCGACTCGATACTACTATCTATTCTGTGTATAAGATGATTCTGAGGGATCCTTCTTGTACACCAGTGTGGTGCATCCTCATCTCCGTAATGTACAGCAGCCGACCGGTGTCTCTCTCTAATTCTCCTATCACACTTGCATGATTTTGTATACGTCAGCGGCTACCAGCATCCACTCCGTTTAAATGAATCCAGAAGGTCCTGTGAACATAGAAGATACCAAAGTTGAGTAAGTAGAGTGTAGGATGTGACAGGCTATTAGATTGTCTTCACTTCTGTTCCTCTGCTGTAACTAAACTCACATACAGTTGCAACTTGTACAAAAAAACTTGCACTAACTTTACTGATATTCCCGATATTTAGACACATCTACTGTACGAAACTTAAGCTGCTCGTAAACTCTGGTCGGTTCAGATGTCATAAAGCTGCTCTCATTCGCAGTAATTTTTCCCTACTCAATTTCCAGTACATAAAATGATGCTGACGCCTTGCTCAAGACGACGGACATGGCACTAGTTGTCCACCCTAAGTATACACTACAGTCCAGTTCTACTCATTGACTCGTGATCACATTCCCAGCGAACTCGAGTCACTATATGAACGTGCAATACTCCTGGTAGACTCTACTTGGTGCTGTTAATACTTACTGGCTATGCAGGCATTCTTGAGAGTTTAGTACTCGTTTTGGCTCTTAGGATCGATATGCGTTCGGTCATAAATCTAACGAAAGAATCCAGCCTACGGCCAGTGTAGTATTCGCCTTTAAGGCTAATGCTCTCTATAATCCATTCTGCTTGTTCGTCAAACGTGCTTGAATGCTATGTAACAAGCTCATTCTGGGGTCATCTGGTATCTTCTTTGGATGTTCATCTCATATTATCTTATACATCCGGTGCCTACTGCTGTATCGTCTGCTTATAGTAGGTATCGTTCAGGGTGGAACTATTTTGGTTCTCCTTCACGTTTGGTGTCCTGTGTCAAGTGTACCAGGAATCGGTGCACGATGCTCAGCTAGTGAACATTGGCCTTTCTGTTGTCGTTTTCGGGCAAACTGAATGAGTTGCTGAAAAATGTGGAGAATTGCCTATATTAATCTAGAATGTCGGCGATGCGTACTTATATTGGCCCATGATTAATATTCTGTATATAGATGGCACAAGTCGTCGCTACACTGAGTGCTCAACTACAGATCTGGACCCAGTGGTAGGCTCTGACGTCTCTGTCTTAGGATCTATAAACTTACAAATTACCGGTATATGTGACTAGAAGAAGGAACAAAAACTACTACTAAACTCACATAGCGAGACTTTGTAAACTTGAGCTGCGGAGTACCTAGTGGATAGGTCGTAATGTATGTATAGTGCTAGACTTGTGTACTATAGGCTCGTATGGGGGGAATCTTCTATGAGTCTGGGCCGCGAACTTGGTTACAGCTAGTGGAAGTCTGAAATAAAGGACATGAGACCGCTGATGCTTACCTATTGTCATTATTGCGCTCGAGTAGTGATTGTATCATATAGTACAGGCAATTCAGTTAATAACATAGATCATTGATGGCACTCAGATACTACAGTCTCTTCCACATAATATTCGGGCAACGTGATCCGCCACTGATCTATCTCGTATAGTGTAGGAGGTTAATTTGATGCCACGTCCAACTTATCGTTCCCTATTCTGGATTCCACAATGTTGCCACCATTGTCATCTAAGGATGAACTCATGAATGAGCATATATAAGATTTGCATTATATGTTATATGCAAATACAAGGGAGGCCTTACTGGTCGCATAAAACATGAGTATGCTCACTGGTACTTTATACATTTTTGACTCCCCCGTCAGCAACAGGCATTGGTATAGGCCACCATAGGTTCTACCGCCTAATCATAGTTAGTGATATGGAGCTTAGATAAACATCAAGTTTGTTAAAAAAAGCTAAAAAAAAGAAAAATGAGACGCGGTTGTCCGTTCAAATGGCGAACTTAGTCACTATAGTCCTTAACTGCTTCGTGGTGCTTCAGACACTCGTTACAACTAGCGCTGTAATCATTTCTGGTATCCATGATATCAGAGTTATGCGGCTTGTGTGTTCTATCGTTACTGGTGGACAAATGAATCCTTTAACACTCCTCCGCACCACCAGCTGACAAATAATATCGTATTGAAATATCCACATCATATAAATGATTCTGTCAGACCGATCCTGTCTCACAGCTAGTAGTCAGACCCTGTGTGGCTCGTGCCTGATTGCCCCTTTGCTAGGAGACGCTGTCATCCTGCGGCATTCCTATCACTGTCTGTCTCCTTTCTGTGCTAGCCAGTTAGCCGACTAGCAGTGCTGACTCTGCTGTTGGCGTTCCGAGTACCTCCTTACATCTATGAACTTGATGTGGTCAAAGGGACTCTTGTATACACATACATGAAATGATCTAACTTTTTTGCTAGTCTATTTGTTACAATTCAATGTGTGTCCGGAAACATGCCCAGATGTACTGTATTAAGTGGCATTTGACACTATAAGAGTTAGCTTGGTGGTCACTCTATCTCAACAGAGGATGATCACATGCTACTAACTTTACTACTTATCGAACGTGAGATTTACTACAACTTTCCGGTTTTGTTACAAGGGACGACCTTGCTTCAACTTTCTGTTCACTTCCTCCTTGGCTCATTGCACTGTGTAGAGTTGAGCACTAAGCTTGATAGTCGATGCCATCATAGAGAACCTATGTCCCAGGATCCTATCTCATCGTCTTAGTGTAGGCAGAGACATCAGTAGTATGAACGATCGGTACTCCAAGAGATCCGATCATCGGCTGTTTGGGATAGGTAGTTGGTTCCCCAAGGGGGGCCTCAGTCGCGTTTAGGCCTGTGACTTTCTTCCCTGGCATCGGCCGACTCCAAATCTCACTAAAACAGCATATGCCACATCAATTATATCATAAAACAAAAAAAAAAAACAACAATAGCCACGATATCTCTGGCTGAACTTGCGAGGTCCCCCTCGCTCTCCTCGCTGCTGCCTCCACAATCTGAACACCCTCACACCAACTACATTCTCGACCAACATTCGGTGCGAGACATTTCCAATCAGGACTCTCACTGAAGTATCTTAGGCCATCTTGGTCTGTCATCATACCGTCCAGCAATATGCTGGCATGACATTAAGTCGCTCCCCGAGAGAAATCCCTCGCGTCCTATGTTTTATAACATGGATACTATGAATAATCAATTGACTTATAATCAATATAAGAGTGAGGATAGGAGGGTCTCGCATAGTAGATGTGCTGCTATGAGCCTACTCCAGAGGAGGGCTTTCTTCAGTAGACACCTGTGACGAGTGTATACACGAGACACGATGAGCATACGGGACGATGTCCATCAAGACCCCTAGTAGTACACAAGCAGACAGTAGTGAGATTTTTGACCCGCAGCACCTGTTCTGGGACCACGTGTCTGTTATCTATGACCAGACAACATTTTATAAAAAAAAATAAAAAACCGACACCCGGGAGCAAACAGCTCGAAACATCGATGTGTCTAGTTTCCCTCTCTTAATATATTACGCGGTGATGAGAGACTGACGAGCTTTGACAGCAGACATCGCTTAAGAATCGCTTAAAGGTTTATTGAGATAGTTACCAAAAATTCAATGTATTGTGATAGGCTTCTTGTGTGTCAAAGTTAGATAAAGCCACTACCTTGGATACACTATCTGATACTACGATGAAGCTCTTTCGAGTGCACTAGGCGTAGCCCATGCGCTACTCAAACCCTACATCCATCAAGATACGTATACATAGGCAGGCAGTTTTTCTCTTTCTCAATTGGTACGATACAGATCCATGAGGTAAATTCCATACGGTCTTGTTATCTAGTAACGTTGATGATTTACATGGATCTAGTATATGTCCAAAAGGTATATGCTCCGTCACTTCTTATGTTCCCAATTGTCTGAAGTGACCTACCCATAACACAAAGAACGGTGAGTAACTATCCTACTTGAGGTAGCTTGCCTCTTGGTGGTGACAATTGGCCATAACAGTTTCCAAATTTTATTGCCATCCTCTCCTGCCTTAACACTGTGTACCTGTAGAAGGCAGTGAAGGTCCTTAACAGTCTCTTAATCCACATGCTTTATACCACTTGACTCCGCTACTAGAAGGGCGTGTGATCTATTCCTTGACAGTAAGCTAACTGTTGCTGACTTAGAATTCAAATGGTGTGAACCAATTTATGTAACAGTCTGCCGATCCATTTTTTTCTACGTATTTGCCTCCCGAGTACACAGCCTGGGTTAGCAGACTGTCTTCTGCCTTCAAATTAAGCAGTTAACCACCTACTCGCTCTTGGCGCATGACATTGGGTACCCGGTTCGCGTACCATGTCAACTTGGTCCCAGCATCGCTCTCTTGCGAAGTAACATGGGTAGAATCCATCGCGATATGTCTCACGAATGCTGCGGGCTCGTGGCGGGCGGGCGGCTGGCTCCATAAGTTCTACTGATCACAACCTTATAGCTCCTCGAACTCAAGATAGGGTCAGGTAGTCACATGGTTCCCATTCATACAAGGAATCATATGTGGCTCTGGCATCCCCCGGAGTCTCACCCATAAGGAGACTTGTCCTGAGTGTTTCGATACATGCTAATTGTGTATATAGACTGTCTGGAGAAACGGACACCTAAACCATCAGTAGCGGAGGGCTAGCCAATCTGGGACGTATAAGTGGGTAGTTATCCTTAGACTAGTTCGCATTAGTTGTGTCGTAAACTTATAGTCTTGCAATCTAAGATGCCACTAGTCTCCCTTTCAAGTGTGTCTGGATTGTTTGGGTGACCACGTACTTGGGCTAGTGAATGATTGACGATATCACAATGTCCATTTACTCAAGCTCGACAGCACATTAGAATATTATTTTGTCTTTATAGATCTTTCTTTTCTACTATATTTGGCACTATAACTTGTACCTGTCCTAAGAGTGGATCTGTCATCATGCTGCCTTCGATACTGTCCCGTTTGTCATTCCGAATGCAGATTGCATATCGTCAACATTGTATATGCTTATGAAAGACCGCAATTCCATATTCTACAATCATGACAATACACCATATGAAAATACCGATATCTATATTAACACAGTTATCCCTGACTTGCCTACAGAATTACATCTAGAACACAATGTGAAATGAGACTAGACCCGCCTCTCGAAGTAACCTGCACTCAATGCACTGCTAATTCTACTATTTTATCTTCGGGAAATAGTCTAAATGAGCTTGTTATAATGTTCAAGAATCTTAGTTTTTTATAGGAGCATTTACTAATGGCCACACCAAAATCTTGCCATAGTCTAGTCTGTCGTCAAGATTGAGGTCCATAGTATTTGCTAATCTGGTAACAGTGTTTTGGAGACTCTATAAGGTTTCAAGTGAAAATCTGAATGTCCATATTGACATATACCATTGTAGATGTGGCTTTGCATATATCACAGAGTCGAGGTAATTGTTACCATAGTAGATTACACTTATACCATTTCTAGGCAATCTGGGATATGGGCCCATAGCCACCGACCACTCGGAATGCGCGTTGCATCCTATGGTATGCTGTGTAACGACTCTAGTCGAATGACCACGCTATACAAGCATTCGCATTTGACAATCCCACACAACAGATGATCGAACCTGAGCTAAACAATGGGACTTTGCATTGAAACATGGAAGACTGAGCATGTAGACTAATCTATGAGGTCTAGATATAGGGTGAATCTCATGGCCATGCATAACCAGCTCCGCAAGATCCCACCCATACAAACTATGTGTGGCCATGCACTCACTAGGAATACTGCACCGCTATAGAGAGCCTCTATCTGTGCATATAACTAATTCGACGCTTAAAACAACCGCCTGACAACCATCTAGAAGATAAGGGGATAGAGTGAATTCCAGCATCGTGGGCACTAACCTGCAATCTGAGCTGGATGCTAGCTACAAACCTAATACACAAATAGTGCATGTCATGATTAGATATGTCCACAGCTTCAGTGTCGGCTACCTACCTTCACTGGACACCGAGCAGTGATCACATGAGCACAGGCCAAAATCCAGGGGCGCTATGGGATTGTCCATACGCGCTGGTTCCTGATGACCTGCTCCATGTGACCGCCCACTGACTGATGACCGTCCACTAACTAGCGGGTCAGTGACTACTTGTCCAGCTATCCGCACCGGATCTCAGGTGGTGCTGGAGAACACCCCTCTCCGAGCGACACCCTACACCTGCAGAAGGGGTGTACGCATCTTTTTTTAAACATTTTAGCGGTGGTTTAAAGGGAACCTACCACCAAGGATATAACCTATAAAGGTAGAGCATGCGAGGCGGTAGGTGGATCATAGGATGTGAGGATAGCATCTTTATCCCGTAATTTTTCTTATAACTTTATTCCACTTAGATGTAAATATTTCTAAAGAAGGCTACTGGGGGCGTGGAGTAGCCGAGCTGAGGCTACACGGCGCAGCTAACTCCACGCCCCAGTAGCCTCATCGACTCCTCCTCACCAGATATCTTTGTGACATCTCCTCGTAGCTGGCTACCTTGCCTTCAGAACCTGTCGTTGCGCATGTGCCAGGCCGCGGCTGTGTCGTAACTGCTCCGGAGCTGCCCAGGCCCGGGCCCTGCTGGTTCTGCAATGCGAGCATGGGCAGATTTCTTGTAGGAGGATCTGAGGAGCGCTTACTGGGGCGTGGAGGAGCTGACGCCTGTGTAGCCTCCGCTCCAGCTTCCATCAAACCCTAGTACCTCCTTTAGAAATTGACATATACAGGGGAAAAAGTTGTTAAAGAATTGCAAGGGATTTGAGGTTTTTGTGTAGCCTTGAAAGAGCTATCCTCACGTCCTATAGATCCACCTACCACCCGATCTACCCTTTATAGGTTAGAGCAGTGTGGGGGGGGTAGGGTCCCTTTAAACGTGTCGGGTTGGGGGCGGGGGCGATATTGACGGCTGAGACTCCCGCTCATCATGAGAGACAGACCCCCCGATTGACTTGGAAAAACTGGTCCTAATCTCGTAGATGGTGTTGGAGCAAGCAGGTCACAGTTCTGTCCTGCGCTCCTTTCAATAGTATTGGAGTGCTCTAATAGAGGGTCTGTTATGAATTTTTGGGGGTCCCAACAGTCACTGATCAGCTCGCTATGAAACTTGGTACAAATCCCTTTTAAAGAAGTTGCTGAAGGCTGTTTGCAATCGCCCCATTAAGGGCAAATGTGAATGCCGCTCTTTTTCAAAAAATGGTCAATGTGTGATTGGTGAGGGTCCCAGCGGGCGAGCACCACACTTGACACTCGCCCCTTCAACGGGTAGGAGAGAAATCTTATACTTGCGAACACGAAAATTGTCCTCTTTGGGGTGTTGAGGAACTGTAATCTGGAGAACTGTCCATCATGTCATGTTATTTCCTGTGCGTTGGCTAATTCTTTCTCTCTTGTAGGGGGGCGTGGTTGATCACACAACTGGCCCCAACCATAAAACGACAGAGGGATGCTGCTGCTGGAAGTGTAAGTCACCTATTTGATACGTGAAAGTATTGTAGTGTATAAACTGCTGCAAAACTTACCAGGGTGCCGCAAGTCCCCTGGGGTCATTAATGGCAGCACACATTACTCACTAATTGATGATCAAGCCGGGTGTCTGCTGTCCTTACAATGCTATGGGATTGTCGCAAATGACAGTACAGCTTCCTGTGGGGTGGTACTCGCTCACCCACATTACCTTCATTTCTATTGAGTGAGATGCTGGAGATACCCCAAGCGGCTGTGCTGAAGGCAATTTCCCGTCACTTCCTATCGTCTAGTATATAACAAGCGTGCACCACCAGTTGTGTGAACGGGGGACCCCAATTTTCGTGATCAGGAGGAATCTAGCCAACCACGTGTGAGGTGGATAACCTGCAAACTGTGTACCAAGCTGTTTATTGTTTTAACTCCTTGTGAGAGCTGTGGTTGCTATCAGCCACGGCATCTAAGGAGTTTGCGTTCACCTTTGGCAACAACTTATGGATCTGTGATTGGCTCCATCGTAGGCATAGATTGGAGTTTAGAATGTGAGCTTAAAGCCGCCCGGAATTACTGGGAATTAGTGGAGTAATTCTGGACTTTTTTTTTTTTTTTTTTTATTCTAGATATCCCTGATTGGATATGGACATGAGAATGTAAGTATTTGGCATACACGACTTGTCAGGACTCTGGGACAGGGTATATACTATATATCTTCATCCTATCCATCATAATACTAGTCCTATCTAGCACCTAATCAATTACAACTACTAGTAATATACTCATAATATCATATAGTCCCCTAATCCCTATCATTTTTTCATTCCCCTAACTAGTCATACTGACGTCTCATATAATAGTACTGACCAGATCATACACCTACTAGTCAGATAATATCTCAAGCATCATGTCCTATCCCTAATCATAATAGGCACGCAGAGGCTGACCAGCGCACCGCACGATGGGCATAACTATCATATCATAGTCCTATCCCTATCTTAACACCTACTAGTCATATACTATCATATCAATATGTCGCTATCCCTATCATTACATCTACTGTGATATACTGTCATATCATATAGTCCTATACCTATCTACACCTACTAGTCATATCTGTCCATATCAATAGTCCTAATCACTATATTACATCTACAGTCTATATATCATATCATATGTCCTATCCCTATCATTAACAACCTACTAGTCATGTCATTACGTATCATAACATATAGTCCTATCCCTATCATTACACCTACAGTCATGTAGACCATAGTCCACCCTTCAAACACTGTCATTATACTATATATATAGCCATCCATATCACGTCATCGTCATATCATTAGTCCTATCATTACACTACAGTATATACTGATCAATATCATATGTCCTATCCTATCATTACACCTACTAGTCATATACTAGTCATATCATTATCCCTATCCCTGATATTACCACCTACTAGTCATTACTTTCATATCATGTCCTATCCCTATCATTAACACTACTAGTCATACTTAATATCATAGTCCTATCCCTATCCTACACCTAATTCATATACTACTATGAGCAATCCTATCAGTTAACTAGTCATACGCCATGTCAGTCTATCCATCATTACACGCTAGTCATATAAGCTCATATCAGATGAGCCTATCCCTATCATTACCCAATACATCTATATACTATCATAATCATATAGTTCCTATCCCTATCTCCGATTAACAAAGATAGTCAAGTACGTAATATCATAAGTCCAATCCTATCATTCCACACCTACTAGGCACTAGACATCATATCATAGTCCATCCTCTAAAATCATTACACACCTATAGTCCATATACTGTCATATCATGTCCCTATCCCTATCATTTACACACCTATAGTCATATACTGTCATATCATAGTCACTATCACTATCATATCACCTACTAGTCATTATACTATTCATATCATAGTCCTATACCCTATCATTACAACACACTAGCATATACTACATATCACACGTCCTTATATCCACTCTCATTACATCTACTGTCATATACGATCATATATAGCCTATCCTAGCATTACATAATACTAGTCTGATATCAAATCATACAGTCCCTATCCCATAATTACACTACTAAGTCATAGTGTACATATAATTAGTCCTATCCCTATCATTCACACCTACTAGTCTATACAGTCATAATCATAGTCCTCTATCCCTATCATTACCCTACTAGTCATAATCCTAACCCCTCATATCATAGTCCTATCCCTATCATTACACCTACTAGTCATATACTATCATAACATATAGTCCTATCCCTATCATTACACCTACTAGTCATATACAGGAAGTCCCCAGGTTACATACCAGGTAGGGTCTGTAGGTTTGTTCTTAAATTTTAAATTTGTATGTAAGTCGGAACTGTATACTTTATAATTGTAACCCCCAGCCAAACTTTTTTTGGTGTCTGTGACAATTGGATTATAAAAATGTTGAATTGTCATTAGAACCAGAATTAGTAATAAAGCTTCATTACAGATGCCTGTGATAACTGTTATCGCTGTTCATTGTAGTCTAGAGTACAGTAAATTCCCAACATCCAGAGTTCCGTTTGTAACTAGGGGTCATCTGTAAGTCAGGTGTTCTTAAGTAGGGGACCGCCTGTACTATCATATCATAGCCCTATCACTACACCCACTAGTCATGGTGGATCTTTCTTTCTTCTCTTCTCATTCTCTCTCTGTTTGCAGGGGTGATCATCTCATGCTGCAGCAGTCTACAAATCATGCTCCAGGACTCCTGGGACCACCTCCTCCCCCAGCACCACAATCCTTACTACATATGGGAGGTGGACCTGAAGGGAGACATGGAGGACACGGGGGGCATGGAGGACCTGGGCATGGAGGACACGGGGGGCATGGAGGACCTGGGCATGGAGGACATGGGGGGCATGGAGGACCTGGGCATGGAGGACATGGGGGGCACGGAGGACCTGGACATGGAGGCCACGGTGGCCCAAGGGGTCACTCAGGTGGGTCCTGTATAAATTTACCCAATGATCAATGTTTGTTAGGCTTTCTGATTATGGTATACACCATACACGGAGAGCTATCGCTTATTGATTCACAATATGTTACATAACCTATTAATTTTTCATATTTCAGGAATGGAAGAGCGTGGACCCGGACCAAGACACTTTCAGAGTAGACCGGTAGGTAGAATGGGGTTGTCCAGTCCCAGTTGCACCGATACTACTAACTAGTATTCATCCCTCCCAAACATACCTTGAGACTACTTAAGCTGGGTCAGGCTGGCTGCCTAGATCAACACATTCGACATGGAGCTTGGAATTACAAATGGAGGTTAGTCAAGACATGACTAATCAACCTGAGCTGGATGACTCATACACAGCAGCTGGGGGATGGTGCAGGAATTGATTATTCTGCCTTCAGGCACAACCCAGGGATTACATCATCCTCTCCTGCAGTCACTTGCTAGGAGAAGCACTGAAGGAGCCATAGTGACAGAGCTTCATTATCATAATGTAATATCTCTGTTATCAGTGAAACCACTCAGCTCAGGGATTAACCAAGATATGATCCTGCATCAGTGTAGCTACAGCATTCTCAAGGTATGTTTGCTTCATAATGCATCAAATCAAGTCTGAATGGTCTGAACGGGACAAGAGTCAGATTGTTCCGCTAAATCCTTGACCTTCAATTTTCAAAGCAGTAGAATTAAACATTTCAGTGGACCTCAGTATCTGGGCTGCAGTATCACAGCTGGGCCACTGCACGGAGACCGGCGCTGTTCCTTTTCATTCTTTGTGTTGCTTCTAGCAGCTGATTGACTGGGGGGGGGAGGGGTGGTATGGATCAACTGTATAAATGAGCTGGAAACCCCCTTTAATTGGCCAGTGCCACCAGTTATTAGTCTTCCTATTGGCTGTAGAGAGACTGCTGTGAGCACGGCCTGGAATATGGAAGTGTCGCCATTGGATATACATCACATTCCATGCACGGATCGGGATTATTGTGTTCTGAATGTCCACGTTTAATTCCAGCAGGGAACGGGCCGAGTCGTTCACATCATAAACTTTGAGCGCGGGAAGAATCTGAAGAAGCAGCTGCTGAATATCGCTGCACCTTTCGGACAGATCACCAACCACCTGATCCTGAACAAGATGAACGAGGTAGGTGGAAACGCCCGATCCCACGTCCTGGACGAGCTTAATGATTTCCTGTAAGTAATAATGTATCATCTTCTTCTTAAAGGCGTTCATTGAGATGTCCAGTACAAGCGAGGCGATGTCTGTAGTGGATTATTACAGCACAAACCAGGCGCTCATCCAGGGGAAGCCCGTCCGCGTGCACTTGTCTCAGAAGTATAAACGGATCAAGGTAAGTTCTTATTGTAGTCTATATCCAGTCAGGCTGTAACTGGGTGCACGGTTTGTCACTCTGTAGTCGGACCCATAGCTGATTATGTACCCTCCTTGTTGGGATGATACAACACAATTTTTTGTTCATACATATTTACCATCTACCATCAAAATCCAACATGGGGGGGGGGGGGCACTTACTCGAAGATCCAGGCACCGTGACTGAAGATGTAATCTTCTTATATCTGTTATCCATGGCAGTGTTGCTTCTAAAATCGGCTTCTATAATTATGCTGGTGAGCCAGAAGGGTGTTACTAGAGACCCTTTGTGGTGTAGCTTCACAGGCTGTTGCACTGTTTCCCCCCTATCTGATGTAATCTCACACAATGAGATGGGGGGGGGGGGTGCTCCCTTCAGGTACATTGGAGTAATTATAAAAGTTGATTTTAGAAGGAAGGAGCCCATGGATAAGAAATATAAGTAGATTAGCACAAAATCGATGGTAGATTTTCTCTACCACCAGGGTGAAGAATTGTAAACCAAGCACACTGACATACTGGTGTGCGCCCCTCTGGTAGGATTCGCTTTTCTTTTTAGCGTATGCCCTTGTTTTCACAAAAATAGGCTTTTAAAATTATGCAAATGAGCAAAAGAAAGAAATCAAAGTTTAAAGGACAGGGGAAAAGGGGCTTCAAATTATGCAAATGAACCTGAGGGGCACCAGGTTCCATTAACTCCTATGAAGCCCCTTTTTCTGTAAAAACAAGGGGATAAGAAGATAAAAGAAGAGCAGATCCTGCCACAGGGTGTGCAAACCAGTATGTCAGTGTGCTTGGTTTACAATCCTTCACCCTGGTGGTAGCTTTCCTTCGGCCCTTCAGCTACGTTCCTCTCTGTGTCAATTATAGGGGTCGTCCGATGTTTTGGATTTCTCATCACAAAACGGGGATCACTATTAATCAATGAAGTAGCCGGCCTAGAATACGTCCTAAACCTACATGCAGTTTCTATGAGGGTGCATTCATACGTTCAGTTTTTTATATGCAAGTTTTGACGCCAAAATCGGGTGTGGATCATAGTGATTGAGAGAAGCTGGGTTTTTTTTTTTCTTTTACTCCCCTCCTGGTTTGGACATCAAAAACTGCATCTGAAAAACTGAATGTGTGAACGCGCGCACTCATTGCTGTTAGACCCAGCTGTTAGGTCTGTTATCAAGGCGATCAGTGGAGCGAGTATATTGGATGGGAGTCTAATTCTTATATAGCTCTTGGAGCTCGCAAGCAATAAGCAATCAACACAGACTCCAAGTAAGGCTACATTCACATGGTGTTTGCCCGTACGGTACACCTCAGACTAGGCGGATACCACACATGATGTTGACATAGGTATGCACCGAACTAATCTTCACTGAGAAGATGTTAATTTAACTCTTCAGTGTTGTAAAACATTTCATGAGGAATGTTTAATCCTTCTTAAGTATCACTTCCCCTACTATTGACACAGCTGGTTTGCTAGATACTTTAGGTACTTTGTAAGGTTACATTTTGTTGCTGCACTTCTTATGCAAACTATTCCACCTCGATTCCTTTGTAAGGTAAAGGCCTTGCGCCACATGATGTCTTTAATGCTGACTAAAAGTATTGTATATACTCGAGTATAAGCCGACCCGAGTATAAGCTAAGACCCCTAATTTTACCATCAAAATCTGGGTAAAACTATTGACTCGAGTATAAGCCGAGGGTGGGAAATGCATTGGAAACAGACCGCCCTCAGTATGTATACGGCACTGCCCCCAGTAGCATACGGCACTGCCCCCCATTTAAAGAAAATAATAAACTTATATACTCACCCTCCGGTGGCCACGATGTCCGCGCGGCTCCTCTTCTGGCTTCGCGGCTCCTCTTCTGGCTTCGCGGCTCCTCTTCTGGCTTCGCGGCTCCTCTTCTGCTTCGCGCTCAAATACATATCTGGGCTTCGCGTCTCCTCTTCTGGCTTCGCGGCTTCCTCTTCTGGCTTCGCGGTTTTTTTTTTTTTTTTTTTTTTTTCTTCCCCGTTTTTTTTTTTTTTTTTGTTTTTCCTCTCTGGCTTCGCGCTCCTCTGCTCGGCTCTCTCGCTTCGGCTTCCTCTTCTTGGCTTTCGCTGCTCCTCTTCTGGCTTCGCGGCTCCTCTTCTGGCTTCGGCTCCTCGGGCTTCGCGCTCCTCTTCTGGCTTCGCGGCTCCTCTTCTGGCTTCGGGGTCTCTCCTCTTTCTGGGCTTCGCGGCTCCTCTTCTGGCTTCGCGGCTCCTCTTCTGGCTTCGCGGCTCCTCTTCTGGCTTCGCGGCTCCTCTTCTTGGCTTCGCGTCTCCTCTTCTGGCTTCGCGGCTCCTCTTCTGGCTTGCATCCTCTCTGGACTCGCTCTCTCTCGGCTTCGCGCTCCCTCTTCTGGCTTTCGCGGCTCTCTTCTGGCTTCGCGTCTCTCTCTTCTCTCTGGCTTCGCGGCTCCTCTTCTGGCTTCTCGGCTACCTCTCTCTGGCTCCCGGCTCCTGCTTCTCGGCTCCGCGGTCTCCTCTTCTGGCTTCCGCGGCTCCTCTTCTGGCTCCCGGCTCCTCTCTGGCTTCCCGCTCCTCCTTCTGGCTTCCCGGCTCCTCTTCTGGCTTCCCGGCTCCTCTTCTGGCTTCCCGGCTCCTCTTCTGGCTTCCCGGCTCCTCTTCTGGCTTCCCGGCTCCTCTTCTGGCTTCCCGGTCTCCTCTTCTGGCTTCCCGGGCCCCTTCTGGCTTCCCCGGCTCCTCTTCTGGCTTCCCGGCTCCTCTTCTGGCTTCCCGGCTCCTCTTCTGGCTTCCCGGCTCCTCTTCTGGCTTCCCGGCTCCTCTTCTGGCTTCCCGCTCCTCTTCTGGCTTCCCGGCTCCTCTTCTGGCTTCCCGGCTCCTCTTCTTGCTCCCGGCTCCCTCTTCTGTGCTTCCCGCTCCTGCGTCTGTCTCCTCGGCTCCTCTTCTGGTTCCCGGCTCCTCTTCTGGCTTCCCGGCTCCTCTCTTGCTTCCCGCTCCTCTTCTGGCTTCCCGGCTCTCTTCTGGCTTCCCGCGGCTTCCCGCTCGTCTTCCCCCGGCTCCTCTTCTGGCTTTCCCCCCGGCTCCTCTTCTGGCTTCCCGCTCCTCTTCTGGCTTCCCGGCTCCTCTTCTGGCTTTCCCCCCGGCTCCTCTTCTGGCTTTCCGCTCCTCGTCGGCTTCCCGGCTCCTCTTCTGGCTTCCCGGCTCTCTTCTGTCCCGCTCCTCTTCTGGCTTCCCGGCTCCTCTTCTGGCTTCCCGCTCCTCTTCTGGCTTCCCGGCTCCTCTTCTGGCTTCCCGGCTCCTCTTCTGGCTTCCCGGCTCCTCTTCTGGCTTCCCGGCTCTCTTCTGGCTTCCCGGCTCCTCTTCTGCGTCCGGCTCCTCTTCGGGCTTCCCGCTCCTCCTCTGCTCCGGCTCTCTTCTGGCTTCCCGGCTTCCTCTTCTGCTTCCCGGCTCCTTCGTCTGGCTTCCCGGCTCCTCTTCTGCTCCCCGGCTTCCTCTTCTGGCTTCCGGCTTCCTCTTCTGGCTTCCCGGCTCCTCTTCTGGCTTCCGCGCTCTCTTCTGGGCTTCCCGGCTCCTCTTCTGGCTTCCCTGGCTCCTCTTCTGGCTTCCCGGCTTCCCGGCTTCTGGCTCCCCGCTCCTCTTCTCGGCTCTCTCCTGGCTCCTCCTTCTTTCTGCTGCTTCCCCCGGCTCTTCGGTCTCTTCCTGGCTTCCGCGCCCCTCTTCTTACTTCTCTAACTTAATGCTGGGCGCCGCCATTGTTCTCCCCCGGATGGCACCTAGTATGACGCGCGCGCGCCCTGGAAGAAAAAAAATGCCGGCGCCCAGCATGAATTAGAGAAGACGGGGCGCGGAAGCCAGAAGAGGACCCGCGAGGGCATCGGGGGAGCAACGCTGCAGGTCGGGGCCAGCGGAGGGCGAGTATATAAGTTTATTATTTTTAATTATTTTTTATGACTGTATGACTCGTGTATAAGCCGAGGGGACGTTTTTCAGCACATTTTTTGTGCTGAAAACTGATTATATACGATATATACTTATCTAAAAGCTTAATTATAATTATAGGCATCCCTATCACAGATCCCTATTCGAACTATAGGGTAAGTGCAGTTTGGGGTAGCTGAACTATGTCTTTGCCATGCAGATGACTGGAGTTACTGTTGCACGCTCGAAAATTAGTGAGGATCCATGTTCTCTAGAAAGCTGGGGGTCCTGTTCTTCTGGGGGTTCAGCAATTGGACCCCACCGATCAGCCAGTCATCACCTATTCTGTGGATAGGGTAAAACTTATATCCTTGGACAACCCCAGAATGTGAATGTATGTTTGACCTACCACTCCATCTGGATAAGGGGCTCCTTATTTAGTGATTTGGTGTTGTAGTAGCCCCCCTGCTTGG
Source organism: Engystomops pustulosus (assembly GCA_019512145.1). Taxonomy (NCBI): domain Eukaryota; kingdom Metazoa; phylum Chordata; class Amphibia; order Anura; family Leptodactylidae; genus Engystomops; species Engystomops pustulosus. Next base: position 218,272,165 of record CM033644.1, read on the forward strand.
ACCATCACCAGAGCTGAGTGACCCCTCCCCCCCATGAGACGGCTGCAGTGGTGCAATTATTGATAACCCACCCTCGAAATCTAAAATCAAAACTTCATTCAATTCATGATGAAACCTTTGTGCTCTTGTTCTGTTTTTAGAAAGAAGAAACGAAGCCCGAAGCTAAACCAGAACCGAAAAAACAAGACCCCGGCAAAGTGGTGCACATCAGTAAACTCCCCAGCTACGGCTACACGGACGCGCAGCTCCTCAAACTGGCGGAGAACTTTGGGAAAGTGAAAACCTACATTCTGATGAGAGTGAGGAATCAGGTGAGGTCACCAGAGGTCATTGTTGGGGGTCTGACGCACCATGTGCTCGGATGGTAACGCGCAGTTGTGTTGATCCGTCATCTTCTTTTAGGCTTTTATCGAAATGGAGAGATTGGAAGACGCTAAGGAGATGGTGAAGCGAAGCGCGACAACCCCTCTGGTGTTCCAAGGGAAGACGGTGAAAGTGGATCTGTCCGAAAGATACAAGAAGCTGGTGTTAAGGGTGAGCAGCGCAGTGTCTGAGGGAAAAAGACTGGTGCTTACTTACAGTCGTAGTTCGTAGGACTGATATAAAAATTAAATTCTAAACATGTCAGGTCTCAAATCTAAGCAGTTATACCTGGAGGTTAACGCCTGTAATGGAAATTGGCACCCAAATTTCCAAATCGCCTTTTTTTTTTTTTTTTTGCCACGTAAAATTTGGAATTAATGGTGTACTCTATGGTTTTCACAGTCCCCAAGTGACACCTTACACAGGTCTGGGCGCCGAATAAGCACAAGCACTAGAATAAGAAGAAATAAAGACAGGTTTTGCTTTGTAGAAAATATATTAAACCCTAATAAACGCTGTAAATTTGGTATCTCTGTGATGGTACCGACCCACATAATTAAGAGGGCCATTTGGAGCGCACAGTGAAAGCCGTAAAAAAAAGGAAAAATAAATATAATTTTTTTTTTTTATTATAAGGTTTAACCTTGACAGAATTTATTAATGTGATGTGTTTTCTAACTCATTTTATTTAGATTCCTAACAAGCTCATCGAGCAAAAGGAACAAAAAGAAAAGAACCGGTAAGTGTTTTCCTCTTGTATCCAGGTGAGATTTCCTGACTCTGAGAGTTGCAATACATTTCAAGGGAATTTCAGAAGTATATTTGATTTGCCTTGTACACACACTTATTAGATTTACATAGGATGTAAGTGCCATTTACTTAGGGCGCAAATTAGGGCATGACCTCAGCTGGCAACATTATGGATTACTACAGCTGTCTTATCTTTCTATCTCTCTGTTCCAAAGGTCATTTGACCAGGGACATAACGAGCCGTGCACCTGTGTGACATTACATGACCAGGGATATAACGAGCCGTACACCTGTGTGACATCACATGACCAGGGGTCTAACGAGCCGTGCACTTGTGTGACATTACATGACCAGGGATCTAACGAGCCGTGCACCTGTGTGACATCACATGACCAGGGATCTAACGAGCCGTGCACCTTTGTGACATCACGTGACCAGGGATCTAACGAGCCGTGCACCTGTGTGACATCACATGACCAGGGATCTAACGAGCCGTGCACCTGTGTGACATCACATGACCGGGGATATAACATGCCGTGCACCTGTGACATCACATGATTAGGGACCGGTCATCAACAGGAAGTAAACAATGAAGCGTCCTATAGAATGACAGCAAGCAGAGATCTAGAAACCTTGAGGAATTGGCACAGAAAGTATATTGGAAAATTGTAGAACTTTTCATTGTGCAAACCATATCCATTATTTGCTGCCAGGCTCTTAACGCTGGCTCAATGCATGCTCTTCCTCCACTGAACACACACGTGATGCCCATATGGGCCTGCGTTTCAGAGGAGTCACCCATTTATTTGTATGCAAGTAGTGTACGAGCATGACCATCAGCCCTGGTCTGTAGCCGCAGCAGGGTTGGATGAGCATGACCGTCAGACCTGGTCTGTAGCCGCAGCAGGGTTGGATGAGCATGACTGTCAGACCTGGTCTGTAGCCGCAGCAGGGTTGGATGAGCATGACTGTCAACCTGGTCTGTAGCCCAGCAGGTTGAATGAGCATGACCTGTCAGACCTGGCCTGTAGCCCAGCAGTGTTGTGAGGCATGACTGTCAGACCTGGTCTGTGAGCCCATCAGGGTTGGAATGACATGACTGTCAGACCTGGTCTGTACCGCACAGGTGGATGAGCTGACTGTCAGCCTGCTGTACCGCAGCAGGTTGGATGAGCATTACGTCAGCCCTGGTCTGTAGCCGCAGCAGTGTTTGTTGGATGAGCATGACTGTCAGAACTGGTCTGTAGCCGCAGCAGTGTCGATGAGCATACTGTCGACCTGGTCTGTACCGCAGCACGGTCGGATGAGCATGACTGTCAGACCTGGTCTGTATCCGCAGGGTTGGATGAGCATGACTGTCACGACCTGGTCTTTAGCCGTCAGCAGGGTTTGGATGAGCATGACTGTCAGACTTGGTCTGTAGCCGCAGCAGGGTTTGATGAGCATGACTGTCGACCTGGTCTGTAGCCGAGCAGGGTCGAGAGCATGACTGTCAGACCCTGGTCTGTAGCCCGCATCAGGGTCGGATGAAGCATGACTGTCAGACCTGTCTCTGTAGCCGCAGGCAGGGTCGGATGAGCAGTGACTGTCAGACCTGGTCTGTAGCCGCAGCAGGGTTGAATGAGCATGACTGTCAACCTGGTCTGTACCGCAGCAGGTTGTGGATGAGCATGACTGTCGAACTTGGTCTGTAGCCGCAGCAGGGTGGATGAGCCTGACTGTCAGACCTGGTCTGTAGCCGCAGCAGGGTTGGATGGAGCATGACTGTCAGACCTGGTCTGTAGCCGCAATGGTCGATGAGCATGACTGTCAGACCTGGTCTGTAGCCGCAGCAGGTCGGATGAGCATGACTGTCAGACCTGGTCTGTAGCCGCAGCAGGGTCGGATTGACAGACTGTCAGACCTGGTCTGTAGCCGCAGCAGGGTCGGATGAGCATGACTGTCAGACCTGGTCTGTAGCCGCAGCAGGGTCGGATGAGCATGACTGTCAGACCTGGTCTGTAGCCGCAGCAGGGTCTGAGAGTCATTGACTGTCAACTGGTCTGTAGCCGCAGCAGGGTCGGATGAGCATGACTGTCACGACCTGGTCTGTAGCCGCATGCATGGTTTGGATGAGCATGACTGTCAGACCTGTCTGTACCGCAGCAGGGTTGGATAGCATGACTGTCAGACCTGGTCTGGTAGCCGCAGCAGGTTGTGAGCATGACTGTCTACCTGGTCTGTAGCCGCAGCCAGGGTGGATGAGCATGACTGTCAGACCTGGTCTGTAGCCGCAGCAGGGTTGGATGAGCATGACTGTCAGACCTGGTCTGTAGCCGCAGCAGGGTTGGATGAGCATGACTGTCAGACCTGGTCTGTAGCCGCAGCAGGGTTGGTGATACATTACTGTCAGACCTGGTCCTGTACCGCAGCAGGGTTGATAGCATACGTAGACCTGGTCTGTAGCCGCAGCAGGGTTGGATGAGCATGACTGTCAGACCTGGTCTGTAGCCGCAGCAGGGTTGGATGAGCATGACTGTCAGACCTGGTCTGTAGCCGCAGCAGGGTTGGATGAGCATGACTGTCAACCTGGTCTGTAGCCGCAGCAGGGTTGGATGAGCATGACTGTCAGACCTGGTCTGTAGCCGCAGCAGGGTTGGATGTGCATGACTGTCAGACCTGGTCTGTAGCAGTTGTACTGGACGAGCATGACCGTCAGACCTGGTCTGTAGCAGTTGTACTGGACGAGCATGACCGTCAGACCTGCAGCAATCATAGATGTCTGAGACTGATATGTTTTCTCCAAAATAGAAAGAGAGCGCACTCGCCAGACCGCAAGAGCGCTGTCAAGGAGAAGCAGCCAAAGTCCACCGAAGAAAGCGAGAGCGCCGACGGGGGCGTCCAGGCCACTACCGATGACGATGTCGTTCACACCTCAGAGGAGGCCGATCAGAAGGACCTAGTGAGCGATTCCTGCGAGCCCGAGCTCCTGGAAGAGGAGGGAATGGAGGAGGAAGCCACCGCGCTCCTGGAAAGCGGCAGCTCCGTGGCCGACGACGAAGTGTTAGATGCAGACCAGATGGAAGACGGCGAAACGGAAGAATATCAAACCGAGGCCCAAGAACCCAACTCTACCGATAATTCTTTCACCGAGGAGAGACAGAAGGTACAGGTCCACACTGCTACATAGGACCATCCTCATCACATGGGTGACTAGCGGGTCCTTGCTCATCTTAATAACGTCCTATCTTTCAGGAGCACCCCAAGTATTCCGGGAACATCGACGAATTTGTCACCCTCGACGAGGTGGGCGACGAGGAGGAGTCGAAAGCCTCTGCCCTGCAGCATCCGGAAGGTGACGCAGGTAAAGCGGAGTACAGCTCGGTCATGGCGAGCACCAGCGTGGAGGAAACGGAGCAAGAGAACGAGGCCCAACCTGAAGAAGCGGCAGAGAAGGAGACCTGCGACGCACCCCCAGAATCACAACCCGAAAGCACCCAGGACACCGAAAACACAGCCGAAACCAGCAGCGGCATGGAGATTCCTGATGAATACGTCCTGGGCCCGTATCAGCCCAACAATCCTGTGGGTAAGTACCTGGACAGTGACACTTTTTAGATGGAGTAGCTCCTGTTTGGCTCTTTGAATACTAATTTCTGTGTCGTGTTGATTCTTAAAGGGGTGGACTATGTGGTTCCCAAGACCGGCTTCTACTGCAAGTTGTGCTGCCTGTTCTATACCAATGAAGACGTGGCCAAGGTGACACATTGCAGTACCTTGCCTCACTACCAGAAGCTGAAGGTTAGTCCTCCCAGATGGACATGTCACCCATCGGGGTGTCGAAAAGGTTCTGTTCTGGCGAAATCCACCATCAAAATCGGGCATGCGAAACCAGGGACACTTACCCATAGATCCAGGCACAGTGGCTGTGGTGATCTTCTTATATCTGTCGTCCTTCTAAAATTGACTTTTAAAATTATGCTAGTAGTGGGGGGGGGGGTTCAAAAGAAGGTGGGCCCGGATAAAAAAAATTATAGGATACCACAGTCAGGGTGCCTGGATCTATGAGTAATGTCCCTGGTTTATCAGGATGGATTCTCATGGTAGATTTCCTTTAAAGGGAAACGTACCACCACGCCTCTGTTGTACGTGAGGATAGCCCTTTTTAGGGCCAATCCTGAGGTCCCCTGTATCTTTTAAAAACTTTAAGTGTGGTAATATGCAAATTTTCAAAAGAGGATACTGGGGCATCACGTAGCCAGAGCTACTCCACGCCCCAGTAGCCTCTTGCGTTCCACCTACCCTGACATCTTCCGCACGCAGCTCCTTGTAGTTGCGCGCACTCGTCTGCGAAGCTGGGTTCTTTGCATGCGCAGTAGCTCCAGCTTCAGAGGCGAGACCGCGCAGACTGCGTTCTGCGAATGCGCAGAACCCAGCTTCATGAATATTTCTCTCCTTTATACCATTTGTAAGAAATTCCCAATTTAATCTGTATGCTAATGAGGCTGTCGCATGCCCTCAGCACCTGAATCACTGCTATTCCTGTCTTGGCCACTCGACTCCCTGACCAATATGTGGAAAACTGGAAGTAAAGAGTAACACTTTAGGTGGGAATATATGTGCTCCGGATAACAAGGGAACAGTTTGGGTGCAGCGACTGCTTCATTAGCATATGGATTCAAATGGGGGTATCTCGAGAAACAACATGGATAGAAATAATGTTTGCTGGAAAAAGCTGCATTTCTCTAGAACATGCTTCTATCTGGGTCACTGCTTTGGCGGGTGGTTTTGCTGAGTCGTCATTTCCTTCATATGAAGGGAGGGGGGCGCATAACTGAGCACGTTGTTTTCTGTAAACAAAAAAAATGAAAAAATAATGACCCTATTTTTTTTTTTTTTTTTTTTCCCCTCTCTCTCCGGTCATCATAGAAACTACTCAACAAGATGACAAAGAATCCAGAGAAGCAAAACTAAAGTGGAAAAAAAAAAGTTAAAAAAAAAAATCCCATGTTTAATTAGTTTTGTTTAGTTTGCAACACGAAAAGTTGGCGCTGCATGGCAACACAACGTGCTGAGTCAATAGAATCCGGGAAGTTGCGTCCATCGCTCTTTGATCCTCCAGTAGGTTTGAATGTCCTAGATCTGGGTTCGGTATCAGATCCGGGACGATTTCTTGCCAAAAAAATAAAAAATTTTTTTAAATTCCCGCATCTGACAACAGTCTCGAATGAAGTGTGGGTTGTCACGTGACGTCAACGCGACCCTGAAGCCATGCGGTACCAGCTAAACGTTCATATGTTTTTAAAGCTCTCGGCGTGGGAGCGCGTGTATTTTTTCTTTTTGTTTTTTCATGGTTTTTTCTTTTTTTTTTTTTTTTTTTTTTTTTTAAGACCAATGGACCTGTTTTTGATCAAAATAAACAGGGTTTTTTTTTTTTTTTTCTTCCTCCCTGTGACAGAAAATTGACACCTCTCCAATGTGTGTTCCCTCCTCCTAACCGGCATGTTGAGCCTATTGCTTCACGCGTTGTGTTTTTGTTTTTTTTATATTTGGCTGTTTCGTTACGTTTATTTTGCAATGTGGAAATTGTTTGAGATTACAGGAAAAAAAAGTTATTTTTACCCCATTCTCCAGTGTGGTGGTCTGCGTTCGGGCGTGGTAGATATCCAAATTCCTCTACTTCAGTGTTACTCCAGTAAAAAGGGGGCCAGCGTACCCCATTGTAATGATGATGAATGTGTGTGCACACAGCCAATCTCTATGGGGTCGTGGATAGCCGAGCGCTGTGCTCAGCAATCTTTGTCAGTCCCATAGAGTAGAGCGGCAGGGATCATGAAAAGAGGAGGTCTTTGCCATCAGGGAGCTTGTAAAATTGTACCGAAAACACCGTTTAAAGGGATTATTTGGATTTTTTTCTCGAGAGTTTGAAAATAACCCCAACACCACCCCCTTTAATAAAACTTTAGGCAACTATCAGTATTCATATGGGGGAAGATTGTAGTAATTTTATCTCTCAAAACAAATACATAATGTGGAGTAAAAACACCTTTTGGGATAACTTGCTGAAGGGTCAGTGGTCTGGACCAATGAGGCCCAACCCATGAATAAAGTGGGCGGAGCAGTGTGTATGCTTGGCTTACTCCATACATCTGGGGGAAGGGGCCTAGAAGTCAAACTCCCACTAAGAAACGGCAGAACAATATGGTGAACACCTTTAAAAAAAAAAAAAAAAACCGCCACACTGGTATATAAACAAAAAAATTGTCTTTTTTTTTTTGAATGACCCAATGCCAAATGTCCAGATTTCTTGTAAACAGTGTTGCCCGTGTTTCGGAGCTCATAGGAAACAAGTGAACGTGCCGTAGCCTTCCAGATCTCACGCTTGGAAAGTAGAGAAATCTGTGTGTATTTATTTAGGAGGTGATCGAAATAAAAACAAACCTTGTATTTTACCCCCCAGAGTCGTCAGAGGCTTTCATTGTGGTTTTTGGATTGTATCTATGTATATACACACAGTGCTCAAAATATAAAGGGAACGCTCCGATAACACATCCTAGAGATGAAATTATCAATGGGAAGCAAACTTATTAACCAATGGAGGCCTGGATTTGCAGTCACACACAAAATTAAAGCGGAAAAGCTCAGTATTGTGTATGACCTCCATACAACGCCTCGGCATGCTCCTGATGAGGCTCAGTGTTGTGTGTGGCCTCCACATGCCTGTATGACCTCCCAATGACGCCTTGGGATACTCCTGATGAGGCTCTGTATTGTGTGTGGCCTCCACGTGCCTGTATGACCTCCCTACGACGCCTTGGGATGCTCCTGATGAGGCTCTGTATTGTGTGTGGCCTCCACGTGCCTCTATGACCTCCCTACAACGCCTTGGGATGCTCCTGATGAGGCTCTGTATTGTGTGTGTGGCGTCCGCGTGCCTGTATGACCTCCATACAAAGCCTCAGCACGCTCCTGATGACGCTCAGTATTGTGTGGCCTCCACGTGCCTGTATGACCTCTATACAAAGCCTCAGCACGCTCCTGATGACGCTCAGTATTGTGTGTGGCCTCCACGTGCCTGTATGACCTCCATACAATGCCTTGGCATGCTCCATATGCATTGTAGAGAGGTCAGACAGGCAAGTGTCAACACGCCAGGTTTTCTTCATTCTTTTGCAAGGTCTTTCCTTCTATTACTGGTATTATCCAGCTGGGACCATAATGAGCTCTATGTATGACTGGTAGTAACACGGTGTGGTGGTCCTACACATAGAAGGAAAAAAATGATATACATACAAACACAAACAGATTGGTTATATTGATGAGCAAGAGTTTGACCAAGACCAAGTTATTGAGAAATCCCAGGTTTTCTTCATTCTAGGCAAGTCTTCTTACTGGTATTATACAGCGAGTACCTGTGTGTGTGTGTTAGGAGCGTAGTGTGGTGGTCCTATACGTGCAAGTTAAATATATATATACACAGACAGTCATAACATTGGAAAAATTGAGCAGGAAGTGAAGAATCGGCCTTGGACAGGTGCATGGTCTGAGCATCTGTGAGATGCAGAGTCTTCTAACACTTGCCTGATATTGGTAGCTACCAAAAGTGTGTACAGGCACGAGGATCATCGGAGCTTATGGAGAGTTCTGGTCTGGTTCCACCAAAGACTGGAGCACAACTTTCTGCCGGTTATGATTGAAAGGTGCCATGGGTCTATTGATATGAGTCAACATGAGCCTCCAGCGCATGCGCAGGGTGTCTGGTACAGCTGAGGTAAGTGCTTCTTCCAAAGCATTAAACAGTGAGGTGAGCTGTACTTGGCTTCAACAGGTCCTGGAGGCCTCACATCATGGACCCCGGGTGACGGCAGGCAGGGGGTAAACCAAATATGTTTGGGTATCTGAACCCCGATGGTGTATAAAGCCACATTGGCCTTTTTAGTGATCCTAAACTGCCTGGCCCATTCCCTTTAAGGAGACTTTGCCCAATTTCCCAGAATCTTTACCCAATTGATCTGTAGAAGTGCAAGAAAACCAATATATTATACTGACTACGTAGACTGCTGCCAACGTCTTGATGCCATATGTACATTTATGGATCTTGTGGAGTCCATATCTTAATGGTCCTGAGTAGAGATGAGCGAACATGCTCGTCCGAGCTTGATGCTCGGTCGAGCATTAGCGTACTCGAAACTGCTCGTTGCTCGGACGAATACTTTTTTAAACAATTTTTGGGAGTGCCACATACAGGTACTCAATCTATTCAATTTTTCTGGAGGGCCACCTACCCGGTCCTCTTTTTTAAACAATTTTTGGGAGTGCCACATACAGGCACTCAATCTATTCGAATGCTAATCACCCCACTCAATGGAACTAAGGCCGTTTACCTCCGGACGGGCACACCACAGCTCCTTCCCCTGTGTCATTTGCTGCCTCGGCTAGTCAGCCCCCTGCCCAGGACCCCAGCACAAACACCTCCCACTCGAAAACCACACCTTCACCTCCACGATCCTCCACAGCGTCCACCAATGTCTCCATGCGCAGTGTTCAGCTATCTATACCCCAGACGCTGGAGCGCAAGAGGAAATACAGTTCCACCCACCCACCCACACGCCCAAGCCCTCAACGTCCACATCTCCAAATTACTGAGCCTGGAGATGCTGCTGTATAGGCTGGTGGAGACCGAGGCCTTTCGCAACCTCATGGTGGTGGCCGCCGCCCTCGGTATTCGGTCCCCAGCCGCCACTACTTTTCCCGATGTGCCGTCCCAGCCCTGCACCAGCACGTGTCAGACAACATCATCCGTGCCATGACCAACACCGTTTCTGACAAGGTCCACCTGACCACGGACAGCTGGACGAGTGCTGCCGGCAGGGCCACTATATATCGCTGACGGCACATTGGGTTAACTTGGTGGTGCTCTGACCCTGGGGCCACTCATATACTGCCGACGTCGAGTATTGCGGGGTCTACCTCGGTCATGGTCTCTCAGGCCTACTATGCCTCCTCCTCCTCCCTCCCTCCCCTCCACCACCTCCTCCTCCGAATTACCATCCGTGGGCATGGCGCCATCAGTCGGTAGCTCTAGGCACAGCAGCAGTGCCGTCGCTAAGCGACAGCAGGAGGTGCTCAAACTGCTGAGCCTAGACGATAAAAGGCACACCGCCCAAGAGCTATTACAGGGCATCACGGCGCAGACCGATGAACCTGGCGCCATGGTTATGTTGACAACGGCCGTAACCTGGCTCTGCAACTAGGCAGACTGACACATGTGCCATGCCAGGTCTCAAAGGCCTACTATACCTCCTCCCACCCCTCCTCCACCACCTCCTCCTCCGAATTACCATCCGTGGGCATGGCGCCATCAGTCGGTAGCTCTAGGCACAGCAGCAGTGCCGTCGCTAAGCGACAGCAGGCGGTGCTGAAACTGCTGAGCCTAGGCGATAAAAGGCACACCGCCCAAGAGCTATTACAGGGCATTCCACATCAAAGTTGTTAACTTTGTCGCCACCCTGCTGTGTAATCCACAAAATATACTTGCAAACTTTTACCATTTAGGGATATTATTTCAGCGCTTCTTGCGCATCTGTTTACATTCCCCTCACCCGCCATATCCTAAACTTATAAGAACGCTACTACACTTGATCTTATACAAAGGACACTATGTACAATCTGCTCAGCTCCTCCTGCTCTATAACATGCTACCTGCAGATAGGACACTATGTACAATCTGCTTAGCTCCCCCTGCACTATAACATGCTGCATGCAGATAGGACATTATGTACAATCTGCTCTGTTCTTCCTGCTCTATAACATGCTGCCTGCAAATGTCAGGGCTGGCCATACTTGTACACTTCCCCTTCTCTGTGTCTCTCCTCAGGGCTGATATCGGCCTATCGCATTACGGGGGTAGTTGGTGACCGGATGGTCATGCCCTGCTTCTACCCGGCCACCAAGCACACGAGCCTCGCCTGCTGGGGGAGGGGATCCTGCTCCAATACCGGCTGTAACTACCCAGTGGCCACAATCAATGGGAGCCGAGTGATCTGGGCCAAATCCTCCAGATACCAAGTAAATGTAGATTTAGAAAATGAACAGCTGCCTCTGGTCATCACCGAGGCCAAGATGGAGGATTCTGGCATCTACTGCTGCCGCGTCAAGGTCTCAAGTCTGGGGATCGATCTGAAGAAAGAGGTGGATCTGGAGATACAGCAACGTAAGTAAAGTCTAAAGTGAACTGGTCCATGCACCGTATGTTCTCCCCATCTATGGGATTGTCTTTACGTTGTGTTAAACCAATTCTCAAACAATCAGACTGGTATGTCGGGTTCTATAGCAGCTAAAACCGTGATTCTGGTGTCATTGTAAAGATGAAAATTTCATATCAGGATTCGGACTGGGTAGTTAAAGGGAACCTGTCACCAGATGTTACCCCATTAAGTTCCCAGCCCCTTCAGGTAGGGGATGAAATGTCCTTACTAGAATTATCTCCTTTGTGTGAAATCTAATCCTTTTACCTATAAAAAATCTCCTCCAAAGTCATGTGACAATCAGCAAAGACTCATATTTACCTGAAATGAGTCATATTTTGAGGCTACAGGGGAAGTGTCACTTGCAGACACTCCGATCATCTGTTCTATAGCAACTAGGGTGTCATATTAAAGATAACAATCTCATCTTTCAAACAGGATCAGGATTCTATGAGCTACATAACTGGACGTAGAGACAGATAAAAACATAGTTGGGAAGGTGATCTGCAGATAAAAATCCAATTACCATCTTCTGTATTACAGGTTCTGTAGATCACAGAACCATAAACCTGATGCATTCTTAAAGATGTGATTCTTATCTTCACAATGGCACCAGAACCATGTTTCTAGGTACTTTAAAGCACAAGATAGAACAGAACCTCCAAATAGTCTTAGATACTGGAGAGTCCCCATAAGAAAGAGGGCATCGGAAAAAACCCAAACATATCACTTTCTCTCCACAGCCATGACGAGAGACAATATTGTGCAAGGGTCAGTTGACGAAACATTGACTTTACCCTGCAAATATTCGGTTAGTGAAGGACTAAAAGAAGTGTGCTGGGGGAAGGGAAGCTGTCCTGTCTCTGGCTGCAAAAACAAGGTCATCGGTACAGACGGCACCAACGTGATCTTCAGCGAATCCAAAAGATACAAGTTATTGGGGAACATCACGAAGGGTGACGTGTCCCTAACCATCAGCGGATTGTCTAAGGATCAAGAGGGAACCTATTGCTGCCGCGTCCGCGTCCCAGGACCGTTCAACGACAAGAAACATGAGATCAAACTCCGAATTAAAGATGGTAGGTCCTTATTTATCTTCTTCCATTCTTCCTTGAAGCTTTAGCCAATGGAGAGACCTTCTCACACATGGGAACGACTAAGGAACTGACATCCCACCATCAATGGATGTGATGGCCCATAGTACTAGGCTACTCATTGACCAAATCTGGTCCCGTAATCCCTGGAACTTCAGTTTGGAAATTCATCTGAGGAAGGTTCCAACTAATCGCAGTATATGAAGCTTCAGAGGTGAAGATAGACGGTGAAGAGCTCTACCCTACATAAGGGTTAGGTGCCATTGTTCCCGAAACATTATAATTCATGGCCAACACCATTAAAAGGAACCTGTCATCAAGTTTTCACATTTAAACCTAATGATTGGTTCCTGTAGAAATGTTTCCAGTGATCCCCAAAATCAATAAAGCAAGTTTAAGAATGTACCTGGCTCCTTGCCAGCAAACACCCCCGAGACATGCCTTCATCTTTCGAGTAAAGGTGTCATGCCAGCAATGGCTCTCACGACTCCCTCATTCCCCCCTCCCTTCTGACTACGGCAGTTACTTTTCAAGAAGCTCCCAGGTTTGCACAGTCCTCTCCTTGGCTCTGACATGAATCCAGGCTGGTCACTACAGAGTGATCGTCAAGAGGAGGGTGCCACTCATTCTGGACAGTGAGGTCTTTGATGGTACCTGACTCACTAGTGACTGGCCAGGAGAAGCTCAGGGAGAAAGTGTGGACACAAGATTTCTACATTGCTCACTGCATATGTCAGAGCAAGGGATAGGACCGCTCGAGTGTGGGAGTTTCTTGGACAGTAACAGCAATGTAGTCAGAAGGGAGGGGGTGATGGAGGAGCTCTGAGATTTGTTGATGCATGACTCCTTGACTCTTGAGGATAGGGGGAACCACCTACATGACTTGAGGGTCTTTGTTGGCAAGGAGCCAGGTACATTTTTACATGACAAGCGAAAAGTATTTTGAGGATCGGTGGGAAATTGCTATAGCAACCTACATTAGGATTAAGGCTACATTCACGCTACCATATGGAGGACGTATATACGGCCGATATACGTCCTCCATAGACGGCAATGGGCGCACGGCGCCCTACGGGAGCGGTACGGTGCAGCACACGTGCGGCATCGTACCGCTCCGTACCTGGGAAAAAGATAGGACAAGTCCTATCTTTTCCCGTAATACGGCGCCGTGCGCCATGTATCTCTATGGAGAGGGGCGGGGGTGAGCTGTGCTCCTCCTCCTCCTCTCCCCGTGCACTGCCGTTGCCCGCTATGGTACGGTACGGGCGGGCAACGGCAGTGTGAATGTAGCCTAAATGTGAAAAACCTGATGACAGATTCCTACCAATTTAGACCGGCCATAGTAGTCTTAAGATTCCCACGATACGTCAAGCAATAATGGGTTGTTGTGTTCAAAAAATATTTTTTAAAAAATCCAAAAAGGGAAGCTTTTTTTTTTTTACTCCTCTTTTTTTTCCCCCACAGTCAATCTTGTAAAAGGCTCCCTGAAGGATAATGTGGTTTTGCCCTGCTCGTATGACACCGATAGCGGCACACACCCGACATGCTGGGGTCATGGCCGTTGTGGGGTAGTCTCATGTAACAACAAGGTCCTGCAGAGCGATGGCAATGAGGTGACCTGGAGGGAGTCAGACAAATACAAACTCAAAGGGGACCAAGCAAAGGGAAATGTGTCCCTGACCATCGAACAGGTAAATGCCGATGATGGAGGAATCTACTGCTGCAGAATCGAGGTCCCAGGAGCCTTCAACGATGTCAAGAAGGAAATACGAGTGGAGCTACGTGATGGTATAGTATACAACATCTTTTAATTTGATAGCACCAATAAAGTCTAGGACAGACAGACAATTGATGTAACAGATCATCACGTCTTCTGTAACCATTGTGGTATAACCCCAGGATAGACGTGGTTCCCACCTCTGCCGATCCTGAACATGGCTGTCATCCTGAAAGCCACCATATCTTAGTGAACAAGTTATCCCAATGGGAAGGTGGTTACGTAGTTTCTCAATGAAGACCGGAATGGTCTAAGCAGCTAGCTACAACAATCGGGAATGTTCCCTGTGATGTCCATGGTACTAAAGCCACTGGATCCAACTGTTATGGGATTTTTTGGAGAATCTCTCAATGTTTCGAAGCCCAAGAGATATTGTAGATCTGATTGTGGCAATCCATTTCTGAGACAATTCTGGTCTTCATTCACTTCATGACCACGTTTCCGGTGGACCAAACTTTTCCTTCAGCCAGTATGGCGGCTTTTTCAAGGTGGAGGCCATGTTCCAGGTGGCCATTACTCTAGGTGGCCCCCTCACCCATTACTTGCAGGAGTATTCACATCAATTTCCCTTTTTGTTTCTGAATTAAGAGTCCTGGAATTTCTGACTCCCCCAGTATAGTCATTGCCATGTAATTTTTTGTTCTATATTCACAGCTGACCACATTTCTGGCCGCGTAGGTGACAAAGTAAAATTACCTTGTAATTACAATGTCAGCGAGGGCACATCCCCTGTGTGCTGGGGGCGCGGCATATGCCCAACGTTCAAATGTACCGACACCATTGTCTGGACTGATGGCGAAGAAGTAACCTGGAGAGAGTCCGAAAAATACAAGCTGGTAGGAAACATAAACAACGGGGAGGTGTCCTTGACCATCAATGGAGTCACCAAGGAGGATGAAGGAATGTACTGCTGCCGGGTGGAGCTCCCAGGACCGTTCAACGACAAGATGAAGGAAGTCAACCTGGAAGTGGAAGATGGTAATTTATATTATTACTGGGAAATGTATTCAGTATAGGATCTGTAATATATTTAGAATTAAGCCCAAGTGTCTAACTGGGGTTCATTGGTCCCACCAGATAAAATTATTCTGGGGACTTACTCTCCATCAACCCCTAGAATTCAAGTAGCCTCCAAATTAGGTTGTTTTCTGCTGCATCTCTGTGGTCTAGTATTACGTTAGAGCCTGGGCCCAACGGAGGATCATCTGAGACTCCGGTGGGCCAGTCCGACACAACTTGATGCAGTGCCTGCAATAAAAAAAAATATGTACCATGGGGTGAAAGAAACTGGAAAATGGACACTACGCAACCCTTCTTAGTGACAATGTTAGCTAAAGAGGATGCACAACTTGGGTCAGGACAAGGGATGGAAACACCACAGTCCCCTATTTGAAGTTGTTAGTAGTGTGGTGGTGTCAAGCAGCAGCCGAAGGTTATCTCAGTTTTATCATTGCAATGGGTCTGCTATGTACACTGCCACCACCCACAATGCCCTTACGAGAGACAGCAGCACATTGTGACCTATCTCACTCTCAGGTCTCGCTTTTTGCTTTATCCTTCATCTAGAAAATTACAAAAAACTAATATTTTTTTCCTTTTTCTTCCAGATGGATTCCAAAATGTGAAACACTAATTCTTTAGGAAGGTAACGAACCTGCAAAGAAAATCACTTTTCAATCTTTTATCCTGCATATTTGATTCCATAATAAAAGGGATAATAATCTGATTAGGAGAACCGGGGTCCCATTGTTTATAGGAGTATGTGCCCATCTTTGTCCAAGGTTTAATCCTTTGTTAACCAATTTTACATTACATGTTTTTGCAGTTTCGCATGCTATAGACGAAGGACCAAAAAAGCTACAGCTATAGAGGGAGGACGGCCATTTTGAACTCCAGAAGTCTACGGGAAGCCAAAGCTCCACCAGATATGGATGAAGTTTAGATACATTGTCCTTTAATCTGTGCTGCTCTATTACAGCTTCAGTATTATACGGATTATATAATACTAAGGATTCTATACATTTATGTTCCCTTTTTGAATTTTTTTTTATAACAACATTCTGTGTGTTGTGACCTACATCTTATCCCAATAAAATGTCCTACTTATCCAATATGGAAGATGACAACTTATTTTGCTAAACACCAAACATTTTTCCTTAAAAACAAGACGAGGGAAGCAGATCTATGCTACAGGAAGTAATTCTCACCAAAAAAGGCCCATTAAAGGGAGTCTAACATCACCACCACCACCAAGCGTTATTATCTGCTGACAGAATATTTTAGAGAAATACAATGTGATTCCCATCATATCTTTATTATCTATGCCGTGTATAAAATTTCCAAGTTATTGTCAGATTATTCCATATGCTGATGAGGCAGTTGATGTGCTCAGGGCGTGTCCTCATCACACAAAACACTGATCCCCTCCAAAATCAGGAAAAAGGTACTGTGTGTGTTCCATGTATGTTTCAGTTCAAGTGTAGGTACATACGGGACATGTGTACAAAAAGTGGTGACACTTAGCAAGGAACTTTAAAAAGACAACAAGAAAAATATGTGCAGCTCACCACATTGCCTTTAACATAGACAACTGAGAAGTGTAATGTCCAAGCCAACAAGAATCCAACACCAATCTGCATGCCAGGGTCTATGGCAAGTCGTTGATGTTCACTATTGTCCTTCACAAGAACACGGAAAGTCTGTTCCTGCACACTGTCTAAGCTCCGCCCTAAATGGTGGCGAGAACTGTGCAGTCACACAGTTACAGCTGCACAGTCCTCTTTATCTCACCTCCTCAGTTTAGGGAGCAGACAGTACTGGAAGCTGGATCATCAGCTATCAGTCTGATAAAAACCACTTTATTAGCTTAGACAACAAGGAATACTGACAAAAAAAACCTTTACTGGGGTCACTGTACATCCCAATGAATACTAACAGGAACTCTCTTAGGATCCTTGTGATACTGAGAAGATACAGATACCTGTCTTAGACAACCAGAGCTGCCAACAATAAACCAATCACTGCCCTAGACTACCAGGGATATGGACAAGAACTCCTTTACTGTAGAAGACCACCAAAGATGGTGAGAAGATTCCCTTCATTCTCTTATAGTGATACTGACATGAAATCCTTCATTTAGACCACCAGAGATATTGACAATAAACCCTTCTCAGTCATGGACAACCAGTGATGCAACGAAGAACCCCTTCAATGTCCTAGGCCACCAGAAATACTAATAGAAACATCTTCACTGCCCTAGACCATACAAACCCCTTCACTGCCCTAGGCTACCAGAAATACTGACCTCTTCTAGGGATACTGACAGTAACCACCCTTGACTACCATGTATGCTGACAATTACCTTTACCCTACTAGATCACCAACCTTACTAACAGGAACCCTTCACTATCCTAGACTACCAGGGACCATCAGAAATATCTCCAGAATCACCTGCCTGTTGGATAGCTAGTGAAAAAAAAACAACTCAAACATTTAAATCGTATGATCTTCACACCTTTCATCAATAGTTACTCTATTCAAATGTGTTCTCGAGTATTCTACAGAAATATTTCACAACCATGGTGTGACCACAATATCTACTCTACTACTTCATGGATTCTGACGATTACCTCTTCCCTCCTAGACCACCAAAGATACTAACAAGAACCTTTCACTATCCTAGACTACCAGGGAAACTGACCACCAAAGATGATAAGAAGATTCCCTTCATTCCCTTACAGTGATACTGACATGAAAACCTTCACTTAGACCACCAGAGATATTGACAATAAACCCTTTTCAGTCATGGACAACCAGTGATGCAACCAAGAACACGATAACTGCCCTAGGCCACCAGAAATACTAACAAGAAACCCTCCACTGCAATGGATACTGACAGTAATCACCCATGACCACCACGGATGCTGTCAATTACCTTTACCCTACTAGATCACCAACGTTCTTAACAGGAACTCTTCACCAGCCTTACACTACCAGGAATTCTTACAAGAACCTTTCACTGCCGTAAACCATCAGAAATAATAACAAGAAACCCTTTTACTGTCGTGGACAATCCGGGATGTGGCTAAGTTCCTCTTCACTGCCCTGAAGCACCCAGGATCCTGGCAAGAAAACCTACACTTCTAGGGATACTGACAGTAACCACCCAAGACCACCATGGATGCTGACAATTACTTCTACCCTTCTAGACCACCAAAAATACTCACAAGAACCCTTCACTATCCTAGACTAACGGGGGACACTGACATGAACCGTTTACTACCCAAGACCATCAGAGATATCTCTAGAATCACCTGCCTGCTGGATAGATGGTGAAAGAAAAACAACTCAAACATTTAGATTGTATGATCTTCACACCTCATCTCTAGTGACTTTATTCAAATGTGTTCTCGAGTATTCTACAGAAATATTTCACAACCATGGTGTGACCACAGTCTCTACTCTACTACTTCATGGATGCTGACGATTATCTCTTCCCTCCTAGACCACCAAAGATACTAACAAGAACCTTTCACTATCCTAGACTACCAGGGAAACTGACAAGAACCCCACTACTGTAGTAGACCACCAAAGATGATAAGAAGATTCCCATCATTCCCTTACAGTGATACTGACATGAAAACCTTCACTTAGACCACCAGAGATATTGACAATAAACCCTTTACAGTCATGGACAACCAATGATGCAACCAAGAACACGATAACTGCCCTAGGCCACCAGAAATACTAACAAGAAACCCTTAACCGTCATAGACCAGAAACCTTCCACTGCTATGGATACTGACAGTAACCACCCATGACCACCATGTATGCTGACAATTACCTTTACCCTACTAGATCACCAACCTTACTAACAGGGACCCTTCACTAGCCTTACACTACTAGAAAGAACCTTTCACAACCATCAGAAATAATAACAAGAAACCCTTCAACTGTCCTGGACAATCCGGGATGTGGCTAAGTTCCTCTTCACTGCCCTAAAGCGCCCAGGATACTGGCAAGAAATCCTACACTTCTAGGGATACTGACAGTAACCACCCAAGACCACCATGGATGACGATTACCTCTACCCTCCCAGACCACCAAAAATACTCACAAGAACCTTTCACTATCCTAAACTACCTTGGAAACTGAGAAGAACCATTACTGACCATGACCATCAGAGATATCTCTAGAATCCCCTGCCTGCTGGATACTTGGAACATGGTGGATAAAACCTCAAAAATTTAGATTGTATGATCTTCACACCTCATCTCTAGTGACTTTATTCAAATGTTTTCTCAAGTATTCTACAGAAATATTGCAGAAATACTTCAGAACCATGGTGTGACCACAGTCTCTACTCTACTACTTCCTCTTTCCTGCTTCACATTAGTCCTTTATAAGGAGAGAATCCTCTACTTAGCAATCTGTGTCCTGAAGAAGACTTCTCGGAATGGATATGGGCTCGGGATGGATTATATGTCTTGTCCTGTCTACTACAGGTAGGTGTCCCATCATCCAACTCTTTCTTCTGCTTTGATATCATTGCCCTTGTGTTGTTACCTTGGTGCCTTAGGTGTTGGGATGTGAATGTTTTGAAAGTTGGCCACTTTATATTTGAGGGTTTGGGTTTCTCCTTCTTCTATGTCAAAATTATGGATTAAAATATAGATTTGAAGTCTCGAAAACCTTGATTTTTCTCCACAGCGTTGGCCGCGCCACCTGAAACGGTGGAAGGTTTTGTGAATGATATGTTGAAGATACCCTGTAGCTACAGCGTTCAACATGGCACGTATCACGTGTGCTGGGGACGAGGCGGCTGTGGTTTCTTTTTTTGTAATAATGTGATCCTCAAGACTGATTTCCACAAAGTGACCTCGAGGAAATCTGACAGATACCAGTTACTGGGAGACATCAGTAAAGGGGACGTGTCCTTGACCATTTCTGGGGCCACCAAAGAAGATGAAGGAACCTACTGCTGCCGGGTGCAGGTCCCTGGTCTAGGCAATGACCTGAAAAAAGAGTTTAAAGTGGTGATACAAGAAGGTGAGATACTTTTCGTGTATATGGAGGGGAACTGTATGAAGAGTAGGTAAAGAAGAGGCCTACTAAGAGAAAGTTCATAGTATGACGACCAGACAACATATAATTGATTGAAGTTCTTCTAGATGGGGTCTAGTCAATGGTTTGGTCAAGTTCTTACCATCTATGGAAGTCACCTGCCATAATCTAGGCTTTAGAGAGAGGCCGTAGGTGGTACCATCACTTGTGCCTTGAAGCTTCTGGGCCCTAGTCCTCCCAATGTACCTCAAGTTCTTTGTAATTAGGGGTCTCCCAGGGACAGGGGTGTTTGCTCCCCCTACGGCTACATTCCTAAGCACATTTTCTAATATTATCATTTCACTACAGAAAATCCAGCAACGACAGGTCATCACCCGAAAGGGACGGAGGAAGACATGTACAGCATGAGTAAGTAAATTATCCATATACAGTGCGTTACCAAATATCCCATCTTCCAATGTGGGGAAACCAGTCAGAGCATCTTTCCAGGACAGTGTAAAGGTTCTGCTTCCTGGTCCCTCAGACAAGAAGAAGAACAATGGGGAAAGTTTAGACTTCTGCCGCCCCCTATGGGTTATGTGTGGATTCTGTATTAGGTCTTTTTTTTATTGTCCTCTTCTAGTTGACGATTGTCCTGATGATACAGATTAAGACCCTTTATACAAAACGTCTTCATCGTAAAGCAGGTAACGCTTGACACTCTATAAGTATAGACATTAATTAAAGTGGATCTGTCAGCTTAAGCGCAGAACTCATCTTCTATCTTTTCACAATATCTTATACAGCAGGATCATCTGAGCAAATTGATTTATCACTTACGGAGCTCAGCTCAGCTCCTACTACTTTATAACATGCTGCCTACAGATAGGACACTTTGTACTATCTGCTCAGCTCCTCCTGCTCTATAACATGCTGCCTGCAGATAGGACACTATGTACAATCTGCTCAGCTCCTCCTGCACTATAACATGCTGCCTGCAGATAGGACACTATGTCTACTGCTCAGCTCCTCCTGCTCTATAACATGCTGCTCTTGCAGACAGTGACACTATGTACAATCTGCTAGCTCCCCTCCTGCTCTATACCATGCTGCCTTCAGATAGGACACTATATTACAATCTGCTCAGCTCCTCCTGCTCTATAAGCACTGCCTGCAGATAGGACACTATGACAATCTGCTCACTCCTTCTGCTCTATAACATGTTCCTGCCGCATATAGGACACTATGTACATCTGCTCAGCTCCTCCTGCTCTAAACATGCTGCCTGCAGTATGACACTATTGTCAATCTACTCAGCTCCCCCTGCTCTATAACATGCTCCTGCAGATGGAACACTATGTACAATCGCTCAGCTCGTTCTGCTCTATAACATGCAGCCTGCCAGATAGGACACTATGTATCATCTGCTCAACTTCTTCTGCTGTAATCCTAATAATGACCTGTAGGGGCCGCTGTGGGGACATTCTTTTTCATGTCTAACAGATGTTGCAGCCCCTCTTCTGGTCACCTATAAAAAGTATTGCATGGCCGTTAAGAATCACATTATTGTGTCTTTTTGGAATTCTTTTATTCCTTTGAACTGATCTGGTAACAATCTCACTTCTCCACAGCAGAACATTAACAAGAAATTATCTGAAATGAATCAATGCGTAATAAAAGAGATATGTTAACATCCTCCTGTTGTGATTTTTTAGTAAGGAGGTGGGGGATAAGAGCAATCAGCAGAAAAATCACATATGATAGTTTATTATAGTTCAGCTTTCGGACCGAGTCCAATTTTTGCGGAGCTACAAATCCCGAGGGTCCTGAGAGTTGTACTTTTCATAAAGGAAATACGGGCTACGTATGCATATCCATAGGATTATTTGCTATGATTAATTTGGTAATATTCCAGAAAAACTGTATTTAAACAAAGGTTGATGTTTGCAATTTTGAAGTTTAGACAAAATTCGGTTGAATTTTTCCAAAAATTGAATAATCAATATGTACCAGTAGTGTATCCACAACACAAATCAACGCCTAACCCGTTTCAGAGGACAATGTAATGTGGAGATATGGTGGTCATGTATCTGTATACAATAACTATTTGTTGGATCAGCAATGAGCAAAGCTGTTGTAGTGAAGCAGTAAGCTGGACTGTGGTCATGCTGCAAGAATACCGATCTGTGATATGATCGATCCCCAACTATTGATTAGAGTAACTTGTGAATACTTGGTAGTAAGATAGAATGACTTAATGTGGCATTGCTGGGGGCATCTGCTGATGTACAGTTGTAACTCTTGGTGCCACTTTAACAGATGGAGATGTCAGGATGGTTCTGAATAGAACCTGTATATGCAGAATGTCTTGACAGCTGAACTTGAGTTACATAATATACATAAGATACAATTCTATGTCCGCTGTGCAGAGGCCGGACCTCTTGTGTTTCGAATGGTGGTGGAAGGGGGGGGGGGGCACTTATCATATCGTATCAATATAACAATTTCCCCCATTGAAAGATTGAAATGTGGGTAGTGGTTTTTGTGAACTATTGAACTCGCTTGACTCTGGGCGACTTTTGTGTGGTGGTGGAGATATCAAATCACACTCCTCTCTCCGTTTCAAGCCCCATCCACCCTCTAACAACGTGATGCCAACCTATGACACGTGTGTCAGCACTGACACACGTAGCCATTTTCAGTGACACACGGCTGCGGGAGAAAATTGCTGTAGTGCAGTTGTCTGTTGTCTGGGGCCGGTCGGGGCGGTCGGTTGGCGATGTGGTCTGCAGCGAGCGGCTGCATCTCAGTCAGAGAGATTGCAGCTGCTGCTCTCTGTCCTGCTCGCGGAGGCCGCCCAATACGCCAGAGTGGACGTGGAGACAAGCAGCCCCCTCTCGCAAAGACGCATCTATGCTGTGCCTGCGCCGGGAACATCTACACAGAGCTGAAGCGGCCTGAAAGAGGAGTAACGGAGGTTCGTGGTGTCGTTGGAGCCTGTGCCAGTTAGTTAATTTATTAGTTGAGCTCTGGGCCCGGGCTGGGCTGTGATGTGCACTCTTTGGGGGCCTTCTCAGGACACAAATGTCCTTAAAACTAGCTGTTGCTGGATGCCACAGGTTCGCCATCACTGAAGAATTCCCCCTCCCCCTCACTTATCTTAGTTCATTGGCACCCCCCACAAGTTAAATAAACAGCACGACCAACAAAAACCACGACAGATTACAAAGAAGTCACTAAGCAGGTAGTTAAATAACTATACGTATTTGTTATTTAAACTCTAAATATCACAAATTAGGGTTTTTTTCTCAAGGTGGACACACCACCCGAGTTATGCTCGGTTTTTTTGGCGAATTTTGACACAACCAACTCAAAAGGTTGCCCATCACTGCTCTAACTCTAACATCCGCTCTACAAAATTGTTACAACATTAACTTCACCAACACCACTTTCCCCTTTCACACATAAATTAGCTAAAAGAGCTACAATTCCATTTCTTCTGATCTACGTCCTCCCAGAAGACTGCCACACAATGGTTGTTGGCTTGGGTGGGTTCTTTGCCTTGTCCTTGTCCATTACAGGTAGGTACATATGGATTTATGCCACTACAGTCACCGGGATATACTTATTACATATAGGAATTGGGCAGCAGTTGGCGGCTCCCCCTCTTTCAGGGTGGAACCGTTGTGTTCTTTGCCGTTACAAGGTTTATGGAGGACATCATGAGACCAAGTCCTGACAACCTTCCTAGATAATAGTGGGCTGCAAGGAGAGACCTGAGGGTAGATTTAAGGGAACCTCACTCTGGAGTACAATAATTTCATTTTTAGGACACATTTTTTCTCAACAGCTATGACATCATCTGTATACGGTGACTGTTTGGTGGACGAAATAATCACCCTACCCTGCAGGTTTAACCAAAACAACCACCCTATATACAATCTGCGCAGCTCTTCCTTCTTCCCGTCTCTAATCAATAAAACATGCGCCTGCAGATAGGACACTATGTTCATCTACTCCGCTCCTCCTGCCTATACATGCTGCCTCTGCGAATAGGACACTATATACAATCTGCTCACTCTTCCTGCTCTATAACGTGCGCCTGCAATAGGACACTATGTTCAATCTACTCTCTCCTCCTGCATGCTCTATAACAATGCTGCCTGCGATAGGACCTATTCATATCTGACTACTCAGCTCCTCCTGCTCTATAACATGAACATTGCTGCTGCAATAGACAAACTAGGTACAATCTTCTCAGCTCCCCCTGCTCTATAAACATGCTGCTGCAGATAGGACACTGTGTACAATCTGCTCAGCTCCTCGCGCTCTATAACATGCTGCCTCGCATATAGACACTAGGTACAATCTTCTCACTCCTCCTGCTCTATAACATGCTGCCTGCAATAGCGAACTATGTACAATCTACTCATCTCCTCCTGCTCTATACATGCCTGCCTCGAATAGGACACTATGTACAATCTTCTCAGCTCCCTGCTCTATAACATGCGCCTGCAGCAGGACACTATGTACAATCTACTCTTGCTGCTACTTTTCTCTATAACTGCTTCCTGCACATGGACATATTATATCAGTCACCAAGCTGTGTTTAGCTTAGTAACCATGCTATAACCATACCCCACATTGTTGGAGAACCATTCCGAGATGTTGGAGGTCACGTCAGGGGCGTAACGAATCGCGGGTCGCGACGGGGTCGCGACTGCATACCGGTCCCATTGTTCAGCTCAGAGTCCCGCACCTACCCCCGTCCAGCGCACACAGTGGGCAGATGTTTGAAATTGTGACAGCCGCAAGTCTTCGACGTTACAAAAACAGCAATCAGCCGTCTGGCACCCACCCACGCACCTACCACCCGCGGTCCCCCCACCACCACCGCATCAGGCATCCTCGTGTGCGCCCGTCAGTGCTATGACGCGTCTGCCTGCGCCAGTGGTCTGCTGAGTTCTATGACCCGGTCAACGTGGCATCAGCCGTTGCCGCGCCGCAGATCCCCAGATTAGTAAGAAGGCATCAAGAGAGCGATAAGTAAATTTTATGTTTTATTTTGCTAATAGATGGGGTGGCCCTGTTTTTCTATTTGGGGGGGGGGCAACTTGAAATTTAGGAGTGGCTTAAAGGGGGGAAATAACTTAATGGCTACTTGGTGGGGGGGGGACATTATTATGATGCTAATCTGGTGGGGGGCATTATTATGGCTATCTGGTGGGTGGGGGGACATTCAAAAGTTTGCTAGTTGGTTGGGGGGCATTAATTCTGGCTACGGTGTGGGGGGGACATTAATTATGGCTACTGGGATAGGGGGGCGGCCTTACTTTATATGGCTCCTGGTGGGGGGGGCATTAATTATGGTCTACTGGAAGGGGGGCTTATTAGCATTATATGGGCTCTGGTGGGGAGGACATTATTATGGCTCTTTGGATGGAGGGACATTATTATGGCTACGGTGGTGGGGGGAAATGGGCATGGGGGGATTAACTATGGCTACGGTGGAGGGTTGGACTTAATTATGGGCACTGGTGGTGGGGTGACATTAATTATGGCTACTTGTGTGCATGAGGCTAGAGGGCATTAAGTTATGCTACTGTTGGGTGACATGAATTATGGCTCCCACTGTGGGGATACATTAATTATGACTACTGGTGGGGGGGGAACCTTAATTTGCTACTGGTGATGGGGGGGCATTATTCTGGCTACTGTGGGGGGGCTTATATTCTCTCACTGGTGGGGGGGCATTAATTATGGCTACTGGTGGGGGGGGGCAATTTATATTTCGGGAAATATTTGGCTGCTGTGGGGGGACATTAATTATGGCTCAATTGGTGGGGGGTCATTATTTGGCTAATGTGGGGGGGGGGCTATATCTATGCTTGGGACAATTGCTTATATGGGGCCCTGTTTCTATTTGGGGGGGATAATAGGTGAAAGTTAGGAAGTGGCTAATGGGGGACATTAATTATGGCTACTGGTGAAGGGGGACATTAGGGGACCTGTAGGGGCGCTGTGGGGACATTTCCCTTTTTCATACGGCAGCGCCCTCTTCTGGTCAACTATAGAAAGAATTGCATGGCCCGTTTTAAAAAAATACATTTTTTGATATTTTTGGTAATTTTTGAATCCTTTTAACCTGATCGGTAAACTTCTATCCCATTTTTCTTCCACAGCAGAAATTATAAGAGCGGGGGATGGTGCAATAGAGAGAGCATATCAGGGAGGACAGGAGGCCAAAAATCACAATTGAAGTTTTTATTATATTCCAAATTAGCTTGTACAAATCAAGCAGTCTCAAGTTTTGCGAGCTACATCCACCATCCCAATCCAGCGGTCCTAAGAGTTGCACTTTATCATAAAGGAAAGAAATATAGGGGTACTGATTCTTGTCCATAGGATAAGCTACTATGATTAATTCGGTAAATATGTCCCAATATTCCAAAAAAATCTGTATTTAGAACAAAGTTTGATATTTTCAAATTGACACGAAATTCAGTTGATGATTCCAAGAAGTGATATCACATGTCCCAGTAGTGTATCCACGGACACTATGTACAATCTGCTCAGCTCCCCCTGCTCTATAACATGCTAACACTATGGGGTACATTTACTTACCCGTCCACGGTGTTCACAGAAAGTGCATTGTGCGACGATGATGCACTGTGCCGCGATTCACTAAGATCGTGCGCCCGATATCCTGCATGTGTCGCTTCCCCGCTCAGGTCCGACAAAGTTCACCTTCTTCTTCCTGGTGCATGTGAGTTTATTGTCTTGTGACTCAATTTGAAAGTTAAATCCCGCGCACAGTCCAAATTAGTTGGACCCCCTGATTTCTGTTGCATGAAAGCCAGCGCAGCTGCGCCAAAATCCAATCATGTGCGACACAATCCCCTGTTAAATACCTGTCACAGCTGTGCAAAACCCGATTATGTCAGGAAGTCTGACGAAAGTGCGTCCGCGGACCCTTCGTAAATAAGCATCTATGTACAATCTGCTCAGCTCCTCCTGCTCTATAACATGCTGCCTGCAGGTAGGACACTATGTACAATCTGCTCAGCTCCTCCTGCTCTATAACATGCTGCCTGCAGATAGGACACTATGTACAATCTGCTCAGCTCCTCCTGCTCTATAACATGCTGCCTGCAGATAGGACAATATATACAATATTCTCAGTTCCTCCTGCTCAATAACATACTGCCTGCAGATAGGACACTATGTACAATATGCTCAGCTCCTCCTGCTCTATAACATGCTGCCTGCAGATAGGACACTATGTACAATCTACTCTGCTCCTCCTGCTCTATAACATGCTGCCTGCATATAGGACACTATGTACAATCTGCTCACCTCTTCCTGCTCTATAACATGCTGCCTGCAGATAGGACAATATATACAATATTCTCAGTTCCTCCTGCTCTATAACATACTGCCTGCAGATAGGACACTATGTACAATATGCTCAGCTCCTCCTGCTCTATAACATGCTGCCTGCAGATAATCGGGGGGGCGTGGCCGAACGAAAACCCGACGTATTCGGAAAAACAGCCGCATTTAAAACCCGAAAAAGTGTCGCTTGGGGAGAGCTTACCTTCACCTGGTCCGAGGTGGTGCATTCCGGCGCGATGAGATGACTTTCAGCGCAGCAGCGCCACCTGGTGGACGGCGGAGGAACTGCCTTCTTAAATCCCGGCCGGACCCGAATCCAGAGCAGAGAACGCGCCGCTGGATCGCGAATGGACCGGGTAAGTAAATTTGCCCCATTGTGTCAATTAATGGGCAAGTCGTGTAAATATAGTGGCCAACTATCTCAGACAGCCATGTAGAAGTAAATGGAGTTGCCAGACATGCGCCACAAGTTATCCACTCAATTAGAGGTCCTCAAGGGATTGGTTGGAATATCTGAGAGTTATGATGCACCTCGTAAAGAGGAGATAACTGACCTCAATAGTGATGCAGCCAATCACTGATCTCACTTATACATCAAGTCAATTGATTGGATGTAGCAGCCATGTGACTGATGTACGTGACATCATAACTCCCAGATCGGAGGTGATCACCTGAGCAGCTGGGTATATAACCAATTTCCTGCTCATTTTTAAGAACTTTACTTTTATTTAGGAAAAAAATTGTTCTAGAAATGTTGTGACATATCTTCTTCTCTTTGTAGCTCGAAATGATGTGAATTCATCAAGGGCTGGAAAACCGAAATAAAAAATATGCAATAAAAGATATATGATTTTAAAAAAAAATTGGCGCAAATCGGAAATATTCGGGTAACACGTCGGGAAAACGCGAATCGGGCCCTTAGTAAATGACCCCCACTGGGGCAGATTTACTTACCCGGTCCATTCGCAATCCAGCGGCACGTTCTCTGCAGAGGATTCGGGTCTGGCCGGGATTCAGTAAGGTAGTTCACGATCCTATACTTGGTGAAGGTAAGCGCGTGTCCAGCTACACTTTTTTTTTAAATGGGGCGGTTTCTCTGAATTCGTCGGGTTTGCATTCGGCCACGCCCCCCGATTTCTGATCACGTGCACCAAAAACCCAGGGCAATTTAGGAAAAAGTGGCGCAGATCGGAAATATTCGGGTAACACGTCGGGAAAACGCGAATCGGGCCCTTAGTAAATGACCCCCATAGTGACTAGAGATGAGTAAGTACACTCGTCCTAGCTCGATGCTCGTTCGAGTATTAGAGTACTCGAAACGGCTTGTTGCTTGGACGAGTATTTCCCCTGCTCGAGATTGAGCATTTACTTAAGAAAACACAGTGAAGAACAGTGAAGAACACAATGAAAACAGTGAACACAGAATCATTTAAGTGAAGAACACAGTGAAGAACACATTGTAGATGTTTTCACTGAAAGAACACATTGAAAGAACACTGAAGAACACATTGCAGATGTTTCCGTACATCTGCTAACTTATCGGAAGACGCGTGCAGAACGGTGTTCTTCACAATAGTATGTGAAGAACATTATGTGTGAAGAACACATTGCAGATGTATGGAAGCATCTGCAATGTGTTCTTCAGTGTTCTTCTTTCAATGTGTTCTTTCAGTGAAAAATGCTCGAGTCTCCCATTGACTTCAATGGGGCTCGTTATTCGAGACGAGCACTCGAGCATCGGGAAAAGTTCATCTCGAATAACGAGCACCCGAGCATTTTAGTGCTCGCTCATCTCTAATAGTGACCCATTTAGTCATAGTTAAACCTAAGAAAGGGCTTCAAGGTACCTGCTTCCTACTGTAGAAGGTTCTTCATGTTGAGTTTCTTAATACATGTCATTGGGACATTCAGGAATATCAACGGGAAGATCAACTGGAAGAATAGAATGAAAGACTATCTTCAGTATTCACTTATTGCATATAGAGGACAGTCAGAAACCTCTCCTATAGACATTGCTGATACTGGAGAAGCCCTCAGTGATCCCACAGCCCAATACTTTTCTCTTGACTTCTTCATAGCTGTAACAACGACACTTGACCAGGTGTTATAGAGTCCTGATATATCTCTAGACTCAAAATCACTACATGTAAGAAAAGTGGAAGCCAATAAGGCCATGGCCAACACTACTCCCAGACATCATCGTTGGTAAGTAGACATCTGATCTTCCCTTAATGTATGATGTCCCTTTCCTTCCACAGTCTTAGGCTGTCCTACTCCAAACAGGTCCCCAACAAGTATCTCACCTTCTTCTATCTCCACTTTCACATTTTTCTTCAAGTCATTGAATAGTCCAGGCACCTCCACCCGGCAGCAGTAGGTTCCTTGATCTTCTTTGGTGGCCTCATTGATGGTCAGGGACACGTCCCCCTGTGCTATGTCCCCCAGTAACTGGTATCTTTCAGATTTCCTCCAGGTCACTCTATATCCATCAGTTTTGAGGATCTCATCATTACACTTAGAATTTGGACAACCACCTCGTCCCCAGCACATGTGATATCCAGAATTTGCAGTGGTGTAACTGCAGGGTAGGGTGATTATTTCGTCCACCAAACCAGTCACCGTATCAGATGATGTCATAGCTGTTGAGAAAAATGTGTTCCTAAAAATGAAATTATTATGTACTCCAGAGCTGAGGTTCCCTAAATCTCCCCTCAGGTCTCTCCTTGCAGCCCACTATTATCTAGGAAGGTTGTCAGGACTTGTGTCTCCTGCATGTCCTCCTAAACCTTGTAACGGCAAAGAACACAACGGTTCCACCCTGAAAGAGGGGGAGCCGCCAACTGCTGCCCAATATCCTATATGTAAATAATGTATATCCCGGTGACTGTAGTGGCATAAATCCATCATGTACCTACCTGTAATGGACAGGACAAGGCAAAGAACCCAACCCAAGCCCACAACCATTGTGTGCAGTCTTCTGGAGGACGTAGATCAGAAGAAATGGATTGATATCTCTTCTTAGCTAATTTTATACGTGTGAAAGGGGAAGTGGTGTTGGTGAATTAATGTTGTAACAATTTCTGTAGAGCGGATGTTAGATGTTAGAGCAGTGATGGGCAACCTTTTGAGCTTGGTGTGTCAAAATTCGCCAAAAAACCGAGCATAACTCGGGTGGTGTGTCACCTTGAGAAAAAAACCCTAATTTTGTGATATTTAGAGTTTAAATAACAAATACGTATAGTTATTTAACTTACCTGCTTAGTGACTTCTTTGTTAATCTGTCAGTTGGTTTCTTTTGTTGGTCTTGCTGTTATTTAACTTGTGTGGGGTGCCATGAACTAAGATAAGTGAGGGGGAGGGGGAATTCTTCCAGTGATGGCGAACCTGTGGCAGTCCAGCAACAGCTAGTTTTAAGGACATTTGTGTCCTGAGAAGTGCCCCCCAAAGAGTGCACATCACAGCCCAGCCCGGCAGAGCTCAACTCAATAAATTAACTAACTGGCACAGGCTCCAACGACACCACGAACCTCCGTTACTCCTCTTCAGGCCGCTTCAGCTCCTGTGTAGATGTTCCCGCGCAGGCACAGCATAGATTGCGTCTTTGCGAGCTGGGGCTGCTCTGTCTCCACGCTCCACTCTGGCGTCATTGGGCGGCCTCCGCAGAGCAGGACAGGAGCAGCAGCTGCAATCTCTCTGACTGAGATGCAGCCGCTCGCTGCAGACCACATCGCCAACCGACCGCCCGACCGGCCCCAGACAACAGACAACTGCACTACAGCAATTTTTCTCCCGCAGCCGTGTGTCACTGAAAATGGCTACGTGTGTCAGTGCTGACACACGTGTCATAGGTTGGCCATCACTGTGTTAGAGGGTGGATGGGCTTGAAACGGAGAGTGTGATTTTGATATCTCCACCACCTACCACAAAGGTCGCCCAGAGTCAAGCGAGTTTCAATAGTTCACAAAACCCACTACCCACATTTCAATTCTTCTCAATGGGGGAAATTTGTTATATGATACGATATATGATAAAGTGCCCCCCACCCCCCTTCCACCACCATTAGAAACATCAAGAGGTCCGGCCTCTGCACAGCGTACATAGAATTGTATCTTATTGTATATTATGTAACTCAAGTTCAGCTGTCAAGACATTCTGCACTATACAGGTTCTATTCAGAACCTCTCTGACATCTCCATCTGTTAAAGTGGCACCAAGAGTTACAACTGTACATCAGCAGATGCCCCCAGCAATGCCACATTAAGTCATTCTATCTCTACTACCAAGTATTCACAAGTTTACTTAATCAATAGTTTGGTGGATCGATCATATCACAGCTCGGTATTCTTGCAGCATGACCACAGCTCAGCTTACCTGCTTCACTACAACAGCTTTGCTTCATTGCTGCTTCATAACAAATTAGTTATTTGTATACAGATACATGACTACCATATCTCCACATTACATTGTCCTCTGAAACGGGTTATGGCGTTTGATGTGTTGTGGATACACTACTGGCTACAATTTGATTATTCACTTTTTGGAATCATCAACCGAATTTTGTGTCAAACTTCAAAATTGCAAACTCAACCTTTGTTCTAAATACAGATTTTTCTGGAATATTTACCAAATTAATCATAGCAAATAATCCTATGGATATGCATACGTAGCCCTGTATTTCCTTTATGATAAAGTACAACTCTCAGGACCCTCTGGGATTTGTAGCTCCGCAAAAATTGGACCTGGTCCGAAAAGCTGAACTATAATAAACTATCATTATGTGATTTTTCTGCCTGATATGCTCTCTATCCCCCACCTCCTCTACTAAATAAATCACACAGGAGATTTTAACATATCTCTTTTATTACGCATTAGTATTTTCATTTTCCAGATAATTTCTTGTTAATTTCCTGCTGTGGAGAAAGTGAGATGTTACCAGATCAGTTCAAAGGAATAAAAGAAATTCCAAAAATGCACAATAAATGTGATTCTTAAAACGGCCATGCAATACTTTTTATAGCTGACCAGAAGAGGGCGCTGCATACATCTGTGTAGCATGAAAAAGAGAATGTCCCCACAGCGCCCCTACAGGTCATTATTAGGATTAGCAGAAGAAGTTGAGCAGATTGTACATAGTGTCCTATCTGCAGGCTGCATGTTATAGAGCAGGAGGAGCTGGGCAGATTGTACATAGTGTCCTATCTGCAGGAAGCATGTTATAGAGCAGGGAGAGCTGAGTAGATTGTACATAATGTCCTATCTGCTGGCAGCATGTTATAGAGCAGGATTATACATATTAGACCTAACTGTTAGGATTATGGATCCTAATGCAGGAATTTTATATATATATATCATATACAACATCCTCCTAATTTGTAAATATATAAACAGCTCCTCTCTCAGAATTAAATGGTCCCACAGTTTAATTAAAATGCAGCCCCTATATACAGATTCCCCCCATGAGTTTAATTATTTACAGCCCCCTATATACAGAT
Organism: Engystomops pustulosus; assembly: GCA_019512145.1. Classification (NCBI taxonomy): domain Eukaryota; kingdom Metazoa; phylum Chordata; class Amphibia; order Anura; family Leptodactylidae; genus Engystomops; species Engystomops pustulosus. Next base: position 218,305,304 of record CM033644.1, read on the forward strand.
TTACCCCCCCAATGTTTCATTTAAATCATGCCCCTATATACAGATTCCCCTTACAAGTTTAATTATATAAAGTCCCTATATACTGATTTACCCCACCAATTATTATTTAAATCATGCGCTATATACAACCCTCCCACTTTAATTACATGTAGTACCCTATATAACCCCCTCCCATTCAAATACAGCCCCCTCCCATATTGATGTAAAGCCTCACTCTCAAGTTATAATATATATAGCCTGCCCTGAGTATTTAATATGTATCCCTGCCCCCCCCCTGGTTAAATAAGATAGAAGCCACCCCCTGACTATATAACATGCAGCTCACCTCCCATATAGATATACAGCCCCCTGCCATTTTGGGATACATTAGTTGTTCCAGTATGTGTCCATTAACAAAAAATAATAAAATAGCTACTTACTCCCAGTCATGCTCCCACGCAGCGGTGGTCATCCTCTTCATCTTCTCCTGGTTCTACTCTCATCTGCTGCTATGTGGCGGCATGATGTCATCACACAAGCTGCCTGGGTCTTCCAGAGCGGAACAGACAAAAGGATCTGTGCCACTCTGTATATCAATCATGATGGTGGCAAAGGGCACATGAATCGCCAACATTATGTTCTCATATTTTGCCGCCCCCCTCAGGGCACGGACATTTGCCGCCTGCGGCAAGATTTTCGTCTCACCTCATGGCAGATGCAGCCATGTTGAACTCCAAATCAGTATATCCTTTAACAGGTGTCTCTCCTCTAGGATGTTGGAATTTTTTCTCTAGCCCCTACTGTTCCTATGCAATCAGTGTTGTTAATGTGTGCACCCAATATGCTAATGAGGTTCTATGTTGTCAAGTAGGCAGTTGCAGACAGCTCAGGACCACCCACCTGACAGTATCAGGTGCTGAAAATAATGGAATGGTTTGAGCAAGAATAGAGAGGGTGTAGAAAGTTGGAGTTGGTGAAGGTCCTCCTTAAAGCTCACAGTAGTCATAAAATAAATAAATCATAGCTTAAAGATGCCGAATTATAACGTTAAACATTGTACACTGAATAAAATGACAGCGACACAATTCTATCTGCTGATATTTTTTATCATATTCATAATAACCCCAATAATGACCTGTAGGGGCGCTGTGGGGATATTCTCATTTTCATACTCCAGCGCCCTCTTCTGCTCAGCTATAAAAAAAAACATTGCATGGCCCATTTTAAGAAACACATTTATATGTATTTTTGGTAATTTTTGAATCCTTTTAACTGATCTGGTAACATCTCACTTTCTCCACATCAAGAAATTATCTGGAAAATCAAAATAGTAATGTGTAATAAAAGAGATATGTTAAAAGCAGCAATGAAGCCAAGCTGTTGTAGTGAAGCAGGTAAGCTGAGCTGTGGTCATGCTGCAAGAATACAGAGCTGTGACATAATCGATCCAGCGCTCTTATTAATTAAGAAAAATTGTGAATACTTGGTAGTAGAGATAGAATGAATTAATGTGGCATTGCTGGGGCATCTGCTGATGTAACATCTTGAACAGATGGAAATGTAAGCAGGATGCCAATGAGGTTCAGAATAGGCTGGAATAATTTATCAGCTAAACGTGTGTTACATACAATAAGATACAATTACCGGTATATGTACGCTATGCAGAGGCCGGACCTCTTGATGTATCTGATAATGGTGGAGGGGGGGGGGGGGGACTTTATCATATAGCATATCATATGACAAATTTGCCCCATTGAGAATAATTGAAATGTGGGTTGTGGGTTTTGGAAATTATTGAAACTCACTGGACTCCTCACTTCTATTTGGGTGACCTTTGTGGTAGGTGGTGGAGATACCAAAATTACACTTTCCGTTTCAAGCCCATCCACCCTGATGCCAATTCTATAGCATACATTTAAATCTGCTGTATATAAAAGGTACAACAATAATTCACTAACACCACTTCCCATTTCTTACGTATACAATTAGCAAGTAAGGGATATCTATACATTCCTCCTGATCTGCGTCCTCCAGAAGACTGCACACAATAGTTGTGGGCTTGGGTTAAGTTGTTCTTTGCCTTGTCCTGTCCATTACAGGTAGGTACCTGAAGGGTTTATGCCACTCATTGGGGTACAAGACTACAATCACCGGGATATACATTATTTACATATAGGATATTGGGCAGAAGTAGGAGCCTCCCACTCTTTTTATGGTAGAATAGTCTTGTTCTTTTGCAAGGTATAGGAGGACATGCAGGAGACACAAGTCCTGTCTACCTTCCTAGGTAATAGTGGACTACAAGGTGAGACCTGAGGGGAGATTTAGGGAACCTCAGCTCTGGAGTACATAATAATTTCATTTCTATGAACACATTTTTCTCTACAGCTATGACATTATCTGATACAGTGACTGGTTTGGTGGACGAAATAATAACCCTACCCTGCAGTTACCCCATTGCAAATTCTGGATATCACATGTGCTCGGGACGAGGTGGTTGTCCAAAGTCTAAATGTAATGATGCGCTCCTCAAAACTGATGGAAACAGAGTGACCTGGAGGAAATCCGACAGATACCAGTTACTTGGGGAAATTACACAGGGGGACGTGTCCCTGGCCATCACTGGGGCCACCAAAGAAGATCAAGGAACCTACTGCTGTCGGGTGGAGGTGCCTGGACTATTCAATGACTTGAAGAAAAATGTGAAAGTGGAGATAGAAGAAGGTGAGATACTTGTTGGGGACCTGTTTGGACAGTTTAAGACTGTGGAAGGAAAGGGACATCATACATTAAGGGAAGATCAGATGTCTACTTACCAAGGATGATGTCTGGGATTAGGCCATGGACTTATTGGCCTCCACTTTTCTTACACTTAGTGATTTAGAGTCTAGAGATTTATGGAGACTCTCAACCACCTGGGTCAAGTGTGGTTGTTACAACTATGAAGAAGTCAGTAGAAAAGTATTGGGCTGTGGGATCACTGAGGGCTTCTCCAGTATCAGCAATGTCTTTAGCTAAGGTCTCTGACTGCCCTCTATATGCAATAAGTGAATACTGAAGATCATCTTTCACTATATTCTGTAGTTTTTCCAATGGGAAGGCAGTCATGTAGGAACAGGAATGTTCCCTTTGAAGTCCATGGTGCTGAACACCGAGCTGAAGGCATTTGATCAAATTGTTGCATGAGAATCTTTAGAGAATCTCTTGAACTTTCTAACCACAATGGAGATAGTAGATCTGATTGTGCAAATCCATTTCTGAGACAACCATGGTCTTCTTTGATCTGCTAGATAATCACCTTCCCATTGGACAAAACTTAACCTTGATCCAATATGGTCGCTTTCAAGATGGTGGCCATGTTCCATATATAGTCTAACACCCATTACTTACTTCTATATACACAGCTGACAACATTTCGAGCCACGTAGGCGACAGAGTAAAATTACCTTGTAAATACGATGTCAGCAAGGGCACGTCCCGTATGTGCTGGGGGCGCGGCACATGCCCAACGTTCAGATGTACCGAGGCAATCGTCTGGACTGATGGCAAAAAAGTAACCTGGACAGAATCCGAAAAGTACAAGCTGGTAGGAAACATAAACAACGGGGAGGTGTCCTTGACCATCAATGGAGTCACCAAGGAGGATGAAGGAATGTACTGCTGCCGAGTGGAGCTCCCGGGACTGTTCAATGACCAGAAGAAGGAAGTCAACCTGGAAGTGGAATGTGGTAATTTATTATTATTAATATGAAATGTATTCAGGATAGGATCTATTATATATTTAGAGCTAAGCCCAGTGTTCCTTGTGTCCGCCAGATAAAATTATTCTGGGGACTTCTGGGGACTTACTCTCCATCATCTCCTGGCATTCAAGTAGCCTCCAAATTTGGTTGTTTTCTGCTGCATCTCTGTCGTCTAGTATTATGTTAGAACCTGGGCCCACGGGAGGATCATCAGATTCTCCGGTGGGCCAGTCCGACACAACTTGATCCGGTGCCTGCTATGAAAAATAGTATGTACCATGGGGTGAAAGAAACCAGAGAATGGACCCTTCTTAGTGACAATGTTAGCTAAAGAGGATTAACAACCTGGATCAGGAAAAAAGATGGAAACACCACAGCCCCCTATTTAAAGTTGTTAGTAGTGTGGTGGTGTCAAGCAGCAGCCGAAGGTTATTTCAGTTTTACTATTGCAATGGGCCTGCTATGTACACTGACACCACCCACAATGCCCTTACGAGAGACAGCAGCACTAGTTTACCATGACTTATGTCACCCGTAGGCCTCGCTTTTTGCTTCATGTTGCAAACCCTCCATGTGGAAAATTAACAAAAAAAATTATATTGGATATTGTTTTTCCCCTTTTTCTTCTAGTTGGAGTCCAAAATGTGAAACACTAATTATTTAGGAAGGTAATGAAAAAAGATCACTTTTCAATCTTTTATCCAGCATATTTGATTCCGTTATAAAAGGGGTAATAATCTGGTAAAGAGGATGAGGGTCCCACCGTTTATGGGAATCCATGCCCATCTTTGCCCAAGGTTCGACCGGTTGTTAACCAATTTTACGTTACATGTTTCTGCAGTTTCGCATGCTATATACGAAGGACCAAAGAAGCTACAGCAATAGAGGGAGGGCGGCCATTTTGAACTCCAGAAGTCTACAGGAAGCCAAAGCTCCGTCAGATCTGGATGAAGTTTAGATACATTTTCCTTTAATCTGTGCTGATTATTACAGTTTCACTATTGTACTGATTGTATAACACTAAGAATTCTATACATTTAAGGATTATGCTCGATTATTACAATCTGTGTGTTGTGACCTTCATACTATCCCAATAAAATGTCTTACTTATCCAATATGGAAGATGACAACTTTTATTTAAACAACAAACTTTTTCTTCTAAAAACAAGACAAGCAATGGATAACTATGCTACAGGAAGAAATTCTGACCAAAAAAAACAATTAAAGGGAGTCTAACACCACCACCACCACCAAGCGTTATAATCTGCTGACAGAATATTTTAGAGAAATACAATGTGATTCCCATCTTATCTTTATTATGTATGTCATATATAAAATTTCCAAGTTATTGTCAGATTATTCCATATGCAAATGAGGCAGTTGATGTGCTCAGGATGTGTTCTCATCACACAAAACACTGATCCCCTCTAAAATCACTTCCCTCTCTTCCCCCTCCTGCATGTTGCCACATGCTTCTCACAAGACAAATTTCCTTCTTATCTGACTGAGAGTGTAGTGATAAAGGCAGGAATATCAGTGATCTGGTACCGAGGACACACTCGGGTGCACCAACTGCCTCATTAGCATACGGATTGAAATGGGAGTATTTAAGAAACAACATAATGGACAGAAATAATGAAGACATGTTGAAAATCATAGTTCATGTCTCTTGTAGCATATGAGTATGCTCAGGGGAGGTGGTAGACTTCTTTCAAATGTTCATCAGGAGTGCGGGTCTAAATAATGAACAGAACAGGGTATATTCTGCAATCACTACTTCTCCTTTCTCCTCACTGATTGATGTCATCATTAAACCCCATGCCTATTATGTGCTGCCCTCCATTACTAATTCACACCTATCCATGACATTTATGGGTTTGGTTACATAATAGAGGAGCGCATGTTGGAATGTGATGGATACAATATTGATTGTGAGAAATTGAAGCAAGATGGAAAGAGGTCTTAAAATTGATAGAATTAGGAAACGGAAAGTCCGTTCCTGCACAAATTATCTAAGCTCCGCCCTCGATGGTCCTAATTTGTTTCACTAAATGATGGAGAGAACTGTGCAGTCACACAGTTACAGCTGCACAGTCCTCTTTATCCCATCTCCTCAGCATAGGGAGCAAACAGTACTGGAAGCTGAATCATCAGCTATTAGTCTGACAAGGACCCCTTTATTAGCCCAGACCACAAGGTATGCTGACAAATTCATCTTTACCACTTTAGACCCCAAGGTATACTGACAGGAACTCTCTTAGGATCTTAGTGATCTTAGACAACCAGAGCGTCAACAATAAACCATTCACCGCCCTAGACTACCAGGGATACGGACAAGAACCCCTTTACGTAGAAGACCGCCATGATGAGAAAAATCCATTAATTCCCTTACAGTGATACTGACATGAAATCCTTAACGTAGACCACCAGAGATATTGACAATAAACCCTTTTCAGTCATGGCCAAAAAGTGATGCAACCAAGAACACGATTACTGCCCTAGGCCACCAGAAAAGCTAATAAGACACCATCACTGCCCCAGACCACCAAAAATACTAATAAAAACCCCTTCCCTGCCCTAGGCCACCAGAAATACTAATAAGACCCCTTAAGTGTTCTAGGTCACCATAAACACTAATAAGAACCCCATTCACTGCCCTAGACCACCAGAAATACTGACAAGAAACCCTTCACTGTCCTAGGCCACCAGAAATACTAATAAGAAACCCTTCCCTGCCCTAGGCCACCAGAAATACTAATAAGAAACCCTTCACTGTCCTAGGCCACCAGAAATACTAATAAGACCCCTTAAGTGTTCTAGGTCACCAAAAAAACTAATAAGACCCCCATTCACTGCCCTAGACCACCAGAAATACTGAAAAGAACCCCATTCACTGCCTTAGACAACCAGAAATACTTACAAGAAACCCTTCACTGTCCTAGGCCACCAGAAATACTAATAAGAAACCCTTCACTGTCCTAGGCCACCAGAAATACTAATAAGAAACCTTTCACTGCCCTGGGCCACCAAAAATACTAATAAGACCCTTTAAGTGTTCTAGGTCCCCATAAACACTAATAAGACCCCCATTCACTGCCCTAGACCACCAGAAATACTGAAAAGAACCCAAATCACTGCCTTAGACAACCAGAGATACTTACAAGAAACCCTTCACTGTCCTAGGCCACCAGAATTACTTATAAGACCCTTCACTGCCCTAGGCCACCAGAAATACTAATAAGAACCCCATTCACTGCTGCTGCTGGTGCAGTCACTGTGTACATACATGACATTACTTATCCTGTATCCTAGAGCTAGTATCAAAGCAGAATAGAATAGAGACAAGTAAATAATATTTAGGTTTCCTTGTTTTCTAGTGGACCAAGACCCCTGAAAAATCTGAAGACCACACTATCCCTGTGTTGGCCGCTGTGGGCTCAGGACTGATTCTTGTCGCCTTGATGGGAGTCAGCTTATACCTATGTAAGTAATTCAGTTTAGTTAAAGTATAATATGAGGTTATGTCCGGTGTTTCATTATGACTTCCTTCAATAGACCCTGCAATACTACACCCAGACTATTGTTTATCCCGTAACTAACCTATACGATTGCGCTTTGAAACTTGTCGAAGAGATAACCAATTTCTATTTGTTTAGGGAAAATTGTTAAAAAAGTTCGAAGTTCTAGAAGTTATATTCAGAGAAAATGCTCCATAAATCATTAAACTGCAAACATGTATTTTCCAGGTAAAAACCGAAGTAGGAAAACAACAAAAACAGAAAGGTAAACATTTTTTTTCCAGTTTTAAACATTGAAAAAAATTCTGTTAAATTTCTTTTGATTGATTTTGTAATACATTTTTATACTATATTGACTATTAACAATGCACAGCCCTAAATCCACTGCAAGGTTTTAGGTGTATTTAAAATTGAATAACTGAACCCAACACTAGGTGGAGCCAGAGAGCTCAGCGCATACAGAAGAAGCATTGAGGAACCTGTAGGCAATAAGCTCCCTCTAGTGGTAGCTGGAGGAAAAAATAATTTTATCTTGTGACTTTTTATATCTGCTCAGGGGTTAAAGAGCTTTGTCTCAGGAAAAGCAGAACCGTAAGACAGTTTTTAGCATGTTACGTATCACAGATCATCCTGTTCTGTTGGTATGTTGTATGAGCCACCGATTGTGGTGAGGCTGTGGCTAGAACTATGGATCTTGTCATGTAAAGGGAGCTGCCCATATAGATAACCTTACTGGTATGCCAGGGACATATGTACTACAAGGGTGACACATGAAATTTGGGGGACCTTCAAAGCGCCCACAGGGAAGAGGATCTAAATCGTGAGACTGCTGTTTAAAAGGAAGGAATTCTTTATCAATTGGGTTAAAAAAAATAAATTTATACTCTCCACGCTGGTCCTTCATCTCTCCTGATCCAATGTTTAAAGGAAAACTACCACTTTCTTCTTTAATCCGGAACAGATTTTTATTAAAGAACATCTACCACCAGGATGAAGGACTGTATGCAAATGAGCCCGAGGGGCTCCAGGCTCCATAGGTGTTAATGGAACCTGGAGCCCCTAAGGCTCATTTGCATACAGTCCTTCATCCTGGTGGTAGCTGCCCTATAAGCTTGAAAAACCTGTAATGCAGAAAAAAATCCCACAAAAATATGCTAATTAGCGCCGGTTGCTGCTGTGCACGACACACATGCAGTCCAGCACACTTTTGGTTTCTAATTATGCATGCCTGCTGCTTAACGAAAACAAGGACTGCGCATGCGCGAGACTTCTCAAGAACCAGGTGACAACCCTGACTCTCAGGCAGAAAGGTAGGAGCGATTGGGTGAATATGATAGTACACAGTAGACGTGCATAATTAGAAGCCAAAGGAGCACCAGGCCGCCTGTGTGTCATGTACAGGAGTGAGTGCCGCTAACTAGCATATTTTTAAAAGATGGGTTTGTTTTTTTCAGAATTACAGGAGTTTCAAGCTTAATAAATACCTGTTCCAGAAAAAAAAGTAGCAAAGGCCACAACATGTAAGTTTATTCAGTGGTTGCTCAGTGGTTAGCACTACAGTCTTGCAGCACAGTGGCTCAGTGGTTAAGCTCTACAGCCTTGCAGTGCTAGGGTCCTGGGTTCAAGTCCCATCCAGGTCAACACCTGCAAAGAGTTTGTATGTTCTCTCCGTGTTTGTGTGGGTTTCCACCGGGTCCTCCGCTTTCCTCCCACACTCCAAAACATGCTATTGGGTTGATTAGATTGTGAGCCCCACAGGGACTGATTTGGCAAACTCTGTGCAGCGCTATAAATAAAGGAATTATTATACATTTAAATCATGACCACCCAAGTGGTAGTTTTCCTTTAATCCGTTCCCGTTTTGAGACACAGAAAATAGACTCCTAATCAATCCCTGTAATTGGTGGTGTTCCTTGTAGCCAGTGATTGATTGAATAGTCACTTCCTGTTGGTTGAATGAGCACTTCCTGTGTGTTGAAACGGAAACAGGAAGTAGGGACTAGAAAGAACAGGAAATGGTGGGAAGACAGTGGGGTAAATACATGTATTTTTATTTAATTTTTTAATTTATCACACGGTTTTCCTTCACTGGATATCCTCTTTTCATATTGTGTCATGATGCTGATAGCTTCCACTTATGGGCACCATAATTGTATGATTTATTCTTTGGCAGTGAGGCACTCATCGAAGCAGTTGGCAATGGTGACACTATGTTGTGTGGGAGTGGTCTGTACTTGGAGGAGGAGTTTATGTAAAGAAGTTGTTCATAGGTAAAAAAAAAAAAAAAATGGCTGCTTTCTTCAACCAACAGCACCACACCTGACCATGGGTAGTATGTGGTATTGCACATACAATCCATTCATCTGTACACAGCATAGCTGCAATACCAGCACAGACCATGCTCAGGTGTGGCGCTGTTTTTGGAACAAAGACATGTTTTTCAACCAGGAAAAAATCACTGTAAATGGGATTAATTCTCGTGAGGGACCAGGTTTCTAACTATATGAAGGACAATGGTAGTGGTCACATCCAGGCTCTGGTGCCATAGATTCAGATTCAATGAGAAAAGTCCATGGTAGATGGAAACCTGTTGGGGTTTAGGAGCTTTCCGTGATGCCTTTATTCAGGGCCTCGATTCATACCGAGCAATATATTTTTGCTTTTTGTTTTTCCAGCACGATGTCAGTGATAAACATGGAGGCTCTGACTGAAACCAGGGCCGGAACCATAGAAAATATCTATTCGTGATACGACTGTGTGCATGATGGGAAGAAACAAACCTTCCGAGGTCCTTCAGGATTTATCTGCTGAAGAATCTGGTGACTGGTCACTTATTGTATATAATACATGCCGCCCCCCATCTAGTCTGCTCACCATATACTCAGGACTGGTTAAAGGGGTTGGCACAATAGGGAACTGCTCGTGTCACGCCAAAAGGAGATGTCTACTAGAAGCTACTTAACACTGACTGACCTACTTTAGTTTCCTGTAAAAAAAAATTTGAGGCCTTGAGACCCTCAAGTAACCGGTTCACTGCTGTAGACCACGAAAGATGGTAAAAGGGTTGTCCTACTTAAAAAAAAATAAAAAAATCTTTCCCCTCCTGTGCCCACAGGATCTACTGATAGCAACAGTTTCAGCACTGGTGTTGTGGGGCATAGTGCCCTCTATGAGAAGATTCATGCTCATCACAGGCCTCAGCGGTGGAGAGCACTAATGAGTCCAGTGATCGAACAAGAAGTGACCAGTGCATGGCATATTTTGGGGTGATAAATGAACGCCCCCACTATTGGGATATAAATATGTATGTATATCAAATGGATCTGATGAGAACCCTACGATCTTAAAGACCCATATTTAGTAAAACTATTTGTGTGTCTGGCGGTTGTGGTTGACTGACTTACTTGTCCCAGGTCCTCCATTGCTGCATTTAGATGCTACAGTCCAGGTTATAAAAAGGTTAAAGAACCAGCTACTCGCTTGTACCCCAAACAAAAAAAAAAAAAAAAGCGCCACCCTTCCCCTCAGGATGAGTGCGGTATTGCAGATCAGCAACATCAAAAATCGAGTTGCAGTACCACCACAAACCTGAGGAAAGGCGTGGCGCTATTTTCAAACCCCAACAGCCATATTTTTCATACAAAAAACTTTATTAGATTATCCAACATCACCAGGAAGGGAACACATTAAAATTTGCATTGTGTGAAATTCATTTTATTTTCAATCATAGTGGTCATGTACAAAAAAAAAAATAATTATCCACCATTCATCACTGAGAATAAAACACGTAAACCAAAAGGAAAATGAACCTTTAGGTGATGGCACCGACGACTGTGATGAGATAAAAACGAGTCTATGGAACCGAAGTTTAAATAATAAAACTAATAACTCGGCGTCATAGACAACATAAAATGTGAGCAGAAATTTACCACAAGTCACCTACAAAAGGTGGTGAAGGCCTTAGTCCTCCCCAACACAAGGGGGCGGCCACTGACTGGATGCAGAGCTCGATTTCTGAGTTCACTGAAGTTGGTCCACAAAATGGCCGCCCTCTTTGTATGGAAGCCATCAGGTGTGCTATTGGTGAACCTACTCCTCCTTGCCACAAGGGGGCAGTCACTGATAAGATGAGGTGCTCGATACCCGAGGTTCCCGTTTCTGTGTAAACTGAAAAATGGTCGCCCTCTTTGTAAGGTATCAGGTATGCTATAAAGTGAAGCTATTCATCCCTGCCACAAGGAGGCAGTCATTGACAGGATGAGGTGCTCGATATCTGAGGTACCATGTAAACTGAAAAATGGCCGCCCTCTTTGTATGGAAGCTAGCCGTAAGTTATAAGGGAACCCACTCCTCACCACCAAAAAGTGGGCAGTCACTGACTGGATGAGGTGCTAGATATCTGAGATCAGTGTAACCGTGTAAACGGAAAGATGGTCCACAAAATGGCCGCCCCCTTGTTATGGCAGCGAGCAGGTAGGCCGTAAGTGAATGTGAAGCACCAGTCGTATCAGATAGACGACAACAATACCGTAAAATAAAAGGCCTCTTCAGAAAACAAAATGGCCGCCTCCTATAAAAATCAGCACCACCATTTTCTAGAATTCGTGTGAGGTAATGAAGGTTGTCCTTCGTCACACATCTCATGGACTAATAACTGCAATGTATTTATAGCCGGCAGCCATGTTCCCCCCCCCCCCCCCCCCTCAGCCTCTTTAAATGGGTAAAAATTTTACCAACATTTTTTTCGTGGTTCCAATATGGACTCATCCTCTTATTCATTGTTGTGCTTGAAATATAAAAAGGGAACACAAATCTGTATCAAGAGGCTGAGGAAAGCAGAACAAGTCTTCACTTTGCCTTTTATGGGTATTTAAAGGGGAAATTGGGGGTCAATAACATATTAGTCAATGGGGAGGGGCCTTGTTAAAGAGAGGGCTTTATGGTTGAATTGCACCACCGGAAGCATGAACTGATGGAGATTTCCATTCAGGAAAGTTGTCGACCGGTTGTCGAACTTTCCTTGGAGCACCATTGGTCAGAATTAGTCACCAATAGAAGGCACACAGTGCCCACACGATTGCAGGGACTCCCTAACGGCGCAGTACGGGAGCGGTATGTGACCACACCTTCAAAATCCATGACAACATCTCAAAAACCAAGACCGTGTTACCCAAATTTTCCCAATTTTCACATTCACAATCCATTATCTATAATATCTTAGCACCACCAGGGGGCTATTTGTAGATCAATTGATTGATTTGGACTTAAAGGATTTAAAAAAACAAAACAAAAAAAAAAACATAGCTGACTCCGACTAGAAACAGCACCACCCCAGGTCTAGTCTGGTATTGAAGCTCAGTTCGACTGAAATATTTAAAGTAAACTGCAATACCATATTCAGCCTGAAGGCAGTGGTGGCGCTGTTCTCAGAATTTTTTTTTTTTTTTTTAAATCCTTTAAAAACTTAAGGATATGAGAAGTCCATAGTCAGAGAAGCTACAGGTCACCCGTGGATCCATATTTTACCATGATAAAACACCAAATTCCATCATATGACACCTCCTTAGTGCACCTCAAGCGCCAGAGTTGTTCTGGTCTTATAAAAGTGCTATAATGGTAATACTAAAAATATAACGGATGATAAAACTCCAACTCTTATCTTTAAAATACAATTTAGCTCATTATGTACACGATATTTATCAACATTATCCTCAATGGCGACGTGAATGTGTACCGAAATTACAGACGTGTCCAAAGGTAGCGCAAAAATCTTCTGTAAACACTTCATCTTTTTTTAACACAGAAATTGTAACCCCACACAGATCTAGCGCCACCCTTACCCCAAGGTTGTGTCAGGTATTGCAGCTTAAATGTAGTAACTGAATAGGGTCAAGATGTAATACCCGAGACTACCTGAGGGGCGCCATTTTAAGGGTCAGAAATGTAGATGACAACTCTCATTGATCCAGTGTTATCACGTATTGTATAGGTGATGCCCGACCAGAGAAAGGCATTTTAATATGACAACTTAAAGGGGTTGTCCAGAATCAGAAAAGATGGTTCCGTTCTTTTCAGGGAACAGCGCCACCCTTGTCTGCAGGTTGTGTATGGTATTGCAGCTCAGTTTTGTTTACTGGAGCAGAATGCAATATCAAAAACAACCTGAGACCTGTGGCGGCGCTGTTTATTTTTCTGAATCCGATCAACCCCTTTAAACGGGAGACCTTGAAAGGTGTAGTTACTTCAAGCGCTTTTAACAGTCTTGCATCATAGTTGAGGAGTCTCAGAAGGAAGCTCACAGTGATGTCATAAGTAAGTGATGTCATAGCGTGTCATCTCTCTCCCGAGATCCCAAGCACCACCAGAGACGGATCTTAATTCCAGTAAAACCTAGAAACCAATCTCTGAAGAAGAATCTGCGTCTTCCCCGGAGAGGTTCATCTCCACTCCGGAGTCATCAGGACTGAAACATACAGGATACCCACAATCTGTCATGAGAGCTGAGGAGTCCTCCAAATTCACCGGGGTGGAGAAGTCAAAAACCCAGCTTTCCAGGTCCATGGAGGAGTAGTTTTTGGGTGTTAGATAAGAGGGCGTGTGGAGGAACGGAGCGGGGAGACTCAGACACTTCCTTAAGGTGTTGTGAACCGGCGGCCTACGAGACAGAAGAAGGATGAGAAATTTCGATTGGGTTGCAATACCTCACACAACCTCTGGAGGCGCTGTAGATAGAAGTGAGCTACCTTGCAGGAAGCAGCCTCTTCCTCGCCTGGTGATAGACTGTACCGGCCACCGACCGCATCAGCTGCTGCATCCAGCGGACATCATCCGGGATATCGGGGAACCAATCCACCAACCTGCAATGGGGATACAACGTCCATTAGCACCACTTCTGAGTCATGTGTCTTCAGGCTAAGTAATGGCGCCCCCTAGTGCTCACCTTAAAGCGATAGAATATGCAGATTCCACCGGGAGGGTACAAGGCAGAGCTATATAAGAGGCCACCCGGATGGGCAGGAAACCGGTGATCTGGTTGTAGAGTCCTTCCTTCTCCTTGCAGGCTTCTTGTAAGGCTACAGACAGGGAATTGGGTTACTAGAATATTCTAGGAGATGCTACGGTACACCAAACAAAAAGTATATCCGAAACCACAGACAGGGGGCGCCGTTACCTTTGCACAACGTAGGAGGCAGTTTTTCCATTATCCTCTTGTCTAGGGGCCAGCATACCCTCTTCACCAGGGTGGTCTCCTCAGCTTCTTCCTTCACCACTTTCTTTGGGCGGGGGGTCATGGCACACTCCGGACTGCTGCAGACTGCTGCGGACCCCACCTGCTTCAGCTGCAGATCTGTACGGGGCGAGGGCGAATTTAAGAGGTCTAGAAACAAAACAAGATGGGGAAGAAAGTTAACCAAAAAGTTTGTCGACAATGTAATACCAAGCACGGCCACTATACATTGTACGGCGCTGTGCTTGGTAGACCAAAGAGATACAGAATGTGGAGGACTCCAACCAGCCAATCATCTGACCCCCATCGATCTCATATTGAGATATAACCAATAAGAAATATCCCTTTAAAATTAAGATTCAAAATACAATGATTGTGACCCCTTTAAGAAGAGATGGTCTCAGGTGAGATCTGGAGATCACACTCCCCATGTATTTACACACACTATAAAGAATTCCCCTTTAACCCCGTACAATAAGAACACACAAGGCAGTTCCGCCACACCGTGCCATGCCCACGGAAAAGGGGGTGGAGTCACGCAGATTTTGCACACAGGAGATAAAAATTTTACAAAATTTTAACATACTGTTGTCTTTAAGGAATCTAAGTGCATCATTGTAGCCCTGTTGACACATCTCTCCCAGAACCTGTGGAGACAATATCAGGACCATGAAATGAGGTAGAACAAACTTGGTGGACACCAGGGATCCCTTACCGGAGAATCCGGGACACACCCGTCATAGCCAATCAATTTAAGAAAGAAGAAGAGGATTAATAGAATTTTCATTAATCAACTGTAGATCAGAAAAATATAGGATAGAGAAGGTGATTTTCCACATTTGCTTCAAAAAGACACTGCCCCCGCAGGATATTTGAAGTATTACAATACACAAATTTAAATATACATCTAAAAACACTTTTCAATCTGATTTATATGGAGAGATCCATAAGTTTTTAACTGATGGGGTCGTCCACCATAATAGGCGATTAGTTGGTGGTTATAGGATGGGTTCCCTTTGACCCTGGAGGACCTCTATGCACTACATGGAAGTCAGTTGGGTTATCAGGAAACAAGTAATACTTTACTACCGGGACCTTGAGGTTCTTCTCAAAAGTAGAGATTCTACAGAGTCATCTCGTCACCAAAGTAAATGTCTCCAAGAAATAGAATTATGACTTTTGTAAGGGCCTCCTAAGTCCTCCATCTGTGACCGGGCCAGGTTTTTACTGGAGATTGGTAAAGATACAGGTTCTCCGAGACCCAATTTTAGGTTCTGACCAGGGGAAAATGGACATTTAACTAGTTTTAGTGCCACTACTCCACCATGAAGAGGAGGTAGCCATGTCGAAGCTTGAACCAAAACTTGGCTATGGCACTGTAAACCTTTAGAAGTTGGGTTTAGCTACTTTATCGATCCCTTAGTGGTCACAGAACTCTCCCACCTTAGCCAGCGATTGGCTGAGTAGCCAAATATTGGGAGTCGATAGGAACCACAAAGTGGTGGTTTGGAGAATAACCCTTCTTTGGTTTTTAAGCTTAAGGAGGATCTTTATCTAAAAGAAATGTCTGCCAGATGGAGGACACATCTACTAGTCAGCTCCATCATCGTAATGAAGGTCATAGACTATGGAGCTCAGCATGAAAGCCAAGACATGTTGGTCCTTACTTTAGGCTCAGGTGGGAAGAGGGCACGGGTCAGTCTGTAAAGGTTGTTCAGGCTGAACTGGATGCTGGTGTTGGTTACTCGGAGCTCGTGGAAGTTGGTGGAGTTGTCTCTCGGGCAGATGTCAGATTCCCCGGAGAATGGAGAGATGGTGATGGTGTTCTTCAACTCGTATTCCGGTAGGTTATTGCTAATTCCGCCATCAACATAACGCTGAACATGAAAAAAAATTAGAAATCAATTGACTGAAGATGCCCACCACCCCAAGTCTCTCTCATATAGTCCTCCAAATAGAGGGGTTCACAGGGGTCTTCTGATAACCCGCCCTTGAAGCTGGTATATATTCCTAGGCTTGGGCAATCTTTATACTAGAGGAGGTAAAGGTAGGCCCTAGTTCTGATCCCTTTAAAACTTAATAATGGTAGGGTCTTTACGGGGTTTTTGTTTTAAGGTTGGATGAGGTCAGATGGTTCCCAATGCTAACATCCGGGCTTGTTTGACCAGGGATTAAGTATATGGCTCTGCTATCTAGAAACTATCTGGCTGTATCTCAAAGTTTTATTACCCCTTATTTAACCTCTTAATCTTTCTCAGTAGAGACACTTACCACACCTCGGAAAGTCGGAGGGATGATCCCACAGTAAATGGGGACAAAGGCGCTGCATATCAAGGCCTACAAGAAAATGATAAAGAAAACCAAATTTAAAAAAAACACTCAGTCATGTAGACAATCACTGAATCCAAATTTGATCATTCACAATTTCCTCCTCCCCTTTAAGCCTATAAACTTGTAGACACTACATTTTTTGGTCACAGAAGATGAATTACTTCTCCTCCATTTTAGACCAAACCTATGCCTAAGCGGGTGTTCACATGTTCAGTTTTTCAGATGCAGTTTTCGGTGTCCAAACCAAAAAAAAAAATAAAAAAAAATAAATAAAAAGGGGAGGAGCAGAACCAATCCATGATATGTTCTCACTCATGATCCACGCCTGCTTTTGGCTGCATCTGAAAAACTGAATGTATGAACACACCCAAACTCTACATCAACCGGCTGCAGAGGGAGCTCTCTCAGTTACCCCGAAATCCAGCTCCTCCCACCCATATATAGAAGGATTACAAAGAAGCCATAAATACCTGAATTAGCTCTTCTTTAGATCCAAACTCTGACACCAGCACATTCTCACCGTCGGAGACCCGAGTGAGGGATATGCACAGTTTGCCCGATGCCAGCTCATGGGCATTTTCTGGAAGGTTTCTGTATAGTCCGTTCTTCAGGATCTTGACCAAGTTGAAGGAAGGATGTAAGGGCCCCAGATTCCTCTTCCGGGCTTCCTTAGCCACTTCCATCACATCCGAGCAACATTGTGCTGCAGAGAGAGAAAATAATATTGTGATATATTGAAAATCATGGTATTACCGATGACTGGATGCCACCCTTTCCACCCAACACAGTTATTTTTGGCTACCTCCATACAACACAAATTAACCGATGAGGACAACTCTGCCCTCTGTGTAGTGGATACATCTAGTTCCTGTAGATCCCAAGCTCAACCACTACACAAAGAACACAGCTCAGTTTGACTTTCACTTAAGTTCCAAGACGGCACCAGGAAGAAACGAATGGTGTTTGACCGAAACTTATCAAAAACATCCAAAAGGATCGGTCATCAACCGAGAAACCCGAACAGATGCTTCAGGCTGAAAGTCCATAATGACTGACCACCTATTTGTACCGATGTCAGGAAAGCCGAGAAACCACCGTACATAGGGTATGGCCAGGCCTTCCAAAAATGTCAGTGTCTGGACGTTTGGCAGACAAATTAAGCTGAATTAAGCCAACAGCAATGTACCACAGGCTCGTTCCAGTAATTGTGGAGAAAAGGTCCTGGATCTAATACAGGAATTTTTCATAATTTGTCAGTAATAATATAGTTTATGTCCGGATAGTTTTTACATTTCGAGAAGTCACCATCAACAATGAGGCAAGGAGAAGAAGAGAGACTTCACGTCTGTCCTGTCATCGAGGGACAAGGACACGAACAGGCGATTCATAATGTATGAAGAGATTTACTGCAGTGGAAAATGGAGAATACATTGGCTGACGGCCCAGCACATGGCGGACAGACGGGAGAGGTGGTCACAATATTTAAAGGGAACCTGTCACCAGGAGACCCATTTTTAGCACTCCCCCAGTCCCCACAGAGCACAGTACATACACTGCCAAAGTGTTTTTGTGTTTAAAATTGGTTTTACAGAAAAAAAGATATGTTATATTGTACCTTTCATTAACATCTGCTGCGACTAGGCAGTTGCCTTTTGGGAGGAGCTGGAAAGGAGCAGTCCCCCCCCACCCTTGGGAAACAGCTCCTCCAGGTGTCCTTTTCAAATATATGAAAACACCCATCACTTGGCTTAGCGACGCCCCCTGCTCCTCTACAGCCAATCCCAAGTGTGGGGAGCTCATATATTTGAAAAGGTCACATGTTTCACAAGGGTGGGGGGGGGGGAACTGCTCCTTTCCAGCCCCTCCCAATTGGCAACTGCCTAGTCACACGGCAGATGATAATGAAAGGTACAATATAACATATCTTTTTTTCTGTAAAACCTATTTTCAATACAAAAACACTTTGGCAGTGCATGTACTATGCTCTGTGGGGACTGGGGGAGAGCTAAAAATGGGTCTCCTGGTGACAGGTTCACTTTAAGGTCAAGAAGGCTGGAGATCAGCTTTTTTTGTAATGTGGGTCACATATGGTCCCAATTTTGTCCTTAGTCTGTGGTAAATCTTGAAGTCTAATTGTCCCATCAGGTAAATCAAACATTTATTACTTATATCTGTTGCTAGGAAACCCACGGTTGTGCTTGGAGGTCATAGGAGTTAGCAGGCCTAGGCCTTGCCACACCAGTAGGCCCAAAACCAACCAAACACGCCTCCAAACACCGAGCTTATCTAATAAGCAGTATGTAAACAAGATAGCGCCCCCATCTGAAGGCGGACTTCACCTTCACAGGCGAAATCTTTGTACGTCACTACAGACTTGGACATATTAACCATCTTCTCAGAAGGAACATTTTCCGATACCGTAATCTAGAATCTGTAGTGACTTTACACACCACTCAGATAATCCAGGGGTGCCACCAATGTTAACCCATTCATCACCACACACACTTTTGATAAATAAGTGCAAGTCATGTGACAAATACCAAACTTTGTTGTAGAAGCCAGTACTGTATTTAAAGTGGAGGACCCCCCTTAACTCGTAGGCCACCAGGAATATCACAACCCACCCTATGGAAACCAAAACACACAAAACCATAAATATTATATAGTAACTGCCTCGTAAACAAGATAATGACTCCCTCACTCCGCAACCTTTACCCTCCGTTTCACAGAAGTCATAATATTACAGGCCCGGATACATTAACCAATTTCTTAGTAGAAGATAATTATACCTCGGTAATTGGTGCTTAGTGTCTAAATATACACAACACCCAGATAACCAAGGGCGGACATCAATATTTTTACCCCATTGCCTCAGAATAGTGTTGTGGACAGCAGACAAATTCATTCTGGTGGACCACCCTCCATTATCTCCTAGAAAATGGTCCTTAGTGGTTTCCAAATTTGGTTGTCTTCTGCCGTCTCCGGGACCCAGTATAAGGTTAGAGCCCAGGCCCACCAAAGCATCCGTCGATTCCCTGGTGGGACAGGCCAACACTGCCCATTAGGAATCAACTAATGAGCTAGTAAAGACGATAAGGTGACCTTTACCTTCAACGATAACATAACGAGGTGTCAGAACTACTAATACAGACCCAACACGTCAACTTTTTCTTAGAACAGAGAATGTACACAAGATACACATGACCCGAGGCAAAGAGGTACCTGGCGCTAGGTCATAGACTCAATGTCAGATGGGGGGGGGGGGGGTCCACTCTCCAATATCCCCCAAGCCTCTAAATAAGGTTCCCCTGCTTTATCAGGATAGGCAAAAAAAGTTACAGGTTGTTGGGCTTGCTTCCAAGTGAAAAAACGGATATGTTAAAGTTGAACATTGAGTATTTTTATAGCCAAAATTGACAGCGCGTTTCCACACCGCAACGGCATCTTCATCAGATCAAACTACTGCAGAGCTAGAAGAGGCAAAAGTGCCGATCTACTTGAGTGAGCAAACGGCTGGTGCCGATGTAGGAGCTAGGAGACTACGGTGCTCCTAGGTCAGCTCCAGCCATCTCCTCACTCAAGTAGATCGACGCTCTTGCCTCCACTACCTCTGCAGTACAAAGACCTGATGAAGACGCTGATTCAGCGGCGAAACACGTTGTGAAAAATTTCAGCGAACACATACTCAACATTCCACTTTCCTTTCGTAAGTCACAACAACCTTCCCGGGACCAGATTTGTTGCTGCATTCCATCGATGACAGCGCATACTAGAGTTAAGGACCACCCACTACCCACCCACTCAGCTCTTCTACCGTTTTGTCTTTTCCCATAAAAATCCCATTTTTCTTTACACCATACGGCACCAGCTGTGACTTTTTCTTTCTACATATTCTGCAGAGGGTCAACATAGTTTACAATCAAAGGACAGGGGTAAGTGTTCTTTATAAAATCATGCAAATTCCATAAATATGGCCGTCTACATAGCCAAATTCCAATAAAATGTATCAATACTGAAAGGACATCTACCACCAGGATGAAGGATTATAAACCAAGTACACTGACATACCGGTGTGTGCCCCCTCTGGCAGGATTCCTTCTTCTTTTAGCTTCTCATTCCCTGGTTTTATAACAAAAGGCTTTTAAAATTATGCAAATGAGCATCAGGGTCCGGTCTCCGTAGGTGTTAATGTAGACTGGAGCCTCTCAGGTTCATTCGCATATTTTTTTTTTTTTGTAAAAACCAGGGCACAAGAAGGTAACTGAAAAGCAGATCCTGCCAGAAGGGGGCACACACCGGGATGTCAGTGTGCTTGGTTTACAACCCTTCATCCTGTTGGTAGATGTCATCTAAAAATTGACTAAAACACTATTACTCCTAGGATGATCACTATTCAGCTTCAATCTAAATGAGTAGCAAGTGTTCAATTTCTCTGCAGCTCCCCCGCAGGGGAGATTGAGTATTACATAATTCCCACTAAAATTAATGGGACTCCATTAAGGGCAACAGACATGATGGATCCTCTAGAGAGAAGTTTTTTTTTTTACGGTCTATGTTATTTCATATGGTAATAAATTACACAAGTCCATCGGGGACAATCCGGTCACTGTCCTCATTTCACTTGCGCAACATCGAAACATCGGATGATCCAGAAACACAAGAAATGCGCCGAGTAAATAAGCGGCCGTTATCAATATTACATAGCGCACATTATCTAAGGGCAAAGGTAACAAACACAAGCCAAGAAAAACATCAGAATCTCTCAAGGAGCAAACTCCAGACTCCGGGACGGATTTAAAGGGATTTTCTTACTTGCCTTTGGAACTCGGATCAAGTCACTGTCAAAGGTGTAGAATACGGGACAAAATTAGCGAGGGGTCAAAGTGCACAGTCTTGTCTTACAGGATATTAATGGCAGGACAGTCGACCATCATGTCAGGGGAGTTCATTGTTGGAGCCGTGACCCATCACCCATGGCCGGAGGCAGATTGCTCCAACTCAGAATAAGTTCCTGGATTAAATGCTAGTTCTGACATAAAAAGTAAGCCCCCATCTTTATTTCCCCAAAACAGCGCCTCTTTTGTGAATGGACAATTCTGGTATTGCAGGAATTGTACTTTTATTTGGCACCATTAAGGTCACATTTAGGCCAATAGCCTGGAACAAGATGGACCCAAAACTGTGTATTATTAAATTGGGTCCAGGAACTTTCGGCGATCTACTAGGGGCTTTTCCAAATACAAGAGACCAGTACTATAAGTCATCATACAGATTTTGGATTGGAGGCCAAAATTGAACTCCATATGAATAAGACAACAAGAGGCATATAATAACAAGAGGCACAAACAAGAACAAAGTGGAAACAATTCCTGCAAATGTCCCAAAAATCTGATTGTTTACTCCAGGTAAAAAAAATATATATACAGGCGGTCCCCTACTTAAGGACACCCGACTTACAGACAACCCATAGTTACAGACAGACCCCTCTGACCTCTGGTGAAGCTTTCTGAATGCTTTACTATAGTCCCAGATTGAAATAATCAGCTGTAAGGTGTCTGTAATGAAGCTTTATTGATAATCCTTGGTCCCATTACAGCAAAAAATGTTTAAACTCCAATAGTCACTGGGGCCAAATTTTTTTTTGGTCTGGATTTACAGTTATAAAATATACAGTTTCGACTTACATACAAATTCAACCTAAGAACAAACCTCCGGACTCTATCTTGTATGTAACCCGGGGACTGCCTGTTTATATAAAAATCTCATACACATGGTACCGAAGTCCACTACCAGTAAAAGTCCATAACAAATCGTCCATGGGTGAAATTGCCGAGTACTGCATACAAAAATAATTATAATTAAACAA
Organism: Engystomops pustulosus; assembly: GCA_019512145.1. Classification (NCBI taxonomy): domain Eukaryota; kingdom Metazoa; phylum Chordata; class Amphibia; order Anura; family Leptodactylidae; genus Engystomops; species Engystomops pustulosus. The sequence continues at coordinate 218,327,969 of CM033644.1, forward strand.
AATTGCTTTAAGAAAATTCTAATAAAAAACAATAAAATACTACCTTAATGAAAATAAACTTATAATATGATAAAATAATAAAATAAATGGAGAAAAATATCAAAATTAAAAAGGTGGAAAATTAGAGAAAAAACTAATTAAATATAATAATTTATAAATAATATAAATAAAACATAAAAAAGTTCTAAGACTTTTTAAAACCATGGGCAAAATTTTTTTTATGCATGACTATATAAATGCAAAAATATATATAATAGATGTATACATTTAGTGAATTGTATATGTAAATTTTTGTTTATTTTTAGGACACAGCGAGCAGAAATTATCTCTACTTAGATGTGCCTTGTAGTGTGTAACTACGCCACAGTCTATGTGTGTGTACACATCCATACAATGTCCGCCTCCTCCTGTGTGAACTAGAGTAACCCCACAGCTGATGTGTGTCATCTCCATAGATACAGGATAGCATGCGGCTAGATGACCAGCAGTAACCCCCTACCCCTACACGACCCTCCCACCAGTCAGCCCATCCTCTCCGACCAATCACAGCCCTGAGCCGACATACAGCACATTCCTACACATCAGGATGAGAAAATTTACAGGTATTCACTGGGAGACTATTCTGATTCCTGAGGGCCAATGGCTGCACAGTATAGACCCCCGCCCACCCCCCAGTACAGTATACACCTACAGAATGTATAGTCCCCCCCTCCCCACTGTATCCCAGTATAGAAGACACCTACAGAATGTATAAACCCCCCCACACTATATCCCAGTATAGAAGACACCTACAGAATGTATAAATCCCCCCACACTGTATCCCAGTATAATAATAATAATAATAATAGAAGACACCTACAGAATGTATAGACCCCCACCACATAGACCCAGGAGTAAGAAGAATAAGAGAGGAGACACCTAGCATGCAGATAGCGAGAAGAATCACCCCCACAGAGCCCAGAAGAAGAAGAACACGTGAAGAAAGAAGAGAAGAAAAAGAAAGATGATTGAGAAACACCACAAACTTCCAATCCTGTTGTTCCCTCATTTTCCCTTGATATCCCAGTTATAATAATAATAGAATAGAAGACACCTACAAGATGGATAACCCCCCCACTATATCCCAGTAAGATAAAAATTAATAATAATAGATAACCGACAAGATGTATAGACCCACCCCATCCCCACTATATCCCAGTATAATAATAATATATAATAATAATAGAAGACACCTACAGAGGTATAGACCCCCCCACTATATCCCAGTATATAATAAAATAATAAAATAATAATAATAGAAGACACCTACAGAATGTATAGACCCCCCCACTATATCCCAGTATAATAATAATAATAATAGAAGACACCTACAGAATGTATAGACCCCCCCCACTATATCCCAGTATAATAATAACAATAATAGAAGACACTACCAGATGTATAGACCCCCCCACTATATCCCAGTATAATAATAATAATAATAATAGAAGACACCTACAGAATGTATAGACCCCCCCACTATATCCCAGTATAATAATAATAATAATAATAATAATAGAAGACACCTACAGAATGTATAGACCCCCCTAGACCCCCCCCCCCCCCAGTATATCCCAATATAGAAGACACCATACAATGTAAACCCCCCCACTATTATCCCAGTATAATAATATAAATAATAGAAACACCTACAGAAAAAATGTATAGACCCCCCCACTATATCCCAGTATAATAATAATAATAATAATATAATAGAAGACCCTACAGAATAGTATAGACCCCCCCACTATATCCCAGTATAATATAATATAATATAATATATGAAGACACTACGAACTGTAAGAACCCCCCACCCCACTATATCGATAATCATAATAATATATAATAGAGACACCTACAAATGTATAGACCCCCCCCACTATTCCCAGTATATCATAATAAGAATAAAGAAGACCCCACAGAATTATAGTCCCCCCCCACTATATCCCAGTATAATAATAATAATAATAGAAGACACCTACAGAATGTATAGTCCCCCCCTCCCCACTGTATCCCAGTATAGAAGACACCTACAGAATGTATAGACCCCCCCCACTATATCCCAGTATAATAATAATAATAATAATAATAGAAGACACCTACAGAATGTATAGACCCATTATCTAGGGCAAAGGGTACCAAACCACAAGCCAAGAAAAAAACAATCAGGAATCTCTAAGGAGCAAATCCAGATCCGGACGGATTGATTATTTTAAGGGATTTCTTACTTGCTTTGGAACTCGGATCAAGTCTACTGTCTAAAGGGTTTGGTAGAATACGGGACCAAAATTAGCGGGTGCAAAGTGCACAGTTTGTCTTACAGATATTAATGGCAGGACAGTGACCATATGTCAGGGGGAGTTATTGTTGGAAGCCGTGACCCATCCACCATGGCGGAGGAGAATTGCTCCAAACTAGATATAAGTTCCTGGATTAAATGTTAGTTCTGACATAAAAAGAAGCCACCCCATCTTATTTACCCAAAACAGCGCCGCTTTGTGAATGGACCATTCTGGTATTGCAGGAATTGTACTTTTATTTGGACACCTTAAGGTCACATTTAGGGCCAATAAGCCTGGAATGGACAAGATGGAACCCAAAAACTGGTGTATATTAAATGGGTCCAGGAACTTTGCGGCGATTATACTAGGGGCTTTTCCATACAAGAGACCAGTACTATAAGTCATCATACAGATTTTTGGATTGGAGGCCAAAATTGAACTCCATATGAATAAGACAAACAAGAGGATATTAATAACAAGAGGCACAAACAAGAACAAAGTGGAAAACAATTCCTGCAAATGTCCCAAAAATCGGATTTGTTTACTCCAGGTAAAAAAAATATATATACAGGCGGGTCCCCTACTTAAGGACACCCGACTTACAGACAACCTATAGTTACGACAGACCCTCTGACCTGGGTGAAGCTTTATGATGCTTTACTATAGTCCCAGATGAGAATAATCAGCTGTAAGGTGTTGTAATGAAGTTTATTGATGATTCCTTGGTCCATTACAGCAAAAATGTTTTAAACCTCCAAAGTCACCTGGCCAAATTTTTTTTGGTCTGGATTTACAGTTATAAAATATACAGTTTCGACTTACATACAAATGTCAACCTAGAACAAACCTTCGAGACTCTTCTTGTAGTGAACCCGGGGACTGCCGTTATATAAAAAAATCTCATACACATGTACCGACGTCACTACCAGAAAAGTCCATAACAAATCGTCCATGGGTGAAATTGACGAAGTACTGCATACAAAAAATAATTATAATTAAACAAAATTGTTTTAAGAAATTCTTTATTAAAAAAACAATAAAATACTACCTTATGAAAAATAAACTTATAATATGATAAATAATAAAATAAATGGAGAAAAATATCAAAATTAAAAAGGTGGAAATAGAAGAAAAAACTAATAAAAAATTAATAATTTATAAAATAATAATAAAACATAAAAAGTTATAAGACTTTTAAAACCATGGGCAAAAATTTTTTTGATGTAGACATAAAATGCAAAAAATATTATAATAGATGTCATTTAGTGAATTGTATATGTAAATTTGTTGTTTATTTTAGGGACACAGCGAGCAGAAATTATCTCTTACTTATGAGTGGCCTTGTAGTGTTAACTACGCCACAGTCTATGGTGTGTACACATCCATACAATGTCCGCTCATCTGTGGGAACGAGGTAGTCACCACAGCGGATGTGTGTCATCTCCATAGATACAGGATAGGATGCGGCTAGATGACCAGCAGTAATCCCCTACCCCTACACGACCCTCCCACCAGTCAGCCCACTCCTCCCGACCACATCACAGCCTGAGCCGACATACAGCACATTTCCTACACTCAGGTGAGAAGAAAATTTAAGGTATTCACTGGGAGACTTATCTGATTCCTGAGGCCAATGGCTGCACAGTATAGACCCCGCCCCACCCCCCAGTACAGTATCACTACAGAATGTATAGTCCCCCCTCCCCCACTGTACCCCGTATCGAAGAACCTACAGATGTATAACCCCCACCCCCCACACTATATCCCAGTATAGAAGACACCTACAGAAGTATAAATCCCCCCACACTGTTATCCCAGTATATATAATAAATAATCATAGAAGACACCTACAGATATGGATAGACCCACCACTATATCCCAGTATAATATATAATATAGAAGTCACCACAGAATGTATAGCCCCCCCCACTTATCCCGAATAATAATAACAATAATTAGAAGACACCTAACAGATATGAATAGACCCCCCCACTATATCCAGGTATAATAATACATAATAAAGAAGGACACCTACAGAATGTATAACCCCCCCACTATATCCCAGTATAATAATACTATAATAATAGAAGGAAACCTACAGAATTATAGACCCCCCCACTATATCCCAGTATAATAAAATACTAATAATAATAGAAGACACCTACAGAATGTATAGACCCCCAACCACTATATCCCAGTATAATAATAATAATAATAAGAATAATAATAGAAGACAACTACAGAAGTATAGACCCCCCCAATATATCCAGTATATAATATAATTAATAATAGAAGACACCTACAGAATGTATGACCCCCCCACTATATCCCAGTATAATATAATAATAATAATAGAAGACACCTACAGAATGATAGACCCCCCCACCCCACTACTTATCCAGGATAATAATAATAAATATAATAATAGAAGACCACCTACAGAATGTATGACCCCCCCACTATATCCATAGTCCCAGTATAATAATAATAATAATAATAATAATAATAGAAGACACCATACGATGATATTAGACCCCCCCCACTTATCCCGTAGTAATAATAATAATAAATAATAGAAGACACCTACAGAATGTATAGACCCCCCCCCAACATAATCCCAGTATAATAAATAATAATATAATAGAAGACACCTACAGAATGTATAGTCCCCCCCACTACATCCCTAGTCCCGTATAATAATAATTAATAATAGAAGACACTACAGAATGTATAGCCCCCCTCCCCACTTATCCCAGTATATTACAAATAGAAGACACCTCAGCAAGTATAGACCCACCCCACCTAATCCAGTATTAATAATTAATAATAATAGAAGACACAAGATGTAAGACCCCCCCACATATCCAGAGATATATAATATCATAGAAGCACCTACAGATTTATGACCCTGACCCCCCCCACAGTATCCATATGAAGACCCCACAGGATTTATAGCTATAATTAATAAGCACCTAAAGATGTATAGACCACCCCCACTGTATCCAATATAGAAGACCTACACAAACTAGAAATACAAACCTGAAAAGTAGTATAAAACCCTAAGATTTTAGTAAACATAAATACACATCATAACTGGAATTGTATCTTTCTGATTATTTTACTATAGAATAAAATTCAAACTAAAAAAAAAAAAATTTCAAACCTCTATACTGTACATATAATCAGAAACTGTATCTTTATCCCCTGTAGTTTATATTTGTTTGTATTAATTCTAAGTAAAAGATCAAAAGACTAACAATAAATGAAGAAATGCAGTTATATCACATACCATTTGTTTCATTTCTCATTATCTAACACCAGCTCTAAAGAAAATGTAGCAAAGCTTCCACTGTGCACGAAGCAGTGCGGACATAAGTTTAAAAAGTGTTTTAAACCGATACGCAGCATTTAGGACACTAACAAAATAAGCTCCGGCACCAGCTCACCCTGATCTCACCCTGAGTGGTGCTCGGATATCCCATCTACACCTACCATATATGTGGTGGTTTCCTTTAACCCCTTAAAGGACGGAGGGTTTTTCCGGCTCATTTCTCGCTCTCCAACTTCAAAAATCCATAACTTTTCTCATTTTTCGTTTTGTACAGACCAGTGTGAGGGCTTATTTTGTGCGTAACAAATTTTACTTTCCGTATGTTATTATTTTTAACATGCCGTGTACTGCGAAGCTGAAAAAAAATTCCAAATGGGAAAAATTGAACAAAAAAACCGCACGTGCGTCACGTTCTTGTGGGCTCAGTTTTTACGACTTTGTCACTCTTCGCTCCAAATAATATGGCCTTACTTTATCTTTGTTCGTGTGGCGATCGCGGTGATACAAATTTATATAGGTTTTTTATTGTGTTTTAATACATTTTCAAAAATTAAACGAATGTGTTAAAAAAAGAAAAAAATTTTGCCATTTCTGACCTAATAACTTTTTCATATTTGGCGCCACAGGATGTGTGAGGGGTCATTTTTGCGAAATGAGGCGACGTTTTCATTGCTACCATTTTGAGGTCTGTGCGACATTTGTCATTTTTTTTTTTCATTTTGTTTATGTTTAAAAAGTGTGTATAAAGTCGCATTTCGACATTTGGGCGCCATTTCCGCCTCGGAGGTTCACCGCCGCTGGAACGTGTTTATATTTTGATAGATAGGGCATTTGGGGAGCGGCGATTACCATAATGTTTGTGATTTTTACTGGTTTATTATGTTTTATATCCGTTCTAGGGAAAGGGGGGGTGATTTGAACTTTTAATATTTATTAATGTTTTTTTTTTTAAACTTTTTTTTTATTTTTTGTTTCACTATCTTTTAGACCATCTAGGGCCATTAACCCTAGATGGTCAGATCGCTGCTACATGATACTGCAATACTTTGTATTGCAATATATGGCATTTTGAGCACTTCTTACATGAGCCATGGCTCATGGTAACGAACCTTGCGCAGCTGCAGATAGGCCTCGTGTCAAAAGAAGACACAGGCTACCATGGCAACGATCGCGCCCCCGATACGTCGGGGGAGTGGCGATCGAGAAAAAAGATGGCGGCGCCCACGCGCCGCGTCTTTTTAAACGCCGCCGGCGGCGTTGAAGGGGTTAATAGACCGCGATCGGTGCAAGCCCGACCGCGGTTATTAGCGGTGGGGGTTTGTTGCCATATGCAAAAACCCCACCTCTGTATGAAGCAGGACTAGCCCGTGAGCCTCCTCATTAATCCCTTATACTCTGCGCCGTAGAGCTACGGGCAGAGCGTTAAGGGTTAAAGGACGCTCTGAAGGATCGTAAACCCAGCAACAGACGCCAGTGTGTTCCCTGGCAGGATCTGCTCTTCTTTTAGCTTTTAAAATTATTCAATGAGCCTGAGGGGCTCTGGGCTCCATAAGATTAAGGGCCTGGAACCCCTCAGGCTCATCTGCATATAAAGCATTAAAACTTTTTTTTTTTCCTTAAAAACCAGGGAATAAGAAGAAAAGAAAGAGCCGATCCTGACAGAGGGGGTGCACACCAGTGTGCTGGGTTTACAATCCTTCATCCTGGTGGTAGATGTCCTTAAAAATGAGGTATAATCAAGTATTATATAGACTGTATGCAGGCTGGTCATAAGATTCTAAAGAAGTTTCTTATTGTGGGATTGATGAGAGGGACAGAGAGGGCAGATAATCTGATATCCATCCATGGTGCTATGTTTACATGAGCTGTGACATGTGACACCTACAGCGCTCCGCCATATGTTGGGGTCTACAAATATTCCATTTCCTCTACACGGATTGTGCCCTACACCGTCCGACCACAGTGAGGATGACACATGATGCATGAATGTATGTAAACACATCGCTCTTAACAAGTCACAGCGCTGGTCACCGATCTGGCCACCGCAGAGCGCGCCATCACCTTAGAGAATTGGGGTGCAGTGTGTTGTGGGGACCCCCCAGCTACAATGGGGTGGGGGTGTGCCTGTTTCAGATTTGTGCTATGGAATATGGCACTTATGAAGGATCTATTAGTGAAGAGGTTACATCTTGTATGGGGGGGGAGAGCCAGTGTCGGTTTGGGGTGAGGAGGTATATGGTGGGGGGAGCTCTGGGGTCAATGTGGGTAATTCAGGGGTCATTTAGATTGCAGGGTGTGGAATGGGTGGAGACTGTTCGTTTGGGGGTAGAATACAGAGGTCCCCATCCTACACCTGGTGGGGGAATTGCCCGTGTTACAGACTTGGGGTGCAGTGTTGGTAGTGAAGGGACCCTCATCTATAGGGTGGGGGTGCCCTGTGTTACAGACTTGGGGTGCAGTGTGTGTAGTTGAGGGGACACCCCTCATATAGGGTGGGGGATGCCCTGTGTTACAAGATTTGGGTGTGCAGTGTGCAGTTGAGGGTGGACCCCCTCCAAATGTAAGGGTGGGGGATGCCCTGTGTTACAGATTTGGTGTGTAATGTGTGTAGTTGGGGGTGACACATCATATATAAGGGTGGGGGATGCCTGTGTGTTACAGATTTGGGGTGGCAGTGTGTGTATTGAGGGGCCCCCATATTATAAGGGGGGGGGATGCCCTGTGTTACAGATTTGGGGTGCAGTGTGTATGGAGGTCCCAGCAGGGGGCGCTCCGCGCACTCACCCAGGCAGCAGCCACACACCAGCGCCGCGGCGTTGAGGGCTCCGGCGAGGCTCCGTAGAATCTTGCTGGCGGCGGTGATGAGATGCGGGGCGCCCGCTCCTGCAGGCAGCTGGACACCGCCACAGGTAGACACCGAGGAAGCCGCAGCCGCGAAGGACAAGTTCCAGCCGCGCTCCCGGTCATACTCACAGCGGGCGGCGGCGGCGGAGCAGGGCGGGAGGAGGAGACGGGAGCAGCCGCGTCAGGGAGGACATCACCTGCACATAGGATATACAGCCAGCACTCACACCCACCGCCCCGCCCACCGGGCGGCACCACACTGCAGCCGCGGCCAATCACAGCACGAACCGGGAGACCGGCCCCCCGCCCTGCGCACTGAGGAATCCCAGCTATGACGTCACCCGAGGAATGCGCCACATCACGTGATGAAGTAAGCCGGGTCCTGACGTCACGTACAGCAATCTGCTAAATGACACGTCATGTAGTCTGAGCTCCTCCTCCTCCATACCCAAACTATTCACTGATTCTGTAGTTGAACTGCACTCACTATTCTGCTGCTGGTGCGAGTCACTGTGTACATACATGAGACTTATCCGTACTGATCCTGAGTACATCCTGTATTATACCCCAGAGCTGCACTCCATCTGCTGCTGGTGCAGTCACTGTGTACATACATGACATTACTTATCCTGTACTGATCCTGAGTTCATCCTGTAATAACCCAGAGCTGCACTCACTATTTGCTGCTGGTGCAGTCATTGTACATACATGACATTACTTATCCTGTACTGATCCTGAGTTACATCCTGTATTATACCCAGAGCTGCACTCACTATTCTGCTGCTGGTGCAGTCACTGTGTACATACATGACATACTTATTCCTGTACTGATCCTGAGTTACATCCTGTATTATACGCCAGAGCTGCACTACTATTCGTGCTGTGGTGCAGTCACTGTGTACATACATGACATTACTTATTACCTGTACTGATCCTAGTTACATCCTGATATACTCCAGAGCTTACTCACTATTCTGCTGCGGTGCAGCACGTGTACAACATGACATTACTATCCTTACTGATCTGAATTACATCCTGTATTATACCCCAGAGCTGCATTCACTATCTGTGCTGGGTGCAGTCACTGTGTACATACATGACATTTATTTCCTGTACGATCCTGAGTTACATCCTCATTATACCAGAGCTGCACCACTATTCTGCTGCTGGTGCAGTCACTGTGTACATACTGACATTACTTACCTGTACTGACCTGAGTACATCCTGTATTATACTCCAGAGCTGCACTCACTATTTCTGCTGCTGGTGCAGTCACTGTGTACATACATGACATTACTTATCCTATACTGATCCTGAGTACATCCTGTATTATACTCCAGAGCTGGACTCACTATTCTGCTGCTGGTGCAGTCATGTGTTACATACATTTACTTATCCTGTACTGATCTGAGTACATCTGATAATACTCCAGAGCTGCACTCACTATTTGCTGCTGGTGCAGTCACTGTGTACATACATGACATTACTTATCCTGTACTGACCTGAGTTACATCCTGTATTATACCACAGAGCTGCACTCACTATTCTGCTGCTGGTGCAGTCACAGTGTACATACATGACATTACTATCCTGTACTGATCCTGAGTACATCCTGTATTATACTCCAGAGCTGCACTCACTATTCTGCTGCTGGTGCAGTCACTGTGTTCATACATGCATACTTATCCTATACTGATCCTGAGTTACACACTATATTAACTCCAGAGCTGCACTCACTATTCTGCTGCTGGTGCAGTCACTGTGTACATACATGACATGACTTATCCTACTGATCCTGAGTTATATTCTGTATTATATCCAGAGCTGCATACTATCTGCTGCTGGTACAGTTCACTGTGTACATATATGACAACTTATCCTGTACTGATCTGAGTTACATACATCCAGTATTATACCAGAGCTGCACTCACTATTCTGCTGCCTGTGCAGTCACTGTGTACATTACATGACATTACTTATCCTGTACTGATCCTGTTACATCCGTATTACATCCAGAGCTGTACTCAACGATCTGATGTCTGGCTGCGTCGCAGTCACTGTGTACATACATGACATTACTTATCCTGTACTGATCCTGAGTTACATCCTGTTTTATACTCCTGAGCTGCACTCACTATTCTTAGCCTTAAGAGGCGCTATATTTTTGACATTACACCTTCCAGTACAGAAGTACAGAATCTACTCCATAACTCTGTACCTCACACACACAGAAGCATCAGGATCATACAGGACATTTTAGAGATTTCTCTTTTTTATATTAAATGTTTTTAATATTGGGAATCCTTTTCAGTATTAATAAGTGTATAAAAGTGCAATGACCACAACTTCTGCTATGACATACACACAGAGCTAAACATGTTCTCTTAAAGGACTAGCATAGACCTCAGGATCCTATAGCTCGGCCTATGAACATACATGTAACTTTACTGAAGCTTTATACAGAGAAACAACAGATTCCTTATCTCTGAGATACAACGTATCACTTACTGTAATACAAAGTGCAATGATAACAGCCATGATAATAACAGGCGAGAATAACAACATAAAAGATACAATGTAAAGAACTGACCTCACCTTAGTCCAAGGCTATTCCATAGGCCAACCAGGGTCACCACCAATACTCACCCCATCACATTGCCATCCTATTAGCTTATTGGCTACTCATTTAAAGGTGACTTTAGCACTAGTGCTGTTGTGTTACATAGTTACTTTGTAAGAAAAAAAACATATATGTGCATCTAGCTCAACCAAGGAAGGAAAGGGATGGGATGTAAGGCAGTGTTAGTATTCCTTTGAAATCTAGATTGCCAGGTTCTGATCTGGATCATCAGCATAGCAATGAAGGAATTGCTCCAATGCATCTTTTCTAAAATTCAGTTGTAAGGTACCGCCATGGGGTTCCATATAATCCCTAAACTTGAAATTGATAACTTATTAACAAAACCATTAATTCTGACCCAGTTTGTTGAATTGCTTTCACACTGGTGTTTTTTTTCACTGAACCCATTTTGGCTTCTGGATACATACAGACTGGTTTTCTCTTCCTGCACAGTGGCTCAGTGGTTAGCACTACAGCCTTGCAGTGCAGTGGGTTCATGTCCCAGGGTCAACATCTGCAAAGAGTTTGTATATTCTCTCCGTGTTTACGTGGGTTTCCTCCGGGTCTTCCAGTTTCCTCCCACACTCCAAAACATACTGGTAGGTTGATTAGATTGTAAGCCCCATTGGGGACAGGACTGATTAGGCAAGCTCTGTGCAGCGCTACGGTATCTGTGTGCGCTATATAAATTAAGGAATTATTATTATTCCTGGTTTCAGTGATTTTTCAGTAATGTCTTACTGAACTATTAATTTTAATGGGCTTTTCCACACCGTTTACACTGATCCAATGTTGTCAGTGAACCAAAAAACAACAGGTTATAAACTGATCACTGATCAATGAAAAAAAACTGGTGTGAAAAAACCTATTGAAAATAATGGGTCATTAAGGCATCAGTGAAAAATTACTGAAGCCATGAAGAGAAAACCAGTCTGTATATGTCCACTTGAACCCAAGACCCCAGCACTGCAGGGCTGTAATGCTAACCACTGGGTCACCGTGCAGGAAGAGAAAACCAGTCTGTATATGTCCATAAGCCAAAATGGGTTCAGTGAAAAATCACTGATGTGAAAAAATAACGGCAATGTGAAACCACCCTAAGTCTTGGTACACCCTAGAACCATTTAAAGGGGTTTTCCCACGGACGCAAGTTAGGCGCTATCCACAGGATAGGGCTTAACTTGCTGACCGGTGGGGGTCTCTGTGCTGAGACCCCCCCACAGATCACGAGAACGAGGGGCGCCGCAGAACAGTCATGCGCGGCCGTCTTTTTCATTAGTCTGAGGGGCGACGAGGGGTCCAACAGAGTCCCCATTCTCGTGATCTGTGGGGGTCTCAGCACTGATCAGCAAGTTAGGTCCTATCCTGTGGATGGGGCCTAACTTGCGTTCATGAGCTTTAATGCAATTCTTTGAAAGAGTTTCTTAAATTTGTTTCCAAGGTACAGCCAAGGGGGTCCCAAGGATCCCTAAACCAATACAAACAAAGATGGAATTTCAACAGCCAACAAATTCTTGGGTCCTTGCAGTCATGTGACTTGTGATGTTAAAACCCAGAAGGAAGGAGATGTTTATAGGGGCTATGCTTCACTTGCTATACGACTGCATGGGGATGGCACATGTCTCTCCTGGATGAGATAGTTACCAGCACCTTCCAGTTATGTAGAGAGATTTTGCAGACTCACTTATCACTGTATGACAGTAGGGGCCCAGCGAGAGTACAATATCCACCCACAACACTGACCTTTGGCCAAAAAGGGTCAATCCAATTTGGCAAAGTTTGTCATACAGAGTTGGCACTATGTTGTGCTAGCCATTTTAATGGAGCCTACATACAGGTTTAACATTCCTGAGGCGAGTTGAGCCTCTTACCTCAGGCTGCAACATCTTCAGCAATATGGAGGGCAGCATCAGGTGTGCAGTGACCCGTTTCCAAGCAGGACCTGACACCTAAAATCATTGTCTTTTAACACCAGATGTCAGCATGGGTGTTAGACATATCATGGAGAACCCACTTACTAAAAATAAATAACCTGATGGGGTGGAGGGGGTGCCGATCTATATCTTGCCTCAGGGAGTTTAGGTTCATCCCTGCCTACACTTAACATTTAGGACTCTATTGAACTAAATGATATCTTCTACTCCAGTCACAGTCAAAGCTGCATTTGCAATGATGCTGTTTCCTGACAGAGCTGTAGCTGCAGACCCTTACAGCTGTTTGCTGTATAGTGCTGGTGCTTTATCTGAATCCAGCATTGGTCTACCATTGCTATAGAGCGTTATCTGTCTAACCCCGGATTAGCATAGCTTGTGCTCCAGTTACAACAAAAGCTGCATTCACAATTTTTATGGCTTCTTGTATATATTTAGTATGTCTGTAAAATGAAACATTTATCATGCTCATGTTTATACTCCAGACACTACCAAAGCTGCACTTAACGATATACTGTATAGTGATGGCAGACATGCTGCAGTGTAAAAAGAGCGCTAAGCGATAGCAAAATCAGGAGAATTCAGTGAGAATAGTTGGATAGCATTTTATTTTTGTGCCATATGACGCCAGATACAGATCCAGGCTGGCAGCGAGGCTAAAGTTCTGCTGAAAACCACCAGTAAACTGATATTGTATTGTAATAACCTTCAGATGTCTGGGCGAGATTACATTTATGACCATGTGTCATGACATCATTGTCCCAATATTGCCAGCTTGGGTTTTGCAACGTTCTACAGAATGAGATGGGTTTATGATATTCACCGTTGTTCTCAGTTGTCTCAGAGACGGTGGTGGAGACTGGCTGCTATAACTCTCTATACAAGAAGCATCCGCAGGATTATATATAACTTTATATGACTTGTATTCTGTATTGTTTAGCAGTTTTCCCCTCAGCAAGCTCTATCTGTAATTCTCAGTTGTCTCCGAGCCGGTGGTGGAGACTAACTTCTATGATGTCTCCCATACACTGCACACAGAAAGTAGAGGAGAGTCTACTCAATAACTTTCTCTCTCATTCAGAAGTATCATCAGGATCATATAGGACATTACAGAGAAATACTGACCTGTACTGATGGAAATTATACACTTGTCGTGAGATAGTATCCTCCTATCTGCTGCAGCAGCCGCTGTCTATGCCTGTGTCTCTCCTCTATCACTGAGAAGAATCAGCAGAATCGTACAGGATGTTATAGAGAATAACTGACCTGTACTGATGTGAGTAAAGCACTTAGGGTGAGATAGAAATTTACTATTATCTCCAGCGGCCTCTGTCTGTTATTATGTATACCCTTTCATTCAGAAGCATCAGCATGATCATATAGGACATTATAGAATTATATAGGATGTTATAGAGAAATACTAACCTGTACTGATGTGAGTAAAGCACTTGGGGTGAGATAGAAACTTACTATTAACTCCAGCAGCCTCTGTTCATAATCATGTATCTCCTCACTCACTAAGAAGCATCTGCACAATCATATATGCAATTGTAGGGAAGAACTGACCTGTACTGATGTGAATAAAGCACTACAGGTGAGATAGAAACTTACTATAATCTTCAGAAGCTTCTGTTTTATATGTGTCTATCTCCTATCACTGGCATCAGCAGGATCATGCAGGATATTATAGAGAATCTACTCCATAACTCTCTCTCTCTCTCAGAAGTATCATGAGGATCATGTAGCACATTATAGAGAAATATTGACCTCTATTGATTTGAATAAAGCACTTGGTGTGAGATAGAAACTTACTATTACCTCTTACTATTACAGCCTCTGTCTGTTATTATGTATATCCCCTCTCACTCAGAAGCATCAGCAGGATCATATAGGACATTATAGGATCATACATTATGTTATCGAGAAGAACTGACCTGTACTGATGTGAATAAAGCACTTGGGCTGAGATAGAAACTTACTATTATCTCCAGCAGTCTCTGTCTGTAATTATGTATCTCCTCTTTCACTAATAAACATCAGCAGGATCATATAGGACATTATAGGATTATATAGGATGTTATAGATAAATACTAACCTGTACTGATGTGAATAAAACACTTGGGGTGAGATAGCAACTTACTATTATCTCCAGCAGCCTCTGTCCATAATCATGTATCTCCTCACTCACTAAGAAGCATCTGCACAATCATATACGCAATTGTAGAGAAGAACTGACCTGTACTGATGTGAATAAAGCACTACAGGTGAGATAGAAACTTACTATTAGCTACAGAAGCTTCTGTGTCTATCTCCTATCACTGGCAGACTGGGAGGTAGTAAACATTACCCATTTAACTACACATTAAGGCACTTTAGTAAAGATACATAATCCTACCCGTAACATTAACCCCATAAACCATTTATAACTAAACATAACTAAGGAATGATGACACGAGGCTCCTGTTGGGCAGAAAAGGTCACAGCTATTTATTGCTGATAAACTCAATTATTATTACTTTAATATTCTCAAAATCAACCGCAATCTCTGTTCGTTTCTTTGCAAACCATAGCTGCCCGAAGCGGTTTGTTCATCCGGACTCCCGAATCACCACTTCGACTTCCGAAAAAAATCCACATCAATTCTCTTTTCCGCCAGCTGTGACTTGAGATGATCACCGAAAACCATTATTACTTTAATACTCAAAATTAACCACAATCTCCGTCCGTCTCTTTGTAAACCATCGCTGCCCGAAGCGGTTTGCTCAACCGGACTCCCGAATCAGCACTTCGACTTCCGGGCAAAATCCACATCAATTCCCATTTTCCGTCAGCTGTGACTTGAGATGATCACCGAAAACCGAAAACATCAAAAAACAAAAACCAAGTAACAGTAGGGAGGGAGGGAGGGACAGCTTGAAGATGGCGCGGGCAAGAGGAAGTGCAGGCCCAGTGCCTGCCCTATAAAGGCTCAGGTATGGGAGGGGCAGAGCAGCAGCAGCAGGGAGGAGAAAGGAAGCAAATACCACCCCTATTTAAAGTGCAAACGTCCCATGTAATAAATTGCAACACTAGGACACCCCAAGTCTGTGGGCACCCTTCTTATACAGTCGGGGGCACCCTTCATCAGCAGGATCATGCAGGATATTATAGAGAATCTACTCCATAACTCTCTCTCAGAAGTATCATGAGGATCATGTAGCACATTATAGAGAAATACTGACCTAAATTGATGTGAATAAAGCACTTGGTGTGAGATAGAAACTTACTATTACCTCTTACTATTACGGCCTCTGCATGTTATTATGTATATCCCCTCTCACCCAGAAACATCAGCAGGATCATATAGGACACTATAGGATTATACAGGATGTTATAGAGAAAAACTGACCTGTACTGATGTGAATAAGGCCCCTTCCACACTTGCGTTTTTAACACGCTTTTTCTGCACGTGCTCTTGACGCGCGGAACTTGCATTACACTCTGATCCATTATAATCAATGGGCTTTTTCAGACTTGGATTTTTTTTCACGCACACATGTGCGTTTTTTTTAACACGCGTTTAAATCTCGACTTGCTCTACTTTTGCAAGTCACGCGCGTGAAAAACGCACCATACAAGTCTATGGAGACGCATCAAAAACGCATCGCACTCTGAGACACTTGCAAGTGCAATGCAAGTGCAATGCGTTTTTCACGCATCAATTGCCATAGAAAAGTTAGAGCTCAGTCCTAAGGTCCTTTTCACGCGGATTACCTGCGCGTGAAAAACGCATTGAAATTGCATTGAAAACGTGCGTGAAAACCTGAGACACTGAACAAACTCTGACTGAAAACTGATTGCACTCTGATGCAAAATGTCAGTTTTTCACTGACCAAACCCTGATCGCACCCTGATCAAACTCTGACGTGATTTGCAACGCAAGTGTGGAAGGGGCCTAAAACACTTGTGGTGAGATAGAAACTTACTATTATCTCCAGCAGCCTCTGTCCATAATCTCTCACTCAGAAGCATCTGCAGGATCATATAGGACATTATAGAGAAGAATTGACCTGTACTGATTTGAATAAAGCACTAGGGGTGATAAATAAAATTAGTAAATCTCCAGCAGCCTCTGTCTGTAATCATGTACATTATCACCTCCCTTACTGTAAAGCATCCGCTGGATCATATAGAACATTATAGAGAAAAATTGACCAGTGCTCATTTGAATAAAGCACTTGGGGCGATAAAGAAACTCAGTATTATCTCCAGCTGCCTCTGTCTGTTCTTATACTTCTCCTCTCTCATTTAGAAGTATCAGCAGGATCATAGGACATTGTAGAGAAGAACTCACTTGTACTTATGTGAATAAAGCACTGGAGGGGGATATGGAAACTTACTTTTAGCTGCAGCAGCTGCAAAAGAGCCTAATATATTGAGAAAGAAGCATTTTGCTCTGATGAGATACATTACCAAGTTAATTAAATTCACTTATCCTATAAAAAATAAGTGACCATTAAAGTCTTGTAAAACCCCTTTAAATTTTATGTCATAAGAAATTGTAGGTACCAGGGTTCCCTGTAGTTTACAGCTGCAGTTGGCAGGGGCCTAAGGGCCTTGTTGAATTTCTATAGACCTTACAATGACGTGGCCTCTCACCCATATTCCTCCCTGAGGTGACGCTTTCACTTTCTGACCTGTGATGTCATTGAAACTCTGATTTAGATTTTATTGCAGGTTTATCAATTTGGAATCATTGCAACAAGTTGCAAAGTCCCTGATACATCGTCCCAATCTTCAAGACGCTGATCATGCAGAATAAGTGTGTAGTCAAAGTAGTAGAAGGTATCTTAAAGGGCCAGAAAGGGCTGATTAGAAATTGATGGACACATCCCCTTTAAGCAGGGGGTTATGGATGTATATGGTTTGTTATACCAGCCTTAATGTATGCACGCTCTCTCCATGTTATCCAGACACCACTTCACATCAGACAGACAGGGGAAGCATCATCCATTACATCACTAACAAGAAATCAATTGAAAGGAGATATAGACGAATGGAGCATTGGGAATCCATTATGAGAGGGAAACAAAATCTTAAAGGGATCTGTTACCAATTCAATTCATCCATTATACACTAAATAGGCAAATCCCTTTAAATGGACAGTACAGAAGGCATAAAGAAGACTACTATAAATACCCCAGATGGATTGTACTTACTAAGCATGTGGGCAGCACGGTGACTTAGTGGTTAGCATTACAGCCTTGCAGTGCTGGGGTCCTGGGTTTAAGTCCCAGGGTCAACATCTGCATAAAGTTTATATGTTCTCTCCATGTTCGGGACCGATTTGGCAAGCTCTGTGCAGCGCTGCGTTATATAAATAAAGGAATTATTATTATTCATTATTATCGACAATGATGGGTATTGATGTTTCTGTCATGACAAAGAGGCCTGTTAAAGGGAACCTGTCAGTTAAACTAACCCTAAACTAACTAAACATATCTTTAAAAACTGCTATTATACAGCAGTACAACTATCCCTATATTGTTCTACTCCATCCCTGTAAAGTTCCACAGTCTGTTCTGTGGAAAGTTGACGCGCCACCTATGCATATTCATGTTCTATCATCTCAGCCATGCCTCCTGGTTTCTGATTTTCAAGGGGCCAATGGCGCCAACTCGACTCTAAGAATGAGAGGGATGCTGGCTGTGTGACTCGCTTAAAAGAATTCCTGAAGGAGGGGAAATGAAGAAGCTGATTTCTCTTCAGCGACTCACACACATCCAGCGTCTCTTAACTCACTGATTTCCCCTCCCTCAGGATTTATCTTCAGCGAGCCACACACATCCAGAGTCTTTTTCAACTCGCTCATTCCCCCCCTCCATCAGAAATTCTCTTCAGTGTGTCACACAGCCAGCGTCTCTCTCAGGAAGTTGAAGGTGTGGCAGGGCTGGAAGAATAGTCATTTGCTGGCCTCATCTCAAAGGAAAGACGATGATCGGATTCACATCGAGTCATTTGCACAGATGCTAAGTCAACTTTATGAACGGACTGTTGAATTTTGCAGGCCTGGGGAGGAACAATATAGGGATAGTTGTACTGCTGTATAATAGCAGTTTTCAAAGATATGTTCAGTTAGGTTTAACTGACAGGTTCCCTTTAAAGTGCCACAAGGCTTAGCTTTTCAGTTTCACTCCTTTACATGAGTGATGTTGATACACAGACTCATGGACCACTATGGCATATGCAGTAACTTTTTGCTCAGGCAACTTCCCCTCAAACCGGTCAACAAGTAGAAAATGCTGAATGACCTCATGTGATTGGCGCTGTGCCCCTTTCCCATTTCTACACCCCTCTTAATTAAAAATGTATCTTTTTGAATTTGAAACTACAGCACTATGCTTCTGTATGTGTCTCCTTGGTAACAGACTACGAACAGAATTTGTGTAGTCTGTTACGCAGTCACATGATACTCCCCTTCTACATTACTTCCTAATAAACAGTTCAAATCAAAGAATGAAAAAAAACATCTAAACAAGTTAATAGAGAGAAGTCTGGAATGGGAGACCCCCCCCCCCCCCCCGCCCTCCTTAAAGGGATGTTACAGCTTAATAATATTAGACCTAACCAATGGATCAGATCACTAGTAGTCCAATATACAGAAAGTAGAAAACCCCCTTTAATTACATCAATTTACCTGATACCTCAAAAATGTGATTCCTTATTGGATATACAGGAGTCAAACATAAGATTAAGGGAGATTTGGTTCCAATTTCAGTTTAGACTTCAAGAAATGCCGAGGCCCTGATAGATGCCGCGTCGTCACGTGATAGAATTTCGTGAGCTTTTGGTGACGTAACATCTGCCCACTGTGGTCTGAGCCCAAAACCCCTGTAATACCCCACAATGGACTCATAATCCCGGCCTAATCCCGGAAAATCAGATAATCCAGTAATATCCTGGCACAGTTGTTCTCAGGTAGGTGAAGTTACTGGGATATTAGTCAGATTATGTAAGTGGCTTATGGAAAAGATTATTATGACTCTTGATCCTGATCTAATTTCCTTTTTCAATTCTATCAACGATCTTATATCTACCTACCATTCAATACACACCTCAGCTGCTGCAGAACCTCATGATACACACCTCAGATGCTGCAGAACCTCATAATACACACCTCAGCTGCTGCAGAACCACATGATACACACCTCAGATGCTGCAGAACCTCATAATACACACCTCAGCTGCTGCAGAACATCATAATACACAACTCAGCTGCTGCAGAACATCATAATACACACCTCAGCTGCTACAGGACATCATAATACACACCTCAGCTACAGCAGAACATCATAATCCATACCTCAGCTGCTGCAGAACATCATAATACACACCTCAGCTGCTGAGGAACCTCATAATACACACCACAGCTGCTGCAGAACATCATAATACACACCTCAGCCGCTGCACTACCTCATAATACACACCTTAGCTGCTGCAGAACCTCATCATGCACACCTCAGCTGCTGTAGAACCTCATAATACACACCTCGGCTGCTGGAAAACCTCATAACACACACCTCAGCTGCTGCAGAACCTCATAATACAAATCTCAGGTGCTGTAGAACATCATAATACACACGTCAGCTGCTGCAGAACATCATAATACACACGTCAGCTGCTGCAGAACATCATAATACACACGTCAGCTGCTGTAGAACATCATAATACACACCTCAGCTGCAGCAGAACATCATCATACACACCACAGCTGCTGCAGAACATCATAATACACACCACAGGTGCTGAACAGTATAACTCATATAAACAGATAAAAAAAAATAACAAACACAAATGATATGAAGTGTTTTATGATTATAATCTCGTAAATCTGATCATACACTCCCCTTCTAATACATATATCCCTCCCCTGTGATGCACATGTAATATATTATTGCACGGAGCTTTCATAACAGCAGCTGCGGCCCAGGGTAAGAGGAGGCAGAGCTGTAATTACACAATTATGGGGCTTCATTCACAGAAAAAAGCAACCCTGACAATTCCCTAGAGGCGGTGAGGGAGTGCTGCGCGTGCGCGCTGGCCGGCTTCTCCCTGCCTGCACCGGCGTCTGGTGACCACTAGATGTCGCTGTGTTTGCTGCATCCTCAGCATCGCATTACATCATCGCCTGTGAGCATCCTGCATCTCCGGCCCCCCATCACCTGCTGCTACTGCACCCCCCGAGCATGGCAGAGAGTGAGGCAGAGACCCCCAGCACCCCAGTGGAGTTTGAGAGCAAGTACTTTGAATACAATGGCATCAGGTTACCCCCATTCTGCAGAGGGAAGATGGAGGAGATTGCTGACTTCCCTGTAAGAGAGAACGACATCTGGATTGTCACCTATCCCAAATCAGGTACATGCAATACGGGCTGGAAGGGGTTAATATCACCGTGCACTGGCCGGGGGCTGCATTGGGTGGCCATCGGGGGTCAGGTGAGGCTGGCAGGGGGGCTGCCTCAGGGGGGAGTTGAGGGCGTCTGTCTGCAAATTGAGATATGGAAACTTACATTGTAACAAACCCGCTGCTGCGATATAGTAAAATCTGATACGACGGATGGCGGTGACATCAGGGGTGGGGGGGCGGCTGGCGCGTATAAGGACGGAATCATGGGAATTCTGTTTACGTCTCGGTCAATAGTCGGGACTTTTTCTGGAGATTTTTTCGAGTTTTTATTAACCGCTTCGGTGCCAGGTTTGCAGAATATGAAAAATCTTAATATTTTTTTAGTATACTGCCTCTACGATAAAGCGTAATAGAGGATTTTGCGCCAATTATTGATATATTGTTTATATTATATTGTTTGGGGGGGATAAACCTCTCTAAGGGTCACACATGTTGGGGAAAAAAACTGAATAATTATGCAAAAATATGCAAATTTCTGCCTAATTATTCTATTTATTTCAGATTTTTATAGTTTTTTTTTGTAGAATATTTAAAATATGAATATAGCTTTTAGTTTTCCTGCCCAACGATAAAGGGCAATAGATAACACGGATATACAAGGGATGGAAAAGTCGCCATTGTTTTGAAGGATATAAATTTTGGCATGTGAGACCCTTAAAAAGGGGGTTTCCCAAAAAATAATTATAAAAAAAGATTAAAAAATAATTTGTGAGCTATGAGGATTTACCCTTTGGTTAATGGAACTCCCCTTTAAATAGATGGAGCAGCAGGAGGGTATATGTGTGACCACTGCTCCAGTCATATAACTCAGACTTGGGGGCTCTGTACCCCAATTTTAGTGATCATCGGACCCCCGCATATATAAATCACTGATTCTCTACGTAGATAACATTTATGTTATTTATGGATCACCCCTTTAAAAGCTGGTGTTGTGATATGAAGCTTAAAAATGGCGGCATTATAAACAAATTGGCTTGTTTTCCAAAGTAACCTATCACAGCATTGCTTTCATTTTGTAATCTGCTTTTAACAGATGAAAGATGCACTGTGATTGGTTGTCATGGGTAACTTATCACTATCCATGATTTTTGACCATTTTTTAATAAATCTGTCCAGTTTTCCTCATAAGACTCGATTCTTGTCCCCTTCATAGCAATATTAGTACATAATAGGGGTCCCGTGCTTCAGAACTCCCTCTATTAAGGGGGTAGGACACCACAAATCAATCAAATATGGCATCACTTTGTAGTGGGGGTCCATTTTATGAGATTTTCATTAATCCTGGGACTAAAAGGGGTTTTCCTGAGTTTGAAAAACATGGCTGCTTTCTTCCAAAAACAGCACCACACCTGACCATGGTTTGTGCAGGTATTGCAGCTCAGCTGTATAGAAATGAATGGAGCTTAGTTGCAATACCACACACTACCCACTGTCAGATGTGGCGCTGTTTTTGGAAGACTGCAGCCATGTTTTTTAAACCCCTTTAAAGGGAATGTATGGTTGGTGTACTGCTGAATGATCATTTTTGTTCTTCCCTTTAAGAGTTGTCCCTGGCTATGAGACCAAAACAGATGACCCCCATCTAAGTTAGTGATGCAGAAGCGTTACTGCATAATAGTTAAATAAACCCCATCATTTTATAAGGTAAAACACCCCTTTAATCAGAGTGCAGGTCCTCTAACAAAGAGCAGCTCTGGAGGACCTCACCTGTCCCTGTATTATATGACCAGCTATTCATATGGTGCAATGCTAGATTTTACCAGTAGTGGCCACTGCAAGGAAAATGAGTGCCCCCCCCCCTAACGATATCACTGATCGCCATGATTTAGCGATTAGTCGTTGTTTTATAGTTAAAAAACGGGTGTCGTCACATCCTGCCAAATCCGTGCAATAAGGGCGGAAATACGAGACGTATTATGTGAATTCTGTACTAGCCCCCAAACTGTAATGTATTGGTTATTGTAAAAGTTTAGAGGGACCCATACCTTTAAACTTTCAAGACTTTCAACTTGTAAGCCCCGCCCATGTCCCACCCCCTAATGTTCCCCCACAGTAAATATTGTACCCTTTAGTGGCCTCAATTAGTAAAATGCCCCACTAATGTCCCTTATAGTTTCTGTCCAGGATCTATCTTCAAAAAACAGCGCCACCTCTGTCCACAGGTCGCGTGTGGTACTGAAGTTCTACTCCATTGACCAGACACAACCACAGACAGGTGCTGATCTTTAAAGACATCAGCCATTATTTTCTTTAACCCTTAAAACCACCCTGCTCTCCTTTCAGGTCCCCAATTTACTGCGCTTGTGACAATAGTGAAATTCCCGGATTATCTAAGTGAATATGAATAAATTATAAGATATTAAGCTTCAATGCTGGAGCTGTCATACTCATGATGTCTGTAAAAGCTTATTGTACATGGCCCCGGTACTGGAGAACGTGGTTCTTCTGGTACCTGGAGCCATATAGGTGGCGCCATAGATACCCTAGGCATCTGTGATGTCTTTGGTACTGGTCCAATACCTGACAACCCTACTGATCCGCATGTGATTAGTACAGGCACTTTGTTGCAATGGTTGGGATCAGAGTCACTTCAGATTCAAATGGCTGAACTCCACAGATGCCACTGTCCATCACTGCCGCGGTATCTAGGTAGTTATCAAAAATAATTTTTAAAAAAAAACAAAGGTTGTATCAAATGTTTACAGTCTTAAAAATATAGAATTTTTTTATGTTTTTCTATCTATTGTCATGTAGGAACTAGCCTGCTCCAGGAGATTGTGTATCTCGTGAGTCAGGGAGCCGACCCCGATGAGATCGGACTGATGAACATCGACGAGCAGCTGCCGGTCCTTGAATATCCACAGCCTGGTTTGGATATTATAAAGGTACAGGGTGTTATTTTTTAGGGTCTGGGATTATATCGCATGATATGACTGATCAGTCACAGTCCATTAAAGGGGTTGTACCAAAAAAAACATGTAGACTGTCCTTCCCGAAACAGCGCCACGTCTGTTTGTGTCTGATTTTGCAGTCCAGCCCACTTTCTCTATGTCTAGCATCTGTAAAAATAGCGCCTCCCTTGTCTGTATCTGGTATTGCAGATAGAACTTGCTTCTCCCCCATCACCTACTACTCCGGTTTTCCTGGAATATTTGGCTGCTCAAACCTAATAAATGACTTCTTCAGGTCTTGTGTAAGACGTCTCCTCTCTCTCTGGCAGCTACTTATCAGTTCTGGGAATCTCATGTACAGCCGGGAACATCGCAATTCCACGAAATCATCTAGAAATAAGCTGGCACAGAGGGCATCATGCCTCACACCTCGCCAGTGGTTGAGGATGATGCCAGCTCTGTGGTGGCCCTGCCACGGGTCGTCTTGCCATGATTTGTGACCAGTGTTGTGACATAGGCCACTTTCACACTAATGTGTGCGGCGTCCATGCCGCGACCCGGGCGTAGCACACGTCTCGCTGGAGAGTAGGAGTGTTGAGTCCCGCACGGGCATACTTGTGGCCGAAGATAGAGCATGTGGCGATGGCACGGTATGGCGAGCACATGTGTGTACAGGCAGTCCCCAGGTTATGTACAAGATAGGTTCTTTAGGTTTGTTCTTAAGTTGAATTTGTACGTAAGTCGGAACTGTATATTTTATCATTGTAACCCCAGACAGAATTTTTTTGTGACAATTGGATTTTAAAAATGTTGGATTGGCA
Source organism: Engystomops pustulosus (assembly GCA_019512145.1). NCBI lineage: Eukaryota > Metazoa > Chordata > Amphibia > Anura > Leptodactylidae > Engystomops > Engystomops pustulosus. Next base: position 218,353,173 of record CM033644.1, read on the forward strand.
TTAGAACCAGGATTAACACTAAAGCTTAATTACAGACATCAACTGTTATAGCTGTTTATTGTAGCCTAAAGCTAAAATACAGTAAATTACCAATATGCAGAGGTCCGTTTGTAACTAGGGGTCGTCTGTAAGTCGGGTGTTCTTAAGTAGGGAACCGCCTTTACTCACCATATCGTGCCGTTCACCATGCACTTCTATGGCGGCCGTATGCTAGCCGCTGTACATACGGCTGCTATATACGGTCATGTAAAAGCGGCCTTATACAGCGACAGCGACATATTTACATACCTCAATGAATCATGGACAGTCCAATTTTCCTCACATGTCGTCAGACTGGTTAGGACTCTTATTTATCTATCTTCTAGCAGTAGATCCCTGAGCTTCCCGGAACAGTAATAGTTTTTAACGAAATAGAATTTGTTAACAAAAATATTTTATATCTATGTATCTATCTCTCCCTGTCTGTCTTTCACTCTCTCTCGCCTTTCCTTTCTCCCACTCACTCTTCCTGCCTGTTTCTCACTCTTATTGCCTGTTTCTCTGTCACTCACTCTCTGTGCCTGTCTCTCTATCTCCCTATCTCCCTGTCTGTCTCTCACTTACTCTCCCTGCCTGTGTCCCACTCTCCCTGCCTGTCTCTGTCTGTCTCGCACTCTCCCTGCCTGTTTCTCTGTCATTCACTCACTCTCCTGTCTGTCTCTAACTCTCCCTTCCTGTCTCTCTATCTATCCATATTACCTCACAGATAAGCTGTCTCATACTCATTGCCTATAGTATCCAATCAAAGCTCAGAGCTCATATTAACCCCTTTTTTTCCTCTTATATCTCGCTCTCCACTTCAAAAATCCATAACTTTTTAATTTTTCCATGTACATAGCTGTGTGAGGGCTTATTTTCTGTGTAACAAATTTTACTTCTCAATGACATTATTATTCCATGCTGTGTACTGGGAAGCTGGAAAAAAATTCCAACTGTGGTGAAATTGACAAAAAACCCTGCATTTTCTTGTGGGCTCAGTTTTTACGACTTTTGCTGTGCGCTCCAAATAACATCTCTACTTTCGTCTTTTGTTCGGTAGGATCACGGTGATACCAAATTTATATAGGTTTGATTGTGTTTTAATAAAAAAATTTAATTTCAATTAATTCAAAATTAAACGAATGTGTACGAAAAAAAGTAATAACATTTTCTTCTAGCGCTAATAACTTTTTCATACTTTGATGTGAAAGTAGTGTTTTGGACATTTGGGCGCTATTTTCCGTTATAGGGTTCACCACCGGGAAATAACTGTTTTATATTTGAATAGATTGGGCATTTTGAGATGCGGCGATACCTAACATGTTTGTGATTTTTATTTTTTATAACTTTTTTTTACCTTTTTTGATTTTTTTTTTTTACTATTTTTTAGTTCATCTAGGGAACAAGACCTGAGGCTGTCGAGGCAAGTGATCGCCGTTCCCTGATGACGTTTCGGGGAACGACGAACGGAACGAAGATTTCTGAGACATCGGCAGGGTTAATACATGTGATCGGTGCTAGCACCGACCGCAGGTATTAGCAGTGAGTGTGTGCTGCAATGTGCAGCAAACTCCACCTCTGTATGAAGCGGGCCCTCTTCATACAGCAAACACCTCTGCGTCGTACATTTTATTTTTGCAGACCCCTAGGGGCAGATTTATCTTAGTTTGATTTGGCTTTTTTGGTTGTATTTGATAGACTTTTTAAACACAATGGGGCACATTTACTAAGGGTCTGAATCACGTTTTTCCGCCGAGTTCCCTGAATTTCTTTTCTGATTTGCGCCGAATTGCCCCGGGATTTTGGCGCACGCGATCTGATTGTGGTGCATCGGCACCGGCTTGCATGCAACGAAAAATGGGGGGCGTGGCCGTCGGAAAACCCGATGGATTCGGAAAAATCGCTCTATTTTTTTTTAAAAAAAGGGTCGCTTGACACACACTTACATGCACCACGATTAGGTTGGTGAACTCCGGCGGACCTCGGCGCAGCAGCAACACCTGGTGGACATCGCCGGAAGACCTGCATCCTCATCGGAGAACGTGCCGCTGGATTGCAACAGGACCGGGTAAGTAAATCTGACCCATTGGGTATTTCTGCAATTTTCGGTGCCTATTTCCAGCATTTCTTCGGAGTTCCTGGTTTGTGCCTATTTTGTCTTTGCATTTCTCCTCCTTCCAGATGTTTGCACCTTATTTAACATTGATGTGTGCCTAAATGGGCGCAAATAATTGTGCAATAACACGCCAGTCCAGACCATGCTTAGGAAAGGCAATGGTATGATTTACGCCAAAAATTGCACCTTTTTTAAAACATTTGCACGTAATCAGGCTAAAAAAAAAATCTGCATTTGACAAAGAGCCAAAACAACAAAAACAAATGAGGTGCAAAAAATAGACTCACAACAGGCGCAAAAAGAGCGCAGAGAAGGGGTAAATAAGATAAATGACCCCCATTTTCTTTCTAGAATGAAGCGATGACGCATGAGTAGCGGGGTTGTTCTTGGAATCTTTATCTAATCTCATCCAATCCCTTTAGGACTCATCATTGGACTCATATTTGCTTCTCTGCAGGAATTGACATCTCCCAGACTTATAAAGAGTCACCTCCCGTACCGATTCCTCCCTACAGACCTGCACAATGGAGAGTCCAAGGTGAGGAACATGGGGAATATGTGAAGTGGTGGGATCTCTTTAAAAAATAGGGAGTTCTGAGTTAATAGAGATGGGTGGGAGGTTCTCTGTTCAATGTATTGATGTAATACTTTGTTTCACCTGCGGGGGCACTGCAGGGAAACTGAGTAGTTACTGCAATGGCTTTTCACAGATTACGACTGATCAGAATCTTGTCCAAAAAGGAGAACTTTATTGATTTATTTTGGGATCCCTAAGCGCACTGTAGTCACACACTCCATATAATCCAGGGTCATATGATTGTATTACAGGTTATCTATATGGCTCGTAATCCCAAAGACCTTGTAGTGTCTTATTACCAGTTCCACCGCTCTCTGAGGACAATGAGTTACCGGGGAACCTTCCAGGAATTCTGCCGAAGATTCATGAATGACAGATGTGAGAAAAAAATTGTTGTTTTTTTATTTGTTCTACCTTTTTTGTAATAATTTTTTTTTCTCAGAACATTGTCATAGGAAATGTGTAATGAAATGTATCTGCACTTATCACTAGAAATCAGTGTGTATGATGTATCACCAGTTCAAGGAGCTGTATACAGATGAATACAGAGCAGCCCCCTAGTGGTGGCAAAAAGCGGACAATACTTTTACAAATATATAAGTAATCAGTTTTTAGTCCTTATTTGGTATATGCTTGCAAAAGAGGGGTTTTCAAGGGGCTGGACACTCCCTTTAAGCATAGTGCTCCTGAGCTTTCCCTGTAATTGATTATATTTCTTCAAAATTGGTCTGCTTGATCAGAGAGAGAACTGTGCAGCCATACAGCACAGCTGCACAGTACTCTCTATCCTTCCCTGCACTCATCTGTATGATCCTCGCGCAGGGATACCAAGAATTTATCCGCAACTGTATTACAGGAGTATACTGGGAATGAAAATAGGTTCACATTATCAGATTGGTAGGGGTCAACACCCTGCACCCCTACAGATCAGCTGTTCTTAGCAGCTGGTAAACAGAGGATAAAACAGAGAGCAGACAGTGCTGTTCTGAGCGAAGTGGTCAGAACAGGTTATTGCAGATTATATCCCATTAATTTGAATGGGAACTAACCTGTAGTTACACAGTCCCACCACTCCACAGAGAATGGCGCTGTCTACTTCCTGTGTCATCCTCTGTTATCAGCTGCTGGTCTTTAGGGGTGCTGGGTGTTGGACCCCATCAATCAGAGGACCTATCCTGGATATATGTCATCAAAATTCTTAGCTTGGAAAATCCATGTCCTACTACAGTCTATGACCTTTCCTTATCACCTTCCTCCTTCAGTGGGTTACGGTTCATGGTTTGACCACGTCCATGAATTTTGGGATCATCGTTTGGACTCAAATGTACTTTTTCTAAAGTATGAAGATATGCACAAGGTGAGGCATGGTTACAGGCTTTGTATATTATTGCTATAAAGAGTTCTTAAAGGGATATTCCAGAATTCTATGGCTATGTAATGAATAGCAGATTGGTGAGGAAGTGATAACGGGAACCCATATTATCAACTGTAGGAAGAGATTGCAGCATTTGGCTGCACACTGTGGCCCATAACAGTCTACCAAGCACAGCGCCACACAATGCATAGTGGCTGTGCTTAGTATTGCAGCTCAAAATTATTGCAGCTCAAAACTGTTGATATGAATGAGATGGTGCTGCATCCAAGCCATGTGACATGGGGATGTGTTTAGTATTGCAGTTGACTCCAATATAGGAAATTGAACGGGGGTTGCAATTCCACACACAGCCTGAGAAGAGGGGTGGCGCTATTCGGGCAGCTCTTTGAGTCTTTGCACCCCCCTAAGTTGGGTGTTTTAGCGTTTGACTGTTACATCATTGTATATTTATCTCTTACCAGGACCTGGGCACAATGGTGGAGCAGCTGGTGAGGTTTTTGGGGGTGCCCTATGATAAAGCTCAGTTGGAGTCCACAGTAGAGCACTGCCACCAGCTAATCGACCAGTGCTGCAACGCAGAAGCGCTTCCTATCGGCAGAGGTGAGTATCCCGCACCCTATAAGTTATGGCTTATACTCCAATCACATCCAGAGCTGCATCCAGACCTCAGTGCTTTTGGATTGCAGCACTGTGCAGCTACATCTCCCACAATCCTACATCACACGTAACCGGTATGTAATGTAGCTTCATGAAAATGCATGAAAATTTGCATATTGTTATGATATGCTAATATTTGCCAACACATGTAAATCCCCAGTGATTGTCGATTAGTTAAAGAGAAAAGTGAGTCAGTTTCCTGCAGTGGCCACTAGAGGTGAAATGTGGTATTAAATGACACCAATTCAATAGAATTGACAGCCATTCTCCTCTAACGCGTCCGAAGAGGTATCCGCTGTTCCCCACTCTTATAAAGAGGGGTTTCAAGCAGGGGAACCCCCTTAATGTTAATAGATATTTTTTTAAGGAAATTTACCCCCAGGATGAAGGATTGTAAACCAAGCACACTGACATACTGGTGTGCACCCCCTCTGGCAGGATCTGCTCTTATTTTAGCTTCTTATGCCCTTGTTTCTGCAAAAAAAAGGCTTTAAAAATTATGCAAATGAGCCAGAGGGGCTCCATAGTTGTTAATTGACCCAAAATAATGCTCATTTGCATAATTTTGAAAGCCTTTTTTTTATAAAAACAAGGGCATACGACGCTAAAAGAAGATCTACTCTTCTTTTAGCTTCATATGCCCTTGTTCTTACAAAAAAGGCTTAAAAATTATGCTAATGAGCCAGAGGTGCTCCATAGTTGTTAATTGACACAAAATGATGCTCATTTGCATAATGTAGCCTTTTTTTGTAAGCTAGAAGAAGAGCTAATCCTGCTAGAAGGAGCACACACCAGTATGTCAGTGTGCTTGGTTTACAGTCTTCGATCCTGGTGGTAGATTTCCTTTAATTATGTTAGTAAATTTTCTAGGATGTCGTTAATACTGCCTTCGATTTTGAAGGGTTGTATGAGATAAGGCGAATACAATTGTTTCAATTCTGGAAACAGCGCCACCTTTATCCATAGGCTAGGTCTGGTATTGCAGAATATCGGGTGAATATGGCCAAGCTGCAATACTAGGCGCAGCCTTTGACCACAGGCGGCGCTGTTTCTGAATAAATGTTTCTCTAATCACGTAGTTTCATTTGATTATGTTAATTTTATGATTATCATGTTTATTTTTTGATGTTTTTCATGCTAAATTTCTGTTATTTTTTTGATGTTTTTCATGCTAAATTTTTGTTAAATGCTTTTTTATGCTTATTTATTTCTGTAAAATTTCTGTTTAATGCTCTTTTATGCCGATTAATTTCACGCCTCATTCCTGTTCCTTCCGTTTTTTTGTTACGTTGCGGCTGTTGTGAGATTTTTCAGTTGTGTTTTGCTTCTTTTTAGCTCATTGGTTGTTTTCATTCTGAAGAGTCAGTTCTTCATTAGCTTGTATTGCATGCGTCCCAGTTACAGGAGCGAGAGGGGCGCCAGGTGGGTGTCTCATCATTAATACGGGGAGGGCTCAGCTAACACTACGCTAAGACTTAAAGGACAACATTCAAATGTAAAAGTTATTTAAAAATGTTGAGACATTTTTCATAAAACACATCCTACCCCTTGTCATCAATAACCAATTACTAGTCACTGACTAAGAACTGATTAATAAGCACATCTTATGAAATATAGAGAAGGGGTATCTTCTATAGCAGCTAGAATCATGGTTCTGGTATCATATTAAAGAACATAATTTCATCTTTCAAACCACATCAGGTTTGTGGTTCTGTGAGCTACATGCGATCAGTAACCAGAACCCGGTATCTTGCATTCTGGTTAACAATCAGGCCCAGGCCCCCCTCCCAAGTGGCACGTGTGACTGCACCCTTAAAGGAACACTCCAGTCACAGTTGATTCATTAGATTATACCTTGTACAGGGCCTGAAGGGAGGAGCAGGACTCCAGGTTCTAGCAAGGTTCTAGGAATACAATGAAAATGAGTCATGCTCTAATCTGATACCAGAACCAAGGTGCTACAGAAACCAAGATATAGGTGTCTAAAGTGACGCTCCCCTGATAGCCTATAACTTAATAACACCATCATTGAGAAGGTTAAACGTGGCCTGTCTGAACACTGGTGGAATACAAACACACTTTATATTGGGCTTTAAGATTAGATAATATGAGTCATTAGATGATATTTAATTAAAGAATCTCAGCTTTTAAATTGTGCAAGGCTTGTGGTTCTGAGAGCTACAGAACCTGAGATAACGACCATTAAAGACAAAGGGGCAGATTTACTTACCCGGCCCATTCGCGATCCAGCGGCGCGTTCTCTGCGGTGGATGTGGGTCCGGATTCACTAAGGCAGTCCACCAGGTGTCGCTGCAGCACTGAAGACCATCGGATTGCATCGGAGTTCACCGTCCTACCCTGGGTGAAGGTAAGCGCGTGTCGAGCGACACTTTTTTAAAAAAAATGCTGCGTTTTTTCGGAATCCGTCGGGTTTTTTTTGCAGCCACACCCCCCGATTTCCGTCGCGTGTATATTGGCGCCGATGCACCACAATCCGATCGCGTGCGCCAAAATCCTGGGGCAATTCAGGAAAAATCGGCGCTAATCCGAAATATTCGGGTAACACGTCGGGAAAATGCGAAACGGCCCCTTAGTAAATGACGCCCAAAGGCATGGATTGGATTTTTGTCTGCAGCTCACATTCCCAACTATCAATTTACTTGTTCATATCTCGGCTTCTGTAGATCACAGAATCACAAGTCTGATTCCATTTGAAAGATGGAATTCCTTTCCATGGTATGAGCTAGAGTCCACAATATACAATAGGCATCTAAATTAAAGCTCCACCTATTGTTTCTGAGCCCGACTCGACTCGGCTCTTCTCTGCTCATTTGCATATAAATTTGGAGGAGATTTGTTGTAGGTAAATGGATTAGATGTCACTTAAAAGAGAGAATTCTAGAAAGGACATTTCATCCACTACCTGAGGAGGCTGCTAATATAGTGGGCCGAAAGTAGGTGACAGGTTCCCTTTAAAGGGGTTTTCCGGGTATCTAGAAAACCTCAAGGAGGCTGGAGTTGGAATATGAAAAAAGAAATGCATACTCACCCACTCCTGCTCCCAGTTCCAGCATTGCTCCTGTACTTCTTTTTGCGGGGGTCATAGGAGTGGTCTCAATGGACTGGGGGACAACCAAGCAAGTGAAGTGCCCTTTAAAATAGAAGTGATGTCTCGCGGTCCATGGAGGCTACTGTTCAGCTGCAGGGAATCCAGTGACACTACAAGAACTTCCAGTTAGGTGAAGGCCCAAATTTATTGTCCCACCCGCCCCTTATTTATCCAAATGATTGAAACCATATAAAGGAGTTTTCAGTAAGATAAAATTTCCTGCTACTCCATTTTAGATTCTCCCATATCCTGGATATCTCCTGACACCACAGGAACACTGGGCGTGGCCACTCTTGATTGGTCGAGTAGCAATTCCTGTGGTGTCTGGAGACATTCAGGAAGTCTACATCAACGGGCAAGCTGTTGGAATCTGCCCCCTAGGGGTAAACATTGTCACTTTTTTTTGTTTCTTTCCAGGAAGGGTCGGCCTATGGAAAGATATCTTCACCGTTTCCATGAATGACAAATTTGACCTGGTGTACAAGCAGCGGATGGGGAAGTGTGACCTGACCTTTGACTTCAGCCTATAGGAAATGCATGCATTACCCCCCATGTATTATCTAGACGAGCTTCTACCTGCTGCACAATATACTGTAACGACCCCAGGCGCCGCCTATCTCTCAGTATTTCATTGCTTATATCCTCTTCTATTGTACGGAGCAGTGACTGCTGATACATCCGGCGCCAAGCATGGTCCAGACCCGGAGCCAATCACTGTTCCACTGTAACGAACCCGTCTATGGTTCCGGTCAGGCACTGGGGAGGGGGCGCAGTCTCTGATCTCTTCCTCTTTGTGAAGTTAATAGTTTGTTGTATTTTCTAGCGCTTTTAAATAGAGATTACGGTCAGAACCTTTGATAAATCAGATCCCGGTCATGGAGCGGACGGTCGGCGGGGGGCAGCCGACGATGAATACTGTATGTGAGACGCATCTCAGGGCTTTGTTGTCGCATTGGTTGTATGGTTTGTGCCATCATTCAGTATAAATAAAATCTTGATCTTATATATCACAAGGGAGTTTGGGTTTTTTTATTACTTACTATGGACCTGGTGCCAATCAGGGCCGTGATCGATTATTTGAAGGCCCTGGAGCTAAGAAGATCTAGGGCCATCATCAATTATCTGAAGGTCCTGGTGCAAAGAACTTTGGAGGCCATAATCAATTATCTGAAGGTCCTGGTGCAAAGAACTTTGGAGGCCATAATAAATTATCTGAAGGCTCTGATGCCAAAAAGATCGGGGGCCATGATACAATATGTGAATACCTGGAGGCAAAAACCCTCTGGGGTCATGATGGAGTATAAGAGTTCCTTAGTACCAAGAACATCTGGGTCCACGATGGAGTATGATAATTCCTTGAAGCAAACAGGGTATGGTCAGCTCACCTGGGACGTGTTCAACACTCATTATCTAGGGCAAAGGGTACCAAACCACAAGCCAAGAAAAAAACAATCAGGAATCTCTAAGGAGCAAATCCAGATCCGGACGGATTGATTATTTTAAGGGATTTCTTACTTGCCTTTGGAACTCGGATCAAAGTCTACTGTCAAAAGGTTGGTAGAATACGGGACCAAAATTAGCGGGTGCAAAGTGCACAGTTTGTCTTACCAGATATTAATGGCAGGACAGTGACCATATGTCAGGGGGAGTTATTGTTGGAAGCCGTGACCCATCCACCATGGCGGAGGAGAATTGCTCCAAACTAGATATAAGTTCCTGGATTAAATGTTAGTTCTGACATAAAAAGAAGCCACCCCATCTTATTTCCCCAAAACAGCGCCGCTTTGTGAATGGACCATTCTGGTATTGCAGGAATTGTACTTTTATTTGGACACCTTAAGGTCACATTTAGGGCCAATAAGCCTGGAATGGACAAGATGGAACCCAAAAACTGGTGTATATTAAATGGGTCCAGGAACATTGCGGCGATTATACTAGGGGCTTTTCCATACAAGAGACCAGTACTATAAGTCATCATACAGATTTTTGGATTGGAGGCCAAAATTGAACTCCATATGAATAAGACAAACAAGAGGATATTAATAACAAGAGGCACAAACAAGAACAAAGTGGAAAACAATTCCTGCAAATGTCCCACAAAATCGGATTTGTTTACTCCAGGTAAAAAAAATATATATACAGGCGGGTCCCCTACTTAAGGACACCCGACTTACAGACAACCATAGTTACGACAGACCCTCTGACCTGGGTGAAGCTTTATGATGCTTTACTATAGTCCCAGATGAGAATAATCAGCTGTAAGGTGTTGTAATGAATGTTTATTGATATTCCTTGGTCCATTACAGCAAAAATGTTTTAAACCTCCAAAGTCCCTGGCCAAATTTTTTTTGGTCTGGATTTACAGTTATAAAATATACAGTTTCGACTTACATACAAATGTCAACCTAGAACAAAGCTTCGAGACTCTTCTTGTAGTGAACCCGGGGACTGCCGTTATATAAAAAAATCTCATACACATGTACCGACGTCACTACCAGAAAAGTCCATAACAAATCGTCCATGGGTGAAATTGCGAAGTACTGCATACAAAAAATAATTATAATTAAACAAAATTGTTTTAAGAAATTCTTTATTAAAAAAACAATAAAATACTACCTTATGAAAAATAAACTTATAATATGATAAATAATAAAATAAATGGAGAAAAATATCAAAATTAAAAAGGTGGAAATAGAAGAAAAAACTAATAAAAAATTAATAATTTATAAAATAAGAATAAAACATAAAAAGTTATAAGACTTTTAAAACCATGGGCAAAAATTTTTTTGATGTAGACATAAAATGCAAAAAATATTATAATAGATGTCACTTTAGTGAATTGTATATGTAAATTTGTTGTTTATTTTAGGGACACAGCGAGCAGAAATTATCTCTTACTTATGAGTGGCCTTGTAGTGTTAACTACGCCACAGTCTATGGTGTGTACACATCCATACAATGTCCGCTCATCTGGGGAACTAGGTAGTCACCACAGCAGGATGTGTGTCATCTCCATAGATACAGGATAGGATGCGGCTAGATGACCAGCAGTAACCCCTACCCCTACACGACCCTCCCACCAGTCAGCCCACTCCTCCCGACCACATCACAGCCCTGAGCCGACATACAGCACATTTCCTACACTCAGGTGAGAAGAAAATTTAAGGTATTCACTGGGAGACTCTATCTGATTCCTGAGGCCAATGGCTGCACAGTATAGACCCCGCCCCATCCCCCACAGTACAGTATCCACCTACAGAATGTATAGTCCCCCCTCCCCCACTGTATCCCCGTATGAAGAACCTACAGATGTATAACCCACCCCCCACACTATATCCCAGTATAGAAGACACCTACAGAAGTATAAATCCCCCCACACTGTTATCCCAGTTATACATAATAATAAATAATCATAGAAGACTACTCTACAGATTGGATAGGACCCACCACTATATCCCAGTATAATATATAATATAGAAGTCACCACAGAATGTATCAGCCCCCCACTTATCCCAGAATAATAATAACAATAATTAGAAGCACACCTACAGAATGATAGACCCCCCCACTATATCCCAGGTATAATAATATATAATAGAAGACACCTACAGAATATAGACCCCCCCACTATATCCCAGTATAAATAATATATAATAATAGAAGACAACCTACAGAATGTATGACCCCCCCCACTATATCCCAGTATAATAATAAATAATATATAGAAGACACCTACAGAATGTATAGACCCCCACCTATATCCCAGTATAATAATAATAATAATAAGAATAATAATAGAAGACAACTACAGAATGTATAGACCCCCCAACTATATCCCAGTATATAATATAATAATAATAGAAGACACCTACAGAATGTATCGACCCCCCCATATATCCCAGTATAATATAATAATAATAATAGAAGACACCTACAGAATGGATAGACCCCCCCACCCCACTATAATCCAGATAATAATAATAATAATAATAATAATAGAAGACCACCTACAGAATGTATGACCCCCCCACTATATCCCAAAGTCCCCAGTATAATAATAATAATAATAATATAATAATAGAAGACACCTACGATGTATTAGACCCCCCACTTATCCCATAGTATAATATAATAGAATAAAGAAGACACCTACAGAATGTATAGACCCCCCCCCCTAATCCCAGTATAATAAATAATATATAATAGAAGACACCTACAGAATGTATAGTCCCCCCCACTAATCCCGTATCCGTATAATAATAATAATAATAGAAGACACTACAGAATGTATAGCCCCCCCTCCCCACTTCCCAGTATATTACCAAATAGAAGACACCTACAGAAGTACTAGACCACCCCACTAATCCAGATTAATAATTAATAATAATAGAAGACACCCAAGAATGTATAGACCACCCCCCCACACTGTATCCGAGATATAAAAAATAATAGAAGACACCTACAGATTGTATGACCCTCCCTAGACCCCCCCCCCCCAGTATATCCCAATATAGAAGACACCTACAGGATTTATAGACCCCCCACTATAATAATAATAGAAGACACCTAAAGAATGTATAGACCACCCCCACTGTATCCCAATATAGAAGACACCTACACAAACTAGAATACAACCCTGAAAAGTAGTAAAACCATAAGATTTTAGTAAACACTAAATACACATCATAACTGGAATTGTATCTTTCTGATTATTTTACTAATAGAATAAAATTCAAACTAAAAAAAAAAAATTCTCAAACCTCTAATACTGTACATATAATCAGAACTGTATCTTTATCCCCTGTATTTATATTTGTTTGTATTAATTCTAAAGTAAAAGATACAAAAGACTACACATAAATGAAGAAATGCAGTTCTCATCACATACATTTGTTTCATTTCTCATTATCTAACACCAGCTCTAAAGGAAAATGTAGCAAAGCTTCCACTGTGCCACGAAGCAGCTGCGGACATAAAGTTTAAAAAGTGTTTTAAACCGCGATACAGCAATTTAGGACACTAACAAAAATAAGCTCCGGCACCAGCTCACCCTGATCTCACCCTGAGCTGGTGCTCGGTATTCCCATCTTACACCTACCATATCATGTGGTAGGTTTCCTTTAACCCCTTAAAGACGGAGGGTTTTCCGGCTCATTTCTCGCTCTCCAACTTCAAAAATCCATAACTTTTCCATTTTTCCGTGTACAGACCAGTGTGAGGGCTTATTTTGTGCGTAACAAATTTTACTTTCCCGTAATGTTATTTATTTTAACATGCCGTGTACTGCGAAGCTGAAAAAAAATTCCAAATGTGGAAAAATTGAAAAAAAACCGCACGTGCGTCACGTTCTTGTGGGCTCAGTTTTTACGACTTTCACTCTTCGCTCCAAATAATATGCCTACTTTATTCTTTGGTTCGGTGCGATCGCGGTGATACCAAATTTATATAGGTTTTATTGTGTTTTAATACATTTTCAAAAATTAAACGAATGTGTACAAAAAAGAAAAAAAAATTTTTGCCATCTTCTGACGCTAATAACTTTTTCATACTTTGGCGCACAGAGATGTGTGAGGGGTCATTTTTTGCGAAATGAGGCGACGTTTTCATTGCTACCATTTTGAGGTCTGTGCGACATTTTGATCATTTTTTATTTCATTTTTTATGTTATGTAAAAAGGTGTAAAAGTCGCATTTCGGACATTTGGGCGCCATTTCCCGCCTCGGAGGTCACCGCCGCCTGTAACCGTTTTTATATTTTGATAGATCGGGCATTTTGGGACGCGGCGATACCTAATATGTTTGTGATTTTTACTGTTTATTATGTTTTATATCCGTTCTAGGGAAAGGGGGGTGATTTGAACTTTTAATATTTTATTAATTTTTTTTATTTTTTAAACTTTTTTTTTTATTTTTTTTTTCACTATCTTTTAGACCATCTAGGGTACATTAACCCTAGATGGTCAGATCGCTGCTACCATATACTGCAATACTTCTGTATTGCAATATATGGCATTTTTGCAGCACATTCATTACAATGAGCCACTGGCTCATTGTAACGAATCTGCAGCTGCCAGATAGCCTCGTGTCAAAAGAAGACACGAGGCTACCATGGCAACCGATCGCCGCCCCCCGATGACGTTCGGGGGCGTGGCGATCGAGAAAAAAGATGGCGGCGCCCACGCGCCGCCGTCTTTTAAACGCCGCCGGCGGCGTTGAAGGGGTTAATAGCCGCGATCGGTGCAAGCACCGACCGCGGTTATTAGCGGTGGGGGTTTTGTGCAATATGCAAAAACCCCCACCTCTGTATGAAGAGGACTCAGCCCGTGAGCCCTCCTCATACATCCCTTATACCTCTGCGCCGTAGAGCTACGGCGCAGAGCGTTAAGGGGTTAAAGGACGCTCTGAAGGATCGTAAACCCAGCACACAGACGCCAGTGTGTTCCCTCTGGCAGGATCTGCTCTTCTTTTAGCTTTTAAAATTATTCAAATGAGCCTGAGGGGCTCTGGGCTCCATAAGATCTAATGGAGCCTGGAACCCCTCAGGCTCATCTGCATAAAAGCATTAAAACCTTTTTTTTTTTCCTTAAAAACCAGGGAATAAGAAGCTAAAAGAAGAGCAGATCCTGACAGAGGGGGTGCACACCAGTGTGCTGGGTTTACAATCCTTCATCCTGGTGGTAGATGTCCTTTAAAAATGAGATAAATCAAGATTATATAGGACTGTATGCAGGCTGGTCATAAGATTCTAAAGAAGTTTCTTATTGTGGGATTGATGAGAGGGACAGAGAGGGACAGATAAATCTGATGATCCATCCATGGTGCTATGTTTACATGAGCTGTGACATGTGACACCATACAGCGCTCCGCCATATGATTCCGGGGTCTACAAATACTTCCATTTCCATCTACAGGATTGTGCCCTAACCAGTCCGACAACACGTGAGGATGACACATGATGCATAGAAATGTATGTAAACACATCGCTCTCTATACAAGTCACAGCGCTGGTCACCGATCATGGCCACCGCAGAGCTGCCATCACCTTAGAGAATTGGGGTGCAGTGTGTATGATGGGGACCCCCCAGCTACAAATGAGGTGGGGGTGATGCCCTGTTTTACAGATTTGTGCTATGGAATATGATGGCACTATATGAAGATTATTATTAGTGAAGAGGTTACATCTTGTATGAGATGGGGGAGAGCCCAGTGTCAGAGATTTGGGGTGAGGAGGTATATGGTGGGGGGAGCTCTGGGGTACAATGTGGGTAATTCAGGGAGTCATTAGAATGCACCGGGTGTGGAATGAACTGTTACAGATTTGGGGTGAAATACAGAGGTCCCCATCATACATGAGTGGGGAATTGCCCTGTGTTACAGACTTGGGGTGCAGTGTGTGTAGTTGAAGGGGACCCCATCATATATAAGGGTGGGGGATGCCCTGTGTTACAGACTTGGGGTGCAGTGTGTGTAGTTGAAGGGGACACCATCATATATAAGGGTGGGGGATGCCCTGTGTTACAGATTTGGGGTGCAATGTGTGCAGTTGAGGGGGACCCCATCAAATGTAAGGGTGGGGGATGCCCTGTGTTACAGATTTGGTGTGTAATGTGTGTAGTTGAGGGTGACACATCATATATAAGGGTGGGGGATGCCCTGTGTTACAGATTTGGGGTGCACGACCAATTCTACATGAGGTGTGGTGATTGCCCTGTTTTACAGATTTGTGCTATGGAATATATGGCACTATATGAAGATTATTATTAGTGAAGAGAGGTTACATCTTGTCGAGATGGGGGAGAGCCCAGTGTCAGATTTGGGTGAGGAGGTATATGGTGGTGGGGAGCTCTGGGGTACAATGTGGTAAATTCAGGGAGTCATTAGAATGCACCGGGTGTGGAATGAACTGTTACAGATTTGGGGGTGAAATACAAGGTCCCCATCATACCTGAGTGGGGAATTGCCCTGTGTTCAGACTTGGGTGCATTGTGTGTAGTTGAAGGTGACCACCATCATATATAAGGGGGGGGATCCCTGTTGTTACAGACTTGGGGTGCATGTGTGTATTGAAGGGACACCATCATATATAG
>CM033644.1:218369177-218508131 GCA_019512145.1 Engystomops pustulosus
GCAGTGTGTGTATGGAGGTCCCAGCAGGGGGCGCTCCGCGCACTCACCCAGGCAGCAGCCACACACCAGCGCCGCGGCGTTGAGGGCTCCGGCGAGGCTCCGTAGAATCTTGCTGGCGGCGGTGATGAGATGCGGGGCGCCCGCTCCTGCAGGCAGCTGGACACCGCCACAGGTAGACACCGAGGAAGCCGCAGCCGCGAAGGACAAGTTCCAGCCGCGCTCCCGGTCATACTCACAGCGGGCGGCGGCGGCGGAGCAGGGCGGGAGGAGGAGACGGGAGCAGCCGCGTCAGGGAGGACATCACCTGCACATAGGATATACAGCCAGCACTCACACCCACCGCCCCGCCCACCGGGCGGCACCACACTGCAGCCGCGGCCAATCACAGCACGAACCGGGAGACCGGCCCCCCGCCCTGCGCACTGAGGAATCCCAGCTATGACGTCACCCGAGGAATGCGCCACATCACGTGATGAAGTAAGCCGGGTCCTGACGTCACGTACAGCAATCTGCTAAATGACACGTCATGTAGTCTGAGCTCCTCCTCCTCCATACCCAAACTATTCACTGTTCTGTAGTTGAACTGCACTCACTATTCTGCTGCTGGTGCGTAGTCACTGTGTACATACATGAATGACTTATCCGTACTGATCCTGAGTACATCCTGTTATACCCCAGAGCTGCACTCCATCTGGCTGGTGCAGTCACTGTGTAATACATGACTTACTTATCCGTACTGATCCTGAGTTGCATCCTGGTAATACACCCCAGAGCTGCACTCACTATTTGCTGCTGGCGCAGTCATTGTACATACATGACATTACTTATCCTGTACTGATCCTGAGTTACATCCTGTATTATACCCCAGAGCTGCACTCAACTATTCTGCTGCTGGTGCAGTCACTGTGTACATACATGACATCTTATATCCTGTACTGATCCTGAGTTACATCCTGTATTATACGCCAGAGCTGCACTCACTATTCTGTGCTGGGTGCAGTCACTGTGTACATACATGACATTTTATTACTGTACTGATCCTAGTTACATCTGTATACTCCAGAGCTGTACTCACTATTCTGCTGCAGGTGCGAACGTGTACATACATGACATTACTATCCTTACTGATCTGAATTACATCCTGTATTATACCCCAGAGCTGCATTCATATCTGCTGCTGTGGTGCAGTCACTGTGTACATACATGACATTTATTTCCTGTACGTATCCTGAGTTACATCCTCATTATACCACCAGAGCTGCATCCACTATTCTGCGCTGGTGCAGTCACTGTGTACATACTGACATTACTTACTGTACTGACCTGAGTGACATCCTGTATTATACTCCAGAGCTGCACTCACTATTCTGCTGCTGGTGGCAGTCACTGTGTCATACATGACATTACTTATCCTATACTGATCCTGAGTACATCCTGTATTATACTCCAGAGCTGGTACTCACTATTCTGCTGCTGGTGCAGTCATGTGTACATACATTACTTATCCTGTACTGATCCTGAGTACATCTGTATAATACTCCAGAGCTGCACTCACTATTTGCTCTGCTGGTGCAGTCACTGTGTACATACATGACATACTTATCCTGTACTGATCCTGAGTTACATCCTGTATTATACCACAGAGCTGCACTCACTATTCTGCTGCTGGTGCAGTCACAGTGTACATACATGACATTACTTATCCTGTACTGATCCGGTACATCCTGTATTATACTCCAGAGCTGCACTCACTATTCTGCTGCTGGTGCAGTCACTGTGTTCATACATGCATACTTATCCTATACTGATCCTGAGTTACAACTATATTAACTCCAGAGCTGCACTCACTATTCTGCTGCTGGTGCAGTCACTGTGTACATACATGACATGACTTATCCTTATGATCCTGAGTTATATTCTGTATTATATCCAGAGCTGCATCACTATCTGCTGCTGGTACAGTCACTGTGTACATATATGACATTACTTATCCGTACTGATCCTGAGTTACATACTCCAGTATTATACTCCAGAGCTGCACTCACTATTCTGCTGCTGTGCAGTCACTGTGTACATTACATGACATTACTTATCCTGTACTGATCCTGAGTTACATCCTGTATTACACTCCAGAGCTGTACTCACGTATTCTGCTGGCTGGTGCGTCCACTGTGTACATAACTGACATTACTTATCCTGTACTGATCCTGAGTTACATCCTGTTTTATACTCCTGAGCTGCACTCACTATCTTAGCCTTAAGAGGCGCTAATTTTTGACATACACCTTCAGTACAGAAGTACAGCATATCTACTCATAACTCTGTACTTCACACACCAAGAAGCATCAGGATCATACAGGACATTTTAGAGATTTCTCTTTTTAATTAAATGTTTTTAATATTGGGAATCCTTTCAGTATTAATAAGTGAAAAAGTGCAATGACCACAACTTCTGCTATGACATACACACAGAGCTAAACATGTTCTCTTAAAGGACTAGCATAGACCTCAGGATCCTATGCTCGGCCTATGAACATACATGTAACTTTATGAAGCTTTATACAGAGAAAAACAGATTCCTTACTCTGAGATACAACGTATCCTTACTGTAATACAAAGTGCAATGATAACAGCCATGATATAACAGGCGAGAATAACAACATAAAAGATACAATGTAAAGAACTGCACTCACCTTAGTCCAAGGCTATTCATAGGCACACCAGGGTCACCACCACTACTCACACCATCACATGCCACCTATTGCTTCATTGGCTATCTATTTAAAGGTGCCTTTAGCACTAGTGCTTGTGTGTTACACTGTTACTTTGTAAGAAAAAAACATATATGTGCATCTAGCTCAACCAGGAAGGAAAGGGATGGGATGTAAGGCAGTGTAGTATTCTTTGAAATCTAGATTGCCAGGTTCTGATCTGGATCATCAGCATAGCAATGAAGGAATTGCTCCAATGCATCTTTTCTAAAATTCAGTTGTAAGGTACCGCCATGGGGTTCCATATAATCCTAAACTTGAAATTGAATAATTATTAACAAAACCATTAATTCTGACCCAGTTTGTTGAATTGCTTTCACATGGTGTTTTTTTTTCACTGAACCCATTTTGGCTTCTGGATATACAGACTGGTTTTCTCTTCTGACAGTGGCTCAGTGGTTAGCACTACAGCCTTGCAGTGCGGGGTTCCATGTCCCAGGGTCAACACTCTGCAAAGTGTTGTATATCTCTCCGTGTTTACGTGGGTTTCCTCCGGGTCTTCCAGGTTTCCTGCCCACACCTTCCAAAACATACTGGTAGGTTGATTAGATTGTAAGCCCCATTGGGACAGGACATGATTAGGCAAGCTCGTGCAGCGCTACGGTATCTGTGTGCGCTATAAAATAAGGAATATATTATTCCTGGTTTCAGTTGATTTTCAGTAATGTCTACTGAACTATTATTTTAATGGGCTTTTCCACACCGTTTACACTCGATCCATGTTGTCAGTGAACCAAAAAACAACAGGTTATAAAACTGATCACTGATCAATGAAAAAAAACTGGTGTGTGAAAAAACCTATTGAAAATGGTCATTAAGGCATCAGTGTGAAAAATACTGAAGCCATGAAGAGAAAACCAGTCTGTAATGTCCACTTGAACCAAACCCCAGCACTGCCGGGCTGTAATGCTACACGGGTCACCGTGCAGGAAGAGAAACCAGTCTGTATATGCCCATAAGCCAAAATGGGTTCAGTGAAAAATCACTGATGTGAAAAAAAACGGCAATGTGAAACCACCCTAAGTCTTGGTACACCCTAGAACCATTTAAAGGGGTTTTTCCACGGACGCAAGTTAGGCGCTATAACAGGTAGGGCTTAATTGCTGACCGGTGGGGGTCTCTGTGCTGGAGGACCCCCACAGATCACGGAAGAGGGGCGCGCAAGAACAGTCATGCGCGGCCGTCTTTTTCATTAGTCTGAGGGGCGACGAGGGGTCCAACAGAGTCCCCATTCTCGTGATCTGTGGGGTCCTCAGCACTGATCGCAGTTAGGTCCTATCCTGTGGATGGGGCCTAACTTGCGTTCATGAGCTTTAATGCAATTCTTTGAAAGAGTTTCTAAATTTGTTTCCAAGGTACAGCCAAGGGGGTCCAAGGATCCCTTAAAACAATACAAACACAGATGGAATTTCAACAGCCAACAAATTCTTGGGTCCTTGCAGTCATGTGACTTGTGATGTTTAAAACCCAGAAGGAAGGAGATGTTTATAGGGGCTATGCTTCACTTGCTATACGACTGCATGGGGATGGCACATTGTCTCTCCTGGATGAGATAGTTACCAGCACCTTCCAGTTTGTAGAAGATTTTGCAGACTTCACTTATCACTGTATGACAGTAGGGGCCCAGCGAGAGTACAATTATCCACCCACAACACTGACCTTTGGCCAAAAAGGGTCACATCAATTTGGCAACTGTCTTCAGAGTTGGACTACTGTTGTGCTGCCATTTTAATGGAGCTACATACGGTTTAACATTCCTGAGGCGAGTTGAGCCTCTTACTCAGGCTGCACATCTTCAGCAATATGGAGGGCAGCATCAGTGTGCAGGACCCGTTTCCAAGCAGGACCTGACACCTAAATCATGTCTTTTACACACATGGCAGCATGGGTGTTAGACATATCATGGGAGAACCCACTACTAAAATAAATAACCTGATGGGGTGGAGGGGGTGCCGATCTATATCTTGCTCCTCAGGGAGTTTAGGTTCATCCTGCCCTACACTTAACATTTAGGACTCTATAATAAATTATATTCTACTCCAGTCACAGTCACAGCTGATTTGCAATGATGCTGTTTCCTGACAGAGCTGTAGACTTGCAGACCCTTACAGGTTTGCTGTATAGTGCTGGTGCTTATTGAATCCAGCATTGGTCCTACATGCTATAGAGGTTATCTGTCTAACCCCGGATTAGCATAGCTGTGTCTCCAGTTACAACAAAAGCTTGCATTCAATTTTTTATGGCTTCTTGTATATATTTAGTATGTCTGTAAAATGAAACATTTTCATGCTCATGTTTATACGCCAGACACTACCAAGCGTCACTTAACGTATACTTATGTGATGCAGACATGCCTGCGTGTAAAAAGAGGCTAAGCGATAGCAAAATCAGGAGAATTCAGTGGAATAGTGGATAGTATTTTTTTGTGCCATACTGACGCCAGATCAGATTCAGGCTGGCCGCGAGGACTAAAGTTCTGCTGAAACCACCAGTTAAACTGATATTGTATTGTAATAACCTTCAGATGTCTGGGCGACGAGATTACATTTATGACATGTGTCATGACATCATTGTCCCAATATTGCCAGCTTGGGTTTTGCAACGTTCTACAGAATGAGAATGGGTTATGATATTCACCGTTGTTCTCAGTTGTCTCAAGACGTGGGTGGAGACTGGCTGCTATAAACTCTCTATACAAGAAGCATCCGCAGGATTATATATAACTTTATATGACTTGTATTCTGTATTGTTTAGCAGTTTTCCCCTAGCAAGCTGATCTGTAATTCTCAGTTGTCCTCCGAGCCGGTGGTGGAGACTAACTTCTATGATGTCCCAACAACTGCACAACGAAAGTGAGGAGGTTACTCAATAACTTTCTCTCTCATTCAGAAGTATCATCAGGATCATATAGGACATTACAGAGAAATAACTGACCTGTACTGATGGAAATATAACACTTGTCGTGAGATAGTATCCTCCTATCTGCTGCAGCAGCCGCTGTCTATGGCCGTGTCTTCCTCATCACTGAGAAGAATCAGCAGAATCGTACAGGATGTTATAGAGAATAACTGACCTGTACTGATGTGAGTAAAGCACTTAGGGTGAGATAGAAATTTACTATTATCTCCAGCGGCCTCTGTCTGTTATTTGTTATACCCTTTCATTCAGAAGCATCAGCATGATCATATAGACATTATCAGAATTATATAGGAGTTTTAAGAGAAATACTAACCTGTACTGATGTGAGTAAGCACTTGGGTGAGATGAAACTTACTATTAACTCCAGCAGCCTGTTATAATCAGTATCTCCTCACTCACTAAGAAGCATCTGCACAATCATATATGCATTGTAGGAAGAAACTGACCTGTAGATGTGAATAAGACTACAGGGTGAGATAGAAACTTACTATAATCTTCAGAGCTTCTGTTTTTATGTGTCTATCTCCATCACTGCATCAAGCAGGATCATGCAGGATATTATAGAGAATTACTCCATAACTCTCTCTCTCTCTCAGAAGATCATGAGGTAGTCAGACAGCACATTATGAGAAATATTGACCTCTATTGTTGATTAAAAGCATTGGTGTGAGATAGAAACTACTATTACCTCTTACTATTACAGCCTTGTCTGTATTATGTATATCCCCTCTCACTCCAGAAGCATAGCAGGATCAATTAGGACAATAGGATCATACATTATGTTATCGAGAAGAACTGACCGTACTGATGTGAATAAGCACTTGGGCTAGGAGAAAACTTACGATTATTCCAGCAGTTCTGTCGTTGTAATTATGTATCTCCTCTTTCATAATAACATCAGCAGGATCATATAGGACATTATGGATTAATAGGAGGTTATAGATAAATACTAACCTGTACTGATGTGAATAAAACACTTGGGGTGAGATAGCAACTTACTATATCTCCAGCCAGCCTCTGTCCATAATCATGTTATCTCTCACTCTACTAAGAAGCATCTGCAACAATCATAACGCAATGTAGAGAGAACTGACCTGTACTGATGTGAATAAGCACCACAGGTGGAGATAGAAAACTTACTATTAGCTACAAGAAGCTTCTGTGTCTATCTCCTATCACTGGCAGACTGGGGGTGGTAGTAAACATTACCCATTTAAACTAACATAAGGCACTTTAGGTAAAGATACAATCATCCTACCGTAACATTAAACCATAAACCATTATAACTAAACAAACTAAGGATGATGACACGAGGCTTCCGTTGGGCAGAAAAGGTCACAGTATTTATTGCTGATAAACTCAATTTATTACTTTAATATTTCAAAATCAACCGCCAATCTCTGTTCGTTTCTTTGAACACCATAGCTGCCCGAAGGGTTTGTTCATCCGGACTCCAGATCAAACACTTCGGACTTCCAAAAAAATCCAATCAATTCTCTTTTCGCCAGCTGGACTTGAGATGATTCACGCAAAACCATTATACTTATACTAAAATTACCACAATCTCCGTCCGTTCTTTGTAAACCATCGCTGCCCGAAGCGGTTTGCTCAACCGGACTACCCGAATCAGCCACTTCGACTTCCGGGCAAATCACATCAATTCCCAATTTCCGTCAGCTGTGTGACTTGAGATGATCACCGAAAAACCGAAAAATCAAAAACAAAAACCAAGTAACAGTAGGGAGGAGGGAGGGACAGCTTGAAGATGGCGCGGGCAAGAGGAAGTGCAGGCCCAGTGCTGCCCTATAAAGGTCAGGTATGGGAGGGCAGGAAGCAGCAGCAGCAGGGAGGAGAAAGGAAAAGGCAAATACCACCCCCTATTAAGTGCAAACGTCCCATGTAATAAATTGCAACACTAGGACACCCCAAGTCTGTGGGCACCCTTTTATACAGTCGGGGCACCCTCATCAGCAGCGTCATGCAGGATATTATAGAGAATCTACTCCATAACTCTCTCTCAGAAGTTCATGAGATCTGTAGCACATTATAGAGAAATACTGACCTAAAATTGATGTGAATAAAGCACTTGGTGTGAGATAGAAACTTACATTACTACCTCTTACTATTACGGCCTTGCATGTTATTATGTATATCCCCTCTCACCCAGAAACATCAGCAGGATCATATAGGACACTATAGGATTATACAGTGTTTATAGAGAGAAAAACTGACCTGTACTGATGTGAATAAGGCCCCTTCCACACTTGCGTTTTTAACACGTTTTTTTCTGCACGTGTCTTGACGCGCGGAACTTGCATTCACTCTGATCCATTATAATCAGGGCTCTTCAGACTGGATTTTTTTCACGCACACATGTGCGTTTTTTTAACGCGTTGTTAAATCTCGACTTGCTCTACTTTTGCAAGTCACGCGCGTGAAAAATCGCACCATACAAGTCGATGGAGACGCATTCAAAACGCATCGCACTCTGAGACCTTGCAAGTGCAATGCAAGTGCAATGCGTTTTTTTTTTCACGCATCAATTGCCTAGAAAAAGTTAGAGCTCAGTCCTAAGGTCCTTTTCACGCGGATACCTGGCGTGAAAACGCATGAAATTGCATTGAAAAGTGCGTGAAAACCTGAGACACTGAACAAACTCTGACTGAAAACTAATTGCACTCTAGCAAAATTCAGTTTTTCACTGACCAAACCCTGATCTCACCCTGATCAACTCTGACGTGATTTGCAACGCAAGTGTGGAAGGGCCTAAAACACTTGTGGTGAGATAGAAACTTACTATTATCTCAGCAGCCTCTGTCCATAATCTCTCACTCAGAAGCATCTGCAGGATCATATTAGGAAATGATTATAGAGAAGAATGTCCTTACTGAGTTTGAATAAGCACTAGGGGTTGATAAATAAAATTAGTAACCTCAGCAGCCTCTGTCTGTAATACATGTACATTATCACCTCCCTTACTGTAAAGCATCCGGGATCATATAGACATTATAGAAAATAAATTGACCAGTGCTCATTTGAATAAAGCACTTGGGGCGATAAAGAAATCAGTATATTCCAGCTGCCTCTGTCTGTTCTTATACTTCTCCTCTCTCCATTTAGAATCAGCAGGATCTAGGACATTGTAGAGAAGAACTCACTGTACTTATGTGAATAAAGCAATAAGGGTGGGGGATGCCCTGTGTTACAGATTTGGGGTGCAGTGTGTATGGAGGTCCCAGCAGGGGGCGCTCCGCGCACTCACCCAGGCAGCAGCCACACACCAGCGCCGCGGCGTTGAGGGCTCCGGCGGAGGCTCCGTAGATCTTGCTGGCGGCGGTGATGAGATGCGGCGCCCGCTCCTGCAGGCAGCTGGACACGCCCACATGGTAGACACCGAGGAAGCCGCAGCCGGCGAAGGACAAGTTCCAGCCGCGCTCCCGGTCATACATCACAGCGGCGGCGGCGGCGGCGGAGCAGTGCGGGAGGACGGGAGCAGCCGGTCACTGGGAGGACATCACCCTGCACATAGGATATACAGCCAGCACTCACACCCACCGCCCCGCCCACCGGGGCGGCACCACACTGCAGCCGCGGCCAATCACAGCACGAACCGGGAGACCGGCCCCCCGCCCTGCGCACTGAGGAATCCCAGCTAGTGACGTCACCCGGAGGAATGCGCCACATCACGTGATGAAGTAGCCGGGTCCTGACGTCACGTACAGCAATCTGCTAAATGACACGTCATGTAGTCTGAGCTCCTCCTCCTCATACCCAAACTATTCACTGTATTCTGTAGTGAACTGCACTCACTATTCTGCTGCTGGTGCAGTCACTGTGTACATACATGACATGACTTATCCTGTACTGATCCTGAGTTACATCCTGTATTATACCCCAGACATGGGATGAAGCGCGGTTCACAGTATTCATACTGAGGAAGGAAACCTGAAGCATTGTGGGGACCCCCATATCTATGGGCTAAACTACAGACCCTCCATCAGCTCCAGTCCAATAAGACCTCTGCTTGCTGTCTGCCATCGCCTGTACACAGTACACAGGTGCAACTCTCGTCTCTGTCTTATTATATTCCCCTTTATTACACAGCGAGGATTTCAGCTGATAAATGGGTTAATAGTATCCGGAGGAATGTCTGACACACGCCCCATACATGTCCTCAGGATCCAGAGAGCGGAGCAGCAGAGCTGTGGAGACACCGCGAGTAGTGACATGTCAGCCCACACTGCTCCGGAGGAACCCCGACCCCAGCCATGGGAGACCTGTGCACAGAGCTGCACTCACTATTCTGCTGCTGGTGCAGTCACTGTGTACATACATGACATTACTTATCCTGTACTGATCCTGAGTTACATCCTGTATTATACTCCAGAGCTGCACTCACTATTCTGCTGCTGGTGCAGTCACTGTGTACATACATGACATTGCTTATCCTGTGAGTTCCGCTGGCCACTGGGGGGCAGCGGGCCAGGATATTTATTCTTGAGCGCGGAGCTAGCCCAGCCTCTTTTGACTGCTCCGCGCTCAAGAGATCCTGGACCCGCAAGTATTATGGCGGACCCCGCAATTATGTCCATGCTTGAGGAGAAGCTGAGGAGAGAGGGCTCCGGCTGGCTGACACCTTTGCTGTCCCAGCCGGCTCCCTCTCATCCCGTGTCGGCTCCTCCGGTGCCCGTTCCCACTGCTGCCCGGCCTGCACGCCGTGGTCGTGCGCCGTGCAGGCTTAGTCCCTCCCCCATCAAAGCTCGGAGCCGAGCGCGGGCTCCGTCTCGGAACTCTGCCTCGGCTCTGCGGCCAGCAGAGCGCGTGTTGCGCTCTGCTAAGGCTAGCAGCCGAGCACCGGCCGCAGCAGGCGGGTCGACGGCGGCAGTAAGAATGTCCCCGCGCGGGGAGGAGATGCAGGGCACGCCTGCTCCTGTGTCTCCTCACCCGGTCAACCTGGCTGTGCCTACAGACACAGTGCAGGTTACAGCTGCTCCCCCTGCTGGCTCTCTGCCCAAACAGCCTGGCCGTTTAGCTAGGTGGTTTGGGCTGGGTGCCAGCAGTATTACAGTAGAAACACCACACACTGACACAGCCCCCTTTCCCAACACACACATGTCACACAGTGCGGTGGCTCAGCAGCCACCGTTTGCACCAAGCACCACACACCCCCCTTTGTCCACATTCACCCCCCCCCCCCCCCCCCCCCCCCTTGCCCCCCAGGTCCTGCCGTGGAGGGTGACGGGGACAATAGTGATGAACCCGTGGATCAAGGCACGCTGTTTTGGCTGCTGGTGTTCCGCGGGAATGGCGCAACAGGGGTCCTAGCCACTCCAGCGTGGCCTGTACCTGTATGGAATTTCCGCAGCGCGGGTACCGCTTGGGGGCTGGGCCTCGGCCGCACAGCCCGGAGGGACGGTGTAGACACCGATCTCGATCTTCCCGTTCCTTTTCCCGCTCAACTTGGGTGAGCCGTAAGCGGTCCGGGTCTCGTGACAGAGACAGCAGGCGTTCTGGTAGAACCAGCTGGGGCCGGACCTATTTCAGGCGCTCTTCATCCTCGTCCAGCGGTGGTTACACCCGCTCCAGAGAGAGGCGGTCGCGGAGACGGCAACATTGTTCTCCGCCTCATGGGGTGGATGAAGCTAGGGTACCGCCAACGGTCCCATCCTCAGCATTGCCTAGCGCACCCATGGCGCCTCCTCCTCCAGTGGTCCTGCAGCAGGTTGTTCCTCCGGCGGGTGAGTTGTCCTGTGAGAGGGCATGGAAAAAGTCTTCTATTGCTGGTGATGATGTGGTTGGCACCCTTAGGGCGGTTTTGGCAAGAATGGAGGCCGGTGCCTCCAGGGTGTCCCCAGGGGCGACATCGTTGCCGCCTGTGCAGGCCCCGGGGTCAGCGGGGATGCTTTTTAGAGACTCTTTGTTTTGTGGCGTGGCTCCTTTGGGCACGCGGGTTGCCGCTGACCTCCGGGAGAAAATTGTTAATTTTGAATATATTGATATATGGACATTGTTATCTCCTGATCAATTGACAGTAGATAAGGAGAAGCGTTTTGAGAAGGGTGATGACAAAAAGCCGAAGGTCGCAAGGACCTTTGGTAACTGGCTTCAAGCTTTTGCGGTTATGTCAAGTATCATTGTGCAACAGAAGCCTGCCTGTGCGCAGGATATGTTTGTGTATTTGGATACTATATATACTGCACATAAGTTGCATGGAGGTTCGGCTTGGTGGAGATATGACGAGGAGTTTAGGCGTCACTTAGCGGCGAGTCCGGAGGTTGGTTGGGCGACAAAAGCGACTGACGTTTGGATTCAGTTTATGATGACACAGAAGCCTCAGACTCCCTTGCCTTCGGGAGCTGTCTCGGGCTCGCAGTCCGGGGCAGCTTCCAAGCGTCCGGGATCCTGTTGGTTGTTTAAAGAAGGCCACTGCCGTTTCTTTGCATCCTGTAGGTTCAAACACGAATGCTCCATATGTGGCGGGGCTCATTCCGCTCTCCGGTGCTTTAAGAGGCAGAGTCCCCCTTTGAAATCTTCCACAGCTGTCAGGGGGGAGGACTCCAGTTCAGGTACAAAGGATGCGGCCGTGGCTAGACAGTTACCACCTGAAGCAGGAGGCAAAAGTGCTGCTTGACGGTTTTACCTTTGGTTTTGTGATTCAGTTTATACCGCGTGACGGTCTGATGTTGTCAGGTAATTTTAAATCGAGTTACTGGTTGAGAAAAACATGTTAAAGGAGGTTGGGTTGGGTAGGATGGCATGCTCCTTTTTGGTGCCGCCTTTTAAAATTTGCGGGTCTCTCTGCTGGGTTTGGTCCCAAAGAAAGAGTCGGGTAAGTTTCGCTGTTTCATACACGTCCTTTGACAAAGCGGTTCTCTTGTTGAATAAAGCCGGTCTGGGGGCCCTTATGGCTAAGTCGGACATAGAGTCGGCGAGGTTAATGTGGTTGCTAATGTGTTATCTCGTTTCCAGCTGCAGCGTTTCAGGGATTTCCACCCCCTGGCGGACCCGGAGGGGTCCCCCTGCCCCCACTTCCTGTGGGACTTGGTGGTGAACAATTGACACCGTTGATCCAATATTCGTTGGCGGAGAGCACCTGGAACAGCCATGGTAAGGCGTCGGGTGAGTGGTATAGCTGACTGACGGAGGAACGAGGGGATCGGGTAACAGTAGCTAAGACCACTACACTGCGCTACCTGTCTTGTCTATGTTCGCAGAGTTTGTCGATCACCGCAGTTAAAAAGCGCTTGGCGTGGGGTTTCTTTTGTTTTTTAAACTGTGGGGTATTCAGGATGTTACTAAAGATATACAGTTTCTTTTGCTGCTGCGCGGCTGGGGCAAAGAGCCGTTTGGCAGGGATTTCCGTAGACCTATTTCTTTTACGTTGCTACAGCGCTTATGCACGGTCGCGGTGGACGTATGCTTTTCACTTTTTGACGTTTTATTGCTTCAGTGGAGTTTTGTGCTAGCTTTCTTTTGCGCCATGCGTGTCAGCAAGTCAGTGGCTGCTTCTGGCCGAGTTCAGGCTGGTCTTGGGGAAGGAGATGTCCTGTTAGTTGGGGAGTTTGTTAAAGTGTATATTATATTTTTTCCGGTTCAGTTACTGAGTAGTTTTATTGCGCAGCGCCCCACAGCTCAAGCCTTTTTGTGTCATCAGGATGGGTCCCCTCTGACCAAGTTTCAATTTACTTCATTGTTTAGGAGAGCTTTGTCCCCGGCGGGTGTTCCGGCGGCGGAGTTTGGGGCCCATTCGTTGCGGATAGGCGCTGCGGCGGCGGCAGATGCTGCTGGGCGTTCAGATGGGGATATCATGCGCATTGGTAGATGGAAATCTGATTGTTTCAAGCGTTATGTTCGCCCAAACTTGTGGTTGGACTAATTGTATTTTTCTTTTTTAGGTTTTCCCCGGCCTAGGGTTTGGCTGGTCGGCCACTCTTATATATATATTGGGTGGCTTGGCGGGCCGCAGTTCGGCCAGGAGGTTTAAACCTGGTTTTCACCAATGCGGACCTGTCTTGGAGGGGAATCAAAGGTATGAAATGGCTTCAAGTCTTGCATGAGGTGGTGGCGATCAGCAAGTCTTCCCTGGGCCCGACGGTGCTTGTGGTGCTTGCCGGAGGAAACAACATGTGTTCAACACGTCTGGCCGAGTTGATTTCGGACTTCGGACTTTGAGCGTTTTGCAGCCTTCTTCCTGGACTTGGTGGTGGTATGGTCGGAGATCATGCCGCGAGGGATCTGGAATGGTGCCTGTAACCCCGACTCCATCGAAAGGGCGCGGCGGATGTTGAATATGAGGGTTGTACGTTTTGGTTAGGTCCAAATGTGGTGTAGTGGTTCAGCATCGGCAGCAGGAAGGCGATAATGCAGGCCTCATGAGGGAGGACGGTGTTCACCTCAATGACATCGGCCTGGATATCTTCCTTTCTGGGTAGCAGGACGCCATTGAGAGGGCCTTATTCCTCTTGTGTGGGGGTCGGAGCACAGTGTAGGGTTACACTGTTCTCCTAGTGGCCTGTGGTGGAATCTTGACCCTCTCGGCTGGTAGTTAAATCACCTGACGGAACAACTAGGACATGCCCCCGCGGAGGCGGGGCCAGGCATGCAAGGTGAAGTTAGGGAAAGGGTCGGGGTTCCCCCCACAGGTCGCTTATTTTGTTATTGTAAAATAATAAAGCTGTGGCCGACCCCCCAGTTTTTATCCCAAAAATTGTATTTTGTGTTGGTTTCTTGGAAGGGGGAACGGGGTACATTTTGGTGGGTAAAACATTAATATGGTCAGTCTTCAGTCTATGAGGATAAGGGGTTGGCACAAGAGCTTACAGTCTATGAGGATGAGGGGGTGACACAAGAGCTTACAGTCTATGAGGATGAGGGGAGTGACACAAGTGTGATGTCACACAGGTGCACGGCTCGTTATATCCCTGGTCATGTGACGTCACACAGGTGCACGGCTCGTGCACTGGGAAAACCCTCTTAGATGCTACAGTTATGCCCCACCGGGTGTCTGCCAGCAGGTGGCGCAGACCTCTAGAAAGTAAACCTTTGCAGCATGTTGTAAGCAGGGGTGCACCAGCCATGAGGCGAGTTGAGCCTCGTGCTTCAGGCAGCACCACCTGCAGCAAAATGGGGGTCAGCAGAGGTGCAGGACCTGACACCTATAAATAGTGTCTTTTCACACCTGATGCATTCATTGGCATGAGATACTGCATGGAGAACCCACTTACTAAAATAATAACCTAATATACAGTATACCTACTGGATGTGGTATTATGTTTTTTTGAAGACATAAGTCATGATAACATGGTAGTCATAGATTGCCCTGTGGGAGCACATGCACACTCGGTCAGGGATGATATATTTTGTGTTTGATATTCAGTAGTCACGTCCTGGGCAGTCAATTGCTAACTTACAGTATACCCATACACACTGCGTCAGCGTCTGTATACATCCCCCCCCCCCCCCCATATAAGTAAAATATTATACACCCCCCACAGCAATGAATTACACAAAAAACTTTACAATTACATTACTGCTATGAAATAGGGGCAACAAATATTTGCGCCAGTAGGGGGCAGATTAATGCCATCCCCAGTGCAGACCTCCCCCCGGCTGCAGTCGGTGATATCTTATGTCTTGCTGAGTAAGAGTATATGGAGACGGGAGTGATACAGGACTCGCTGCTTCCAAAAGATTGAGACGCTTAATTTATACAAGCACCAGGACACCGGCGCCATCGGTGGAGGAAATGTGCTGTAATTGTGTCTGTATATGTGAGACTGTACGTGTATGTGATGAGAGATGGGTCCAATAGAAGGTTCTAGAAGGTTCAGGATACCCTGTTGGAATGGGCGTGTGTGATGGCGCAAGACTTGGACAGGCACAGATGTAACTAAAGAACTGTAGAACAAAGAGGCAACACGCTTGGTGGTTACAGATTCTACAACAGTCTCTATTCATCACTTATTGTGCTGGATACAGTCCCGGTCATCATCTGGTGTGGACTTTACAGTTACTATTCTGAGTTGCAGAGGCTCAGTTTCACACTGTCATCAGCCTCTCCTTGACTTCAGCTTTCATACTGGTATGGTTACACTTCACCCTTAATGCTGCATTCCATGACTGAGTCCATTTGTTGTAGCCCCTTACCCACCATAACAAGTAAGCCTAATCACCCGCTTCTCCTACTAACCTCTTTTCTTGGATTCCCGCTTTCTTTCGCACTCTCCTACTTTGCCAGCTTTGGATTTCCTTTGTCTGCTATGACCTCTCCCCATCTGACTACGACTACACTGTATAATGTCGATGCTTTGTGCCCACTATACTGTATAATGCCTCCCTAAGTAGCCTCCACATATTATAAAATTCTCTTGCTTTGACCCCGACTATGTGATGCTCGCCTTTGTGACCATCAAATTGTATGATGCCCCCTATGTGGCCCACCAAACGCTTTATGATGCCCCACCTTTTCATTGCCGAATCTGCGACAGTTGAGAGTTATGATTGCTCTTTGGTAATAACTTGGGGATTCCCTATGGTAATTTCTCTTTGTGGGGATCTAGGTAAAAGAACTCCTAATTTTTTATACTCCGCTACCTGATTGATGGCTACATTAGAGCCGTAGAAACCCAATGGACCTGAAACCCCTTCTGTCATCCAGAACCGAACCTTCAGATGTGACTCATCTTCTTCACCTGGAGGTTTGTATTTGTTCCAAGTCTCAGACTGAACAGTTAATGGAACCCATGCTGCCTGCCGATGTACGGGTGCTCCCACGCCTCCTCCTGACACCCCAATATCCTGCCTCCCCGCGCTGTCATCTCGCAAAACCACTCACAGATAATACAAGATGTGTTCAGGTAACCTGGGATTCTACAAGAATAAGAAATGAGTTAACCACCTTGCTTGACTATCTCTGCAATAGGGGGCGCCATCGTGAGGAACAAAAACGGAAGTACTTACCAACCCTGCCACTGTGTCCCGATTCACGCATCACTCTGGTACTTCTGATTTTTGGCACTGTATCTGGGTGGAAGTCCTGGAGTTCGAGGGACCCACATCCGATCCCTTCTGTTGTCTTCAGGTCTGAGTGCTTATGCTTTATTTCTTTTCCTCATCTTAGCCACTGAGGAGGTTTTCCAGATTCCTCGGAAACCCTTTTAAAGCGAACCAGGAATGTTATTTTAGCAGGTGACAGGTTTCAATACTCTAAAAAATGCCTTTGTCAGAATTATGAATCATTTCAGTATTTTATAAAAGTTTATTTCACATTACCTGGCTTCCTGCTTGCAGTGTACGGTGAGTCCTGAAGACGTGAGCTGTAGGAGCCTGTGAGTTCCTTTTCCACACTCATCCAGCTCCTGTCATATGCATTGAGCAGCCAGCGTAGGGAGGGGGATGGTGAGGAGTAGAGGAAGAGTGTATAAGGAGACACAGGCACACACAGCCTGCTGCTGCCCTCTCCCTGGGACTCACCACTTGCTGCTGGCAGGAAGTCAAGTAATGCGAAATAAACTTTTATAAAGTAAGTAATATGAAATAAACTTTTATAAAGTAATGAAATCTTTTAGAATACTGACTAAGGCATTTTTAAAATCATCATAGCATAGAGTATTGGAACTTGTCACCAGCTAAAAATGACAATCCTCCCGTGTATAGGACAAGGGTTCAGGTCCCATCAAGAACTGGCGGAGATGAAGAAAAGGAGTCCCTGAATTCCCCAATTTATATTGCCGGAATCTTTTTTTTTGTGCGACTAGGACACATATGGAAATATTGAACAAGCCTTAATCCATCTAACAGGGATAATTAAGAGATGTTAATTCTCCGCCGCATCCAGACCCCAGACCCAGATAGAACATAAGTGGGTAATGGCGCTGAGTCACGCGTGTCTGCTCTGGGCTCCAGCCAAATGATTAGCCGGATGGACCGGACTAATTGAATTAGGGAGACCCCCGTCTGCTTATCCACCGAGCAATTAACCACCCCCCTGGAAAATTACTAATTAGTTATCACTCGAGTCCACAAATTAAAATATCCGTGATTATTATCATTTATCATTTAAATTAAGTGTTGATGAAATAACACAAAAAGTTTAAGAGACGTTTATTATATTATGCCCTCGTTTTATAAGATCTACGTTGATGGATCGGAATGTACTTGCTCCCATAATGCACTGGGACACAAATGGAGAAAGTAGCTTCCAACTTCAAGAACAGCATCAACAATAGTGCAGAATCCATCTGGTAGCAGGATGGGCTGACATAGTACTACAGTAGCTGCTTGCAGGAAGTAGCTGGAGCCTAAATAACCTCCTCGGACTGGAGGCCTAGATATTCCGTGGAAACTGAGGCTGGATTAGACTGCTGCAGCTCTGCCGTGAAGGGTGAATATTACCCGTCTTCTGTCTCCAATACTCTACAAGCCTCTATCAGACTCCACTCTTCACTGCTATCACAAAATTCCCACCCTAGGCCTAGGAAGCAACAGTTCTTCCTTCTAGAAGGATCTGGTTAGCCAGCCAATCAGGATGCCCGCCTGCTATTTTATGACAGGTTTAAATATTAAACAGTGAACATGAATATTAAAATATTGTAATAAGGCACAGTGTTAACAATGGCCAGTAGGTGGCAGTGATACTATAATTTGCTCACTCTGATAGGGCTTAATGTAGGAATACATTGGATGGGGTGCGCTGATCAGGCCCTTTCCCCCAACACCACATACAAATATGACTGTGTGCTTCACCATTAGGTAACGTGGGACGGGTGGAAATGTGTCTGTGTGCTGGACCTCATTTGTGCAGCCATATAACATATTTGGTAGTGTCCATGGAGCCTTAATTAGTGGGAACTCCACTGTGGGTCACATGATTCCCTCATTGGTGCACTTCAGCTCTGGTGTCATGCTCCGCCCCCTCTTCTCCAGCCAGCAGATTGGGTGTTCCCCAACTTTTTTTATATATAAAAACTTCACAAAGACATTGAAAGAGTCAAAAACCTCATGTAATCCCCTCCTATTTGTATCCGCGCACGTCGGGTGTAATCCTTTTCCGTTCTTACACAATCGGATATTTGGGACATCTAAGCTTTTAACCGTTGGTCTAATCCTCCATCTTATGCTTAACTTGTTATCTATTTTTCGATTCTCTTCTTGCGGCTTCTCCTGAATCTCTAATATGTCGGCATTTTATGTCTGACAACATCTTAAAGCCCTTTTATCCGACCTCGGGGAAGCTGGGGGCTCCTCAGTATTCACCGGACACCTTCCCTCTCAGACACACGCTCCCTGCCGCCCCGAAGCTCCTCTATAATTTAGTCGCTGACAAGTGGCTTGGGAAAGATTTGACCTCATACATCGCCTCCAAGAGTCAAGTCACATTTATACATCTATCATCTCATCATCATCTGCCAGAATCCTTAACCCCTTAAAGGGAACCTGTCACCAGCTTTTACTCCACTAAACTACCAGCCCCCCTCAGGTAGGGGATGAAATGTCTCTTCCAGAATTCCCTATTTTAGAAGAAATCTTACCTGTTTACCTAAAATAAAAAAATATCCAAAGTCATGTGACAATGAGCAGAGAAGAGTCAGATTTTACCTGACTTTACCTTAACGCCAACTAAGCACTACTGCGCCACTTTAGGTGCACTATTTTCTAAAGTGTTGGATACAGTGCAGCCCCAACACAAAAGTGGCGCAAATACTGTTGTTATGCAGGGTCCGATCTTGTTCAATCAGGGAACATAGAGTTTTCGCCCCCAAAAAATAAAATTAATTATGCTACTGAGGCTCCGGCACTCCTGTGGCCATCACACAGGGTGCTCTCCGATTAGCCTGGTTATGCACGCCTCCAGCGTGAATGAGATAGCACAGCTCACACTCTTATTCCCCTACCCAAGATCCGATAACGTCACTGAGCACAGTTCCCGCGGTAGCACATACTCACTAGTCGTGGGTAGTGTGCAGCCGACTGCTTTGGGAAGAAACTGGTGACCAGTGTGCATGCACTACAGTCCCCGAAAGCTCGGTGACGTCACCGGCTCTTGGGAAGGGGAATAAGAGCTGTGCTATCTCATTCACGCTGGAGGCATGCATAATTAGGCTAATGGGAGAGCATCGCGTGCCCTGTGTGATGGCCAATGAAGTGCTGGAGCTTCATTAGCATCCACATACCTACTACAATCTAAGGCTGCATTTATATGAACGTATGCCCACACGTCCATGGCCGGGCGGGCATACGTCCACCGCGATGGAGAGTAGGAGGAGTGACCCCTCCCCTCTCCATTGAAATGAACGTCTCCTATCTTTTCCCCATGTGCGGAGTGGTATGGCTAACGTGCGGCCGAACATAAGTCCCCCATACGGTAATGTGCATGTAGCCTAAAGGTATGTTTGGTTTACAATGCATAATACCAAATGGTAGATTTTCTACAACAATAATTTACTTGTCTATTTCTTGCAATATACTGGAACCGGACCAGATTTTCTTGTGCTCCTCGTAACTGGTGAACATGCCAACGACACACTTTTTGCCAAAAATCCTCTTATATCAAGTATGTACTTAACTGCATGTATCTCTGATTCTGTAGCTCACACACCCACAAGTCGGGTGCCATTTGAAAGATGAGATTCTTTTCTTTAATATGATACCAGAACCATGGTAGTTGCTCTAGAGGCCAAGTTAGGGACATCTGTAGCCTCTAAACTTGACTCTTCTCTTTTTATGACTTAGGAGGAGATTTTTTTATAGGTAGATCTCATGTAAAAGAGGGAATCCTAGAAAGGACATTTCATCCCCTACCTGAGGGTGCTTGAAGTTTAGTGGATTATGATATGCTGACAGGTTCCCTTTAAAGACGACCTATCTGTTCTCCTGACATCGCCTATAAATCAGTGAAGGCTCATTCTCGAACGAACCGACCCTATAAGCTGGCCCAGGAGTGAACGACAGGTGTTGGCTCCCATCATGGAGCGATGCCTCACTTAACCCCACCCCTAACCGACTTGTCACGCCCCCTTTAACCCGATAAGCTTGGTTTAAAAGTGGTGTGGAATGAGGCAATGGCTGGACTGAGGTTCCCTATTATATATTTAATAGGGAGCCTTTCAGGAGCCTAAAGATCCAGCTCACTAAGAAGAGCCGGACTGCCCATCACTGCTATAAATACTGTAAAACAGGGCGCACTATTGTACACAATCATATTATATAGTATAACACAATAGAGTTCAACATAAAAAAATTGTATACTATAGAATAATAAATAGATTAGATAGTACACAGAGATTATATAACATGACATAATTAGTATTTTATTTTAGTGATATAGTATAAAAATCATAAACATAAGACGAAATAACACAAAATTGTATAATATCCTCCAAATCACATTGTATGAAATAACATAAAATAAAACAAATACAGATACGTGACATAATAACATAGGATACAAATTAAAATGAGGCACTTTAGTAACATGATGCAAATATTCGACTAAAATCACATGATATTATACTGTTATAAGATTTACTATAACCTAAAGTGATAGAATACAGTAATATAGTATAAAGTGACGTTGTATCATGATATAAAGTGATAGAATACAGTAATATGATATAAAGTGACGTTATATTATGATATAAAGTGATAGAATACAGTAATATATTATAAAGTGATGTTACTCTACTGGTCCTAATCCTGTATATATGGGCCACAGTAATGACACTGCTAGCTGTATATAATGGGAACAGGCACAGGTACTACTCCCTATGCTGTATATTGGGACACAGAAGTACTACTACTCCTATCCTGTATAGTCTGGTCACAGCTTACTACTTATACTACTAATTGCGTACATCTATACTGGATATATGGCACCAGCACAGATACAACTTTATCCTGTAATATGGGCACAGCCACAGTACTCTAATCCTATCCTGGTATATATGGCACAGAACCAGTACTACTCCTATCTGTATACATGTGCAGAGCACAGTACTACATACTCACTACCTCCCTGTATATATGGGCACAGACAGTACTACTTCCTCATCCTGTATTATGGCAACAGCACATGTATATTACTCCTATCCTTATAAATGGGCACAGATATAAATACTCTATCCTTGATCTATGGGCACAGCCAGTACTCTATCTACTTAATAGCACTATCACTATCCGTATATATGGGCAAAAGTACTACTACTCACTATCCTGTATATATGGGGCACAGTACCTACTACTCCTATCCTGTATATTACAATAAGTATCTCCATATATACGACAGCAGTACTTTACTACTCCTATCCTGTATATATGGAAATACGCACAGTTACTAACTCTCCTATTCCTGTATATATGAACACAGAACAGTACTACTACTTACTTCCTCTATCCTTTAATATATTGGCACACTTAACTACTCTCCCTATCCTGTATATATGGGCACAGCCAGTACTACTCCTTACTCCTATACCTGTAAATACATGGGCCAGCCACAGTACCTAACTGGATAAAAGGGATGGAAGGGGTGTGTAAAAAAAGGTTGAAGCGATAGGGGGATGGGGATGCATGTGGTAGTGTAGAGATGGTCGGGCGTACGCGAAATTTACCTTTATCTATGGGTCAACAGCCAGTACTACTACTTTCTCCTATCCTGTATAATAGGGCACAGTACTACTACTACTCCTATCCTTTATATATGGACACAGCACAGGTACTACTCTCCCTATCCTGTATACATGGCCACAGTCACAGACTCCTCTCTACTCCTCCTATCCGTAATATGGGCACAGCCATTAAACTAACTCACTCCTATCCTGTATATATGGCACAGTACTACTACTGACTACTCCTCTCCCTTTATATTGCACATCACCTTACACTACTCCTATTTCTTTAATATATGGGCACAGCAACCGTTACTACTACTCCTATCCGAGTATATATGGTCACAGCACAATACACTACTTACTAATACTACTCCTATCCTGTAAATATATGGACCAGCACAGTAACTACTACTCCTATCCTGTATATATGGACACAGCACAGTACTACTACTCCTATCCTGTATATCCAGGATACTATACAGAGCTGGAGGAGCTGCGTAGCAATAAGCGATTATCAGAATCTTTGCTGCAAAAGTTAAAATCCCCTAAGAGTGGAAAAAGCAGCAGCGCCACCTGCAGGGCGGTACAGTGCATTGCACCTCATCAATGATATTGGTAACGATGTATTAATACTCTATGACTGCGATAAATGCTAATGAGTTAAATGTGGCAGGAAAATCACCCGATCTGCACGTTACAGCAGGATCAGGCAGCTGTAACAAGGTGTCTCTAATTACTACCTAATTAGCTAATCCTAATTAACCTAGATTTTAATTATCAGCAGCAAAAGCCGCCACTAACCTGAAAACCTGAGGGCAGCGTAATATAGCAGAGCGAGGTATGAGAACGTGAGAGACGCAGGAGGAACAGCACATGTCCCCACAAGGCCACCCCTTATAGTATTAGGGGTCTGCTCTGGGGGGGTCACCCACTATTAGGAGTCTGCTCTGGGGGGTCTCCAATATTAGGAGTCTGCTCTGGGGGGTCTCCAATATTAGGAGTCTGCTCTGGGGGGGGGTCTCCACTATTAGGATCTGCTCTGGGGGGTCCCAGTATTAGGAGTCTCTTCCTGGGGGGTCCTCCAGTAATTAGGAGGCCTACTCTGGGGGGGTCTCCAGTATTAGGAGTCTACTCTGGGGGGTCTCCAGTATTAGGAGTCTACTCTGGGGGGTCTCCAGTATTAGGAGTCTACTCTGGGGGGTCTCCACTATTAGGAAAAAAACCAAAAAACAAGAGAGCTTATAGTTATGGCAAACAAATACACTTTATTCAAAAATACCACATACAAAATAACATAAAATCGATTGATAGATTACTTTCAGAGGCGTTTCAAAAAAAAAAAAAAAAAACCTGAAAGTCAGAAATTGTGGGAACAAGACAGTGTCCCAGATGGAAATGGGACACACAGAGACTATTGCTCCCCTTAACCCTGTATGTGCCCCAAAAATTGTGGCCAGAAATATATTCCAAATCTATAATGTCCAAAAGTAGGACATATGAAGGGCAGTGTGACCTATAATGTTCGGCAATAATAACTGTGGGCACTCAACCGGAGGTACCCATCCGTGCTATACATCAAGTCAGAAGCAAAGTCAACAAACGGCCACACTACCCAAAGCCTATTTAGAACGGCACAGAGCAACAGGGGGAGAGCCCGCAGGAATACCCCCGACTCGCGTTTTCGCCACTGATTCCTTCGTTCAGGAGGTAATACAAATGTTGTGCTTCTCTTAAATATGGCTCACACAGCGTATTCCGTTTACAGACGCGCAGATCGCGGTTACACGCCGGGCTCCATGAGGTTCGTCGCCGGGCCCCCTAAAAGACCTTAACTACATACAGCCGGTTCCGCGACACTAAAACATCCGGATACATGAACTGCAACCCCCGGGGACTCACATTAGGGGTATAGACAAGTTTATCATGGGATCCAGGGGGGTGACAGAATAAGAGATCTCTTACAGAAAGAGTTGAGATGGATCACCCCTCCCTAACACTGTGGCAGCCGAAGTTCTCAATGAGGCAACAAGCTTTTAAACTAAAAACCTTTTTTATAATCCTTTTCCATTTTTCCATCTGGTGCAACTGTCTTGTTCCCCCCTCAAAAATTTCTTACTTTTCAGGAATCCTTCTGAAAGTAATCTAATCAATCGATTTATTTTATTTTGATGTGGTATTTTTGAATAAAGTTATTTGTTTGCCATAACTATAAGCTCTCTTGTTTTTTGGTTTTGTGAGTTTTGGAGTTTGGAGGGTAGTTCATATTTTATATAGGGGCCCTTTTTTGGGGTCTCCACTATTAGGAGTCTGCTCTGGGGGGTCTCCAGTATTAGGAGTCTGCTCTGGGGGTTCTCCTGTATTTTGGGTCTGCTCTGGGGGTCTCCAGTATTAGGGGTCTGCTCTGGGGTCTCCAGTATTAGGAGTCTGCTCTGGGGGGTCTCCAGTATTATAGATCTGCTCTGGAGTCTCCAGTATTAGGAGTCTATACTCTGGGGGGTCTCCCTATTAGAGTCTACTCGGGGGGGTTCCTCCACTAGTAGGAGTCTGCTTGGGGGGGTCTCCACTATTAGGAGTCTGCTCTGGGGGGGTCTCCACTATTAGGAGTCTGCTCTGGGGGGGTCTCCACTATTAGGAGTCTGCTCTGGGGGGTCTCCAGTATTAGGAGTCTGCTCTGGGGGTCTCCAGTATTTTTGGGTGGGCCAATGCTCTGCTGTGGGGTCTCCAGTATTAGGAAAAATAAATACTGCTCTGGGGTCCTCCATATTAAGGAGTCTGCGGCTGGCGGTCTCCAGTATTAGGAGTCTGCTCTGGGGGTCTCCAGTATTAGGAGTCTGCTCTGGGGTCTCCAGTATTAGGAGTCTGCTCTGGCGGTCTCCGATTATTCGGGTTCTGCTCTTGGGTCTCCAGTATTAGGGGTCTGGCTCTGGGGTCCTCCAGTATTGGTAGTCTGCTCTGGCGGTCTCCAGTCTTAGAGTCCTGCTCTGGGTGGTCTACAGTATTAGGGTCTGCTGCTCTTGAGGGGGGGGTCTCCACTATTGAGTCTGCTCCGGGGGGGGGCTGCCACTATTAGGAGTCTGCGCTGGGGGGTCCTCCAGTAGTTAGGGAGTCTGGCTCTGGGGGGGTCGGCCGTATTTTGGTCTGCTCTGGGGTCTCCAGTATTAGGGGTCTGCTCTGGGGTCCTCCAGTATAGGAGTCTTGCTCTGGCGGGGGCTCCATATTAGGATCTGCTCTGGGGGGCTCCATATTAGGAGTCTGCCTCTGGGGTCTCCAGTCTTGGAGTGGGCTGCTCTGCGGTCTCCATTATTAGGAGTCCCCCTGGGCTCTGGCGTTCTCTCGAGTATTAGGAGCTGCTTCTGGGGTCTCCAGTATTAGGGGTCTGCTCTGGGGTCTCCAGTATTAGGAGTCTGCTCTGGCGGTCTCCAGTATTAGGAGTCTGCTCTGGGGGTCTACAGTATTAGGGGTCTGCTCTGGGGGGTCTCCAGTATTAGGAGTCTGCTCTGAGGGTCTCCAGTATTAGGAGTCTGCTCTGGGGTGTTCTCCAGTTTAGGAGTCGCTCTGGGGGGGTCCCCCCCCCCCCTCATATTGGAAGTCTGCTCTGGGGGGTCTCCAGTATTAGGAGTCTGCTCTGGGGGGGTCTCCAGTATTAGGAGTCTGCTCTGGGGGGGTCTCCAGTATTAGGAGTCTGCTCTGGGGGTCTCCAGTATTAGGAGTCTGCCTTGGGGGGGGTCATCCATATTAGGAGTCTGCTCTGGGGGGTCTCCATATAGGAGTCTGCTCGGGGGGGGGTCTCCAGTATTAGGAATCTGCTCTGGGGTTCTCCTGTATTTGGGTCTGCTCTGGGGGTCTACAGTAGTAGAGTGTCTGCTACTGGGGTCTCCAGTATTAGGAGTCTGCTCTGGGGGGTCTCCTGTATTTTGGGTCTGCTCTGGGGGGTCTCCAGTATTAGGAGTCTGCACTGGGGGGGTCTCCTGTATTTTGGGTCTGCTCTGGGAGGGTCTCCAGTATTAGGAGTCTGCTCTGGGGGTGGGGTTCTCTCCAGTATTAGTATGCTGCAACCTGGGGGGGGTCCCATTATTGGATCTGCTCTTGGAAGGTCTATCCGTATTAGGAGTCTGCTCTGGGGTCTACAGTATTAAGAGTCTGCTCTGGGGTCTAGAGTATTAGGAGTCTGCTCTGGGG
This sequence comes from Engystomops pustulosus, assembly GCA_019512145.1. Lineage (NCBI taxonomy): Eukaryota > Metazoa > Chordata > Amphibia > Anura > Leptodactylidae > Engystomops > Engystomops pustulosus. The sequence goes on from CM033644.1 coordinate 218,395,654, forward strand.
TCTACAGTATTAGGAGTCTGCTCTGGGGTCTACAGTATTAAGAGTCTGCTCTGGGGTCTACAGTATTAAGAGTCTGCTCTGGGGGGGGGGGGGGGGTTCTCCGTATTTAGGAGTCTACTCTGGGGGTCTGTACTATTAGGATTCTGCTCTAGGGGGGTCTCCAGTATTAGGAGTCTGCTTCGGGGGGTCTCACCTATTAGGAGTCTGCTCGTGGGGATCTCCGCTATTAGGAGTCTGCTCTGGGGGGTCTCCCACATTTTAGGGTCTGCTCTGGGGGGCTCCACTATTAGGGCTCTCCTCTGGGGGTCTTTTTCCACTGAAGAGTCTTGCTCTGGGGATCTCCACTATTAAGATCTGCTCTGGGGTCCTCCACTATGAAGATCTGCTCTGGGGGTCTCCACTATAGATTCCTGCTCTGGGGGGTCTCACTATTAGAAGTCTGCTATGGGGGGGTCTCAGTATAGGAATTTGAGAGTGTTTCCTCGGGGGGGTTAATTAAAATGTCCTAAGACAATATAGAACCAAATGTTGTAACGGTAAGGTTGTTTTGGTGCCCCACACTCTCTCTAGTAGTGCAGCCTCCCTCCCCATGATGCATGTTCTGTCAATGACCAGCAATGGATTTGAAGCTTGGAATGAACCAGTGATTTTTCCAATCTCTTCATTCTCACAAGAAGAGAGTTACATATCATGATACATTAGTACGCCAAGTATAATATATATATATATATATATATATATATAATATCTATATATATAATGTGAACAACTACCCCCAAGGCTCTTCTATATAGTAATCTACAATACAAAGTTTTTGCCTGTACCATGGGGTTAACGCGCGCGCGCCATACGTGGTAGGTAACAATGTGCCTCCCGCGGATCCATGAATCATCATCAGCTGGCAACACGTTCACGTTGTTACCCCTTACTGGTGAGATAACACAGCCGTGCTACGGAGGTTGAGCAGATGTCTCCTCTTCCCCTCCCCACCCCTGGAAGGGTGCAAATTCACACCTGCTACCCATTACTGTATCATGTATGAAAAAAAAGTGTGCCATTTACGCCAGATAAAATAGTAAGAACTCTATAGAACCACAAGACCGCATCGCAGTACTCATTAACCATGGAGCCTTCGAGCTGCCGTATGTAGGAGAACTTGTTTTTTCTCTGTGGGATGTAGCTTTTTTTAGGACTATTCTAATGTACCTTATGGGGGTCATGTTACTACAGGGTATGTCGGACGCATTTTCGGCGATTTACCCGTTTTGACGTCAAATTACACTCCTGGATTTGGCATCACGCCAATCGGATTTTGGTGCACGCGCGGCTTTGCACAGGACACAATGCGGGGGGCCTGGACGTCGGACAACCCCCGACGATCGGATTAATCACGCGGAATTTCAAAACAGATTTGTTCGCAAGATCAGCACTTACATGCACGGCTGGCGAAGAAGGTGACTCACGCGGACCTCAACAGACAGAAGCGAAGGATTCAATAACTACGGGGCACGAGCTTAGGAATTGTGTGCGGCAACCAAATCCTGGCGGACAACGTGCCGAGGATCGCGAAGGACCGGCGTAAGTAATATGGCCCATGTGTGTGAGTTTGTGATATTTGTGGGATGAGAGGTACATTTTCCTCATGGTGCCGTTCTGAATTCCATTCTTTGGGTGAGGACTTGTTTTGTGGGACGAGTTAGATTTTCATGGCGACGTTCTAAAGCCCCATCTTGTTTTGAGGAATATCTTTTGTGAAACTGAGGTGACTTTTTTCATGGCCCGTTCTTCTGTACAGCTTGTTTTTTGCGGGATCAGATGATATTTTCGTTGGCACATATCTTGTTTTTTGCGGGATGAGTTGATAACTTTAGTTGCAGGGTTCTGATGTACTTATCTGTCTGTAAGGCTTGTTTTGTGTGAATGAGTAGGCATTTTCATTGAACAGTTTTAAAAAGAACATATCTTTTGTTTAAGGGCTTGATTTGTGAGATACGTTGATATTTTCATTGGTACTGTTCAGGAACTTTATAATCTGAGTGTAAGGGCTTGTTTTTTTGTGAAAGCTAATATTTTCATTGGTTACTAACTGTGATATGTAACTAAGCATAGAGAACGGCTTCTGACCTCTCATGTCATGTGCAAAGGAATGGACAACAACCGTGCAAGTTATTAGCCTCATCATAGAATTACTATTCTCCTTTTGAAAGGGATGTATCCTAGACTGTCAGAATCCAGATTGGATGACACTATATCATATCATATGATAGCCCATGACCTTTCATGATGTCGCCTGATTTATGAGGCTGTTTCCTTTATGAAGTGTTTAGAATATGTAAAATCTGTGACATTTTTACCATTTGCTTTAGTCGGTCTCCAGCTCGTTGAGAGTCATTACTTGGTTGCTTGAGAACAGCTCCATCTGAAAAAATCATGGAAATAATTATAGCAAGAAGTCAATGGTATCAGGTCATCTTAAGAATTTCAAGGGTTGTCCAGAAATGATTATAGATGGTTTATCCTCATATACCTGGCAGGGTATTCTTGCTGATGTGTACTCCCTATACGTCTTCTCTGCTCTGATACCTTGTATTCAGGGCTTGTACTTGGCTGTACTACTACATGGACAGCGCCAGGTTTTCCCATTAAACACAACCCCGCCACGTTGCTATGTTCCGTGTTTTGTCACCTGCTTGTGTAACCACCTGCGGACTACTGTGTGCAATAGACTGCGAGGTTACAAGGCAATTTCTATAGATTTAGGTCTATTATGTACAATGTAATATGTTATTGTGCATCACCTCCCTCCTCCGCTTCACTAGGACCGTTGGTGCTAGCTCGGTGGAATTGTGCCAGAAACTCCAGATATGGATTGTGCCGTTATCAAGACGAGGATCTACGGAGAGAGAAGATAATTTGTAACAAGGTTGTCAGTACAGATTAGACTCCTGACTGCTGACCCCAGGGTTGATGGGGTTGTACAAAGTTGGAAATTATCCCTATCCTGCGGATAACAAGCTGATCGTTTAGGGTCTGTACTGCTGGGAGCCCCACTGATCACAAGAATGGATCTCGGCCATATGGAGAAAGGGGGTCACATTCTCGCCAAAAAGTGAAGCAGTGGGCTGAGTATCTGTCCTTCTGCTCCTTTTAATAGTAAGAGAGTGAACACAGCGCTCTGTATCTCCACTGCCCATTCCCTTATAGGAATTCCCTTCCTTACCCCATAGACTGTAAGCCCTTGTGTCAACCCCCTCATCCTCATAGACTGAAAGCTCTTGTGTCACCCCCTCATCCTCATAGACTGTAAGCTCTGTGTCATCCCCTCATCCTCATAGACTGTAAGCTCTTGTGTTACCCCCTCATTCTCATAGACTGTAAGCTCTTGTGTCACCCCCTCATCCTCATAGACTGGAAGCTCTTGTGTCACCCCTCATCCTCAAAGACTGAAAGCTCTTGTGTCACCACTCATCCTCATAGACTGAAAGCTCTTGTGTCACCACTCATCCTCATAGACTGAAAGCTGTTGTGTCACCCCCTCATCCTCATAGACTGTAAGCTCTTGTGTCACCCCCCTTCATCCTCAATGGACTGCAAGCTCTTGTGTCTCCCTTCACCCTAACTGTAAGCTGTGTCATCCATCACTCATAGACTGTAAGCTCTGTGTCCCCCTCATCCTCATAGACGTAAGCTTGTGTCCCCCTCATCCTCAAGACTGTAAGCTCTTGTGTCCCCCTCATCCTCATAGACTGTAAGCTCTTGTGTCACCCCTCATCCTCATAGACTGTAAGCTCTTGTGTCACCCCTCTAATCCTCATGACTGTAAGCTCTTGTGTCCACCCCCTATCTCATAGACTGTAAGCTCTTGTGTCACCCCCTCATCCTCATAGACGTAAGCTCTTGTGTCACCCCTCATCCTCATAGACTGTAAGCTCTTGTGTCACCCCCTCCCTCAATCCTATGACTGTAAGTCTCTGTGTCACCCCCTCATCCTCATAGACTGTAAGCTTTGTGTCACCCCCTCATCCTCATAGACTGTAAGCTCTTGTGTCAACCCCCTCATCCTCATTAGACTGTAAGCTCTTGTGCCACCCCCTCATCCTCATAGACTGTAAGTCTCTGTGTGTCCCCCCTCATCCTCATAGACTGTAAGCTCTTGTGTCCCCCCCCCCCCTCATCCTCATAGACTGTAAGCTCTTGTGTCACCCTCTCATCCTCATAGACTGTAAGCTCTTGTGGTCAGGGCCCTCACTCCATATGACTTCACTCTGTAATGTCTTATTTTATAGTATACTGTATGTCCCTCATAATTTTAAAGCGCTACGTAATTGATGGCGTTTATAACAATATTATTAACATGATAAACCAGGAACATTACTCAGATCCAGTCACTGTGACTGTATCATCTTCTTATATTTTTTATCCATTCCCTCCTTCCTTCTAAAATCAACTTTTATAATTAGCCATATGAGCCACAAAGGTGGCTAACAGAGCCCTCTGTGTTGCAGTTTCACGGGATGTTACACTGCGCTCGTAGCACTCCCCACTGTGTGAAATTTGCAACAGGAGAAGTAGAGGTTAGTGATGCGAGGGAGCAGAGAAGACAGTGTAACAGCATATGAAGAAATGGCACGGAGGGGCTCTGGTAACACTCCCCAGAGCCCTTTGTGATTTTTGGAAGGATAATATATAAGAAGATTACCACAGTCACGGTGCCTGGATCTATCTATATACATTGGTGCCTGATACACATGGCCTTCGAGGGCTTCTTCAGTTCCATCCTAAGGACAGGAGGATCAAATCAGATTGTTTGGGACTTAGGATGGCGATCATCCGTTTTGAAGTGGTTGGTGGGCTCTAGTGAACACACTCCTGCTTCAGGGCTATGATGTGATATTTATCAGTCACATGGCCTTCAAGTGAATGGGGGCTGAACTGCAATACCAAGCATGGCCACTAATAATATATGGCACTGTACTTGGTAAGGAGTGAAGAAACCATAACAATCGTCCAAACAATTGAAAAAAATGTTAATGGCCCTCGATCCCAGTTATATTATACATTAAGAATTGGGGATCAAGCAAAATATCTTGGGGGAGTGTTAACCCCCCCCCCCCCCCTACACACACACCCCACCCCAATTGTGAATTACAGGATCCATGTAGCAGTGAGACAGTTCCTTGCACTATAGGATGCAACATTTAAAGGGAGGCTATGGTCCAATTTTCCATGTCTGGGACACACCCGGTGGAGAAGTGTGACCCCTCATGAGTATCACTATGATCCCTCACCTTCGATAACAGCTCCTCAAACTGCGGAGGAGTGAGGGGGAGGATGAAGTTCTTCAGGACGCGGTAGAGCTGTCCTCTGGTCACGTCAACATCTGATCCACATCCAACGTCAGAAACGCGTTCTTCAGGTCTTCCGCAATCTCGTTGACCCTTTGGAAGATGATCCTTTCGATGTCTTGTAGGGAGAGGTCGGGATCGGGCACGGAGAGGACGGAGGAGCCTTCAATGAGAGAGACGGAGATGAGGGACTACAGAAGTAGTCGGGATCATTTTCGATTTTGAGATAGTTTAGAAACAGAAACTTCGGAAAGAGATCTCACGGACGATGCACTGCTGGCTCGCGACATTGTCCGGCACGGGGAGGAGGAGCGCGGCCGCTCGGTAAAGGCGATTCCCCGGGTGAGAGGACGCAGCTCATTGTAATGACCGGGGTTCAAAATTTTGGATTGCATCTTTCTCTGTAGGGGAGTTAGGAAAGTCATAGAATTAGAGATAAAAGGGAAACGGAACGTTACATGGGGTGATAATTTATCGAATTAAATGGCAATAAGATAAGTCATGAGGGAGACTCATCACTTAAAATGTAATCTTACAATCGCTGAGGGATTTCATTATGTCTCTATATATTAGTAAGTAATCAGGCTCTCACTTGCCAATCATCTCGTGTGTGGTGTGCGGAGTTATCGGACTCACTGCCATCACTGTGTGTGGCGAGTGATCAGACTCTCACTGCCAATCACTGTGTGGGCGAGTGATCGACTCTCACGCCATCACTTTGGGGCGGAGTGATCAGACTCTCACTGCCAATCATGTGTGTGGCGAGTGATCAGGACTCTCACTGCCAATCACTGTGTGTGGGCGGTAGTGATCAGGACTCTCACTGCCAATCATGTGTGGGCGGAGTGATCAGGACTCTCACTGCCAATCACTGTGTGGGCGGAGTGATCAGGACTTCCTAACTGCCATCACGTGTGGGCGGAGTGATCATGCAGGACTCACTGCCAATCACTGTGTGTGGCGGAGTGATCAGGACTCTCACTGCCAATCACTGTGTGTGGGCGGAGTGATCAGGAACTCTCACTCACTGCCAATCACTGTGTGTGGGCGGTAGTGATCAGGACTCTCACTGCCAATCACTGTGTGTGGGCGGAGTGATCAGGACTCTCACTGCCATCACTGTGTGTGGGGAGTGATCAGGACTCTCACTGCCAATCACTGTGTGTGGGCGGAGGATCAGGACTCTCACTGTCAATCACTGTGTGTGGGCGGTGATCAGGACTCCACTGCCAATCACTGTGTGTGGGCGGAGTGATCAGGACTCTCACTGCCAATCACTGTGTTGGGCGGAGTGATCAGGACTCTCACTGCCAATCACTGGTGTGGGCGGAGTGACAGGATCTCACTGCCAATCACTGTGTGTGGGCGGAGTGATCAGGACTCTCACTGCCAATCACTGTGTGTGGGCGGAGTGATCAGGACTCTCACTGCCAATCACTGTGTGTGGGCGGAGTGATCAGGACTCTCACTGCCAATCACTGTTGTGGGCGGAGTGATCAGGACTCCACTGCCAATCACTGTGTGTGGGCGGGTATCAGGACTCTCACTGCCAATCACTGTGTGTGGGCGGAGTGATCAGGACTCTCACTGCCAATCACTGTGTGTGGGCGGAGTGATCAGGACTCTCACTGCCAATCACTGTGTGTGGGCGGAGTGATCAGGACTCTCACTGCCAATCACTGTGTGTGGGCGGAGATCAGGACTCCTCACTGCCAATCACTGTTGTGTGGGCGGAGTATCAGGACTCTCACTGTCAATCACTGTGTGTGGGGCGGAGTGATCAGGACTCTCACTGCCAATCACTCGTGTGTGGGCGGAGAGTAGAGTATCAGGACTCACCACTGCCAATCACTGTGTGTGGGCGGAGTGATCAGGACTCTCACTGCCAATCACTGTGTGTGGGTGGGGTAATCAGGACTCTCACTGTCAATCACTGTGTATGAGTGGGGTAATCAGGACTCTCACTGTCAATCAATATGTGTGGGTGGAGTAATCAGGACTCTCACTGTCAATCACTGTGTGTGGGCAGAGTAATCAGGACTCTCACTGTCAGTAATCCTGTGTCCTGCCTCTCTGTAGTCAGTGCTTATGATCAGTATCCCTGCACTGTGACCGCTTTATCCACCAACAAGAACCGAGGGTCCCAGTACTAGAGTGGGGTGTTAGCACCCAGCTTATGAGCACAGCCAATCACAGCGCTTGTTGCTTTTTTCAAACCTGTGTTGTTAAAATAAAAGCTCGATTGTGATTGGCAGCAGTGTATCAGTTCTGAGCCGTAGACACTATGGACGCGCGCGGTATAGGGAGCGCCATGCTGGGGGTGAAATTACCTGTGCACTGCCCGGGGCTCAGTCAGAAGCGCAGCTCATCCCGACACCGGGCTCCTCAGCATCCGGCATGTGTGTGTGTTTCCAAGACGCTGTTGCTGCGGGAACGTTTTCCGGCAAAGTGGTTGGTCAGCACTGTCACGTGGCGGAGGGGAAGCTGAATCCCTATTGGTGGAAGGGTTACTACGGATGAGTGGGCGGGACACTAGTAGTACAGACTTCAGGGTGAATGGAAAGGAGGGGGCGGGGTTATCTCCAGTCACGTGACCTTGTCTATCACTTTATATTATGTTTTATATAACTTTATACCATATTATACAGTAGTACTTCACTTTATATCATAATATAACGTCACTTTATGCTATATTACTGTATTCTATCACTTTATATCATAGTATAACGTCACTTTATGCTATATTACTGTATTCTATCACTTTATATCATAGTATGACGTCACTTTATGCTATATTACTGTATTCTATCACTTTATATCATAGTATGACGTCACTTTATGCAGATTAATGTATTCTATCACTTTAATCATAGTATGACGTCACTTTAGTATATTACTGTATGCTATCACTTTATATTCATAGTATGACGTCACTTTTATGCTATATTATGTATTCTATATTATATCATAATATAACATCACTTTTAAATATACTGTATTCTATCACTTAGAACATATATGATCAACTATCTTGACTATCATATTACTGTATTCTTTTTTTTTTTTTTATCACTTTATATCATAATAACTGTGCTGTGCCCATATATACAGGATAGGAGTAGTTGTACTGTGCCAATATATACAGAATAGGAGTAGTAGTACTATGCAGTGTCCAACAATGGAGAAGATAGATTGTCATTATCAGTGCATGCAACTCTGACTGTTCTCTAGTTCTAGTATATTGTAGCTTATAATAGGATGTATCTGTACCCCCATCACCAATCACATTACATTTATACTACAGGTGTCCTGGTGGGTGTTGGTGGGGATACAGCCACTGTTTCTAAAGAAATAAGCTTAATGAATTTACCAAATTAACCTATCAGCATCATAATTAAGTGCATTTTAAAGTCTCCTTCACTCCTAATGACATTTCCATAGGATTAGTAGTTGATGAGAGGGGGTGAAACATCCCGCACCTCTCGTTCCCTTCTTATTAATATACTCTGACCATAGATTGATCAATAGTGGGAATATCCCTTTAAGATGACCTATTACATATCATTTAATATTTCTACTCTGTCAAGCAAAGCGATCGCTCCTCCATCCCCGGCACGGGCTCCCCGCTCCTTTAGCGCCACTGGAATTCCGTAGAATGAAAGATATTAGGAAATTATATTGTTTTCATAATTGCCAACTCTTGTATGATTTATTAGCGTTTCGCCTCTTGATGGCGCTGCAGAGTATTACCACGTCCCGGGCTGTATCTCTCGCTCATGTCTGGATGATGAAAAGACGAGGGCTGATGGTACATTAGTTAATCCCTTCACTGCCGGTGGGTCCGGCAGAAGCGCGCACAATTTTTGGCTGGTGTGTAATAAAAGTCTTCTGCTAAAATATTGACTTTAATCACGTCTCGGCAAAATTATACCGACATTATAAATAAAGCTCTATCGGGGAGAAGAGGGAAGGCGCTTAACGCGATGAGCGGGGTCACCCGAGTCTATGAAGAACGGCTGCGGGAGACGATTCTACAATGTATCCCCAGGTCTTATATATTGGAACGGAATTCTAATTATTAACCTGTTACACGCCTGTGGCCTATCCGCGTGCGGGAAAATCTCATAAATCACAAAAAAAACTCACAAATTCGTGCTTGTTTTTTGCCCCTGGTAGTCTCTCCTCCTGGCACCTGAAGAATGATACGATCTCAGCAGAGGCCGAAGGGTGATGAAAGCATTTTTGGTCCGTTTTTAAGCAATCCGTTTTGAAAACGCACCCGTTTTTGACAGGTATTACAAATTTGCGCAATAAAAAACAGACAAAAACGGATGTTTTCAAAAAACGGATGGGTTTTTTACCGCATGCATTTTTTAACAGATTGCTTAAAAACGGACCAAAAACGGTTTCAAAACGCATGTGCAGCATCACCCTAAAACTGCAGTCACACGTGGCCTTTGACTAATTTACATAATTGCATATCATTGAGGCATGGTCTACAAATCCCTTAGGCTGCGGTGACACGTGGTGTTTTTAACCCGTTATGGGCCCGTTTTTAAGCAGTTCATTTAAAAAACGCATGCGGTTTTTGAAAACGCATCCATTTTTGACAGGTTTTACCAATTATCTTAATTAAAACTGGTCAAAAACGGATGCGTTTTTTAACAGACTGCTTAAAAACGGCCCAAAAATGGGTTAAAAACACCACGTGTGACCGCAGCCTAAGGGATTTGTAGGCCATGCCTCAATGATATGCAATTATGTAAATTAGATCAATGTATTGGTAAAATTTTGTTGGAAGGAATCCATTTCCTAAGTCACTGGGGCTTATTTACTAAGGGTTGCGTATCGCACTTTCGTCAGTCTTTCCCATGGACTTTCTGTGAACTACTTGGACCGGGTAAGTAAATGTGTCCCAATGTCCGCCCCTTTACCATGCCCAGTAGCATGACTATGGAGTAGGCAAACCAGACCAGTATTGGAAGGTTGGATGAGGGGCTTTTGGTGGGGTTGTGCATGGCGGAACCGCACCAGTCTGATACTAATGGCTATGGTTGGGTCACTAGGATGCTGAAAGGGAACCTTTCAGGGAGATTCGAGACAATTAACCACCCACCGGTCCTTACAGACGGTTTGTTTCATGCATTGACTTGTCCAATATCAACTCGGTCCAGTTCCAAAGCCCTATACAGGCAGTCCCCAGGTTACGTACAAGATGGGTTCTGACAGACATGTTCCCGTGCCCATAGGGGATCATTAAACTGATAATGTCAGAAGTAGTAGCTGGTCAATATAAAGTTGAGTAACTGAGGCTACAGAGAATTATGCAGCTGGATGGGTTACAGTGTTCTCCTTTTCCTCCATTCTCACTACATGAGGAGACATCACTGGATATAACAGAATCACTTCTCCTGTGTACAGCTGGTATACATGCAATATTGTGTATACTGTACATATTGCTGAGCTGCTGTATCTAAGCTGCAATTATATAGGAATCCAGGTTCAAGAGATCTGAGCTGCTGTATCTAAGCTATTGTTATATACACATACTGTATACACACATACACAGAGTATATAGACTTTATACACAAAATACTGAATATACAAAGATATAAAGTATATATAAAGTATATACATAAATATAAAGCTTATATAAACAAACATCGGGCATATAAACACACACACACCTACATATATAAATATACATATATATAAGCATATATATACACTCATGTAGTATATGCACACCACATATAATATATATATATATATATATATATATATATATATATATATATATATACACACATACAGCATATAAACCTACAGAATACATGCACATATACACACCTATATACACTCATACTGACATGTATATACTCACTGTCGGGCAATCTTCTTATCACAGGGGGAGGTTGTCAGATAGATATGAGTTAATGCAGCCCAGTAGCTGCAGACCACATCAGCGAAGTAGACGGAAGTAGAGACACCTAGTCTTGCCTTCCTGCTGTCCCATCCCCGAAATTTCTTATCCGAGCTGCCCGTTTAGCTGTTTACTGTGGAAGATATGTACTGTTATATACATATTGGGGCACATTTACTTACCCGGTCCTGTTGCGCTCCCCGATCCGGACTGTCCGACGAGTTCACCCTCTTATTCTCGGTGTATGTGAGTGCATGGCTTGCCACACAATTTTAAATGTTAAATCCGAATCCGCCGGATGGTCTGACGGCCCACCCCCTCCAATTTGTGTCGCGTGAAAGCCAGTGCCGATGCCCCAAAATTCCGATCGCGCGCGCCAAAAACCCCAGTTAAATGCGGCGCAAATCGGAAAAATTCGGGAAACCCAACGGAAATGTATTTCGTGGACCCTTAGTAAATGTGCCCCAATATGCTGTACAAAGTGCCGAATAACATGTATATAATAATGCACATCCTCCATTCTTGAGTGTAATGTTATGCATGGTTGCTGGGCCCCCTGACACCGCAGGCCCCATAGCAGCTGTATAAGGGCATTAGGAAAAGTTGCATCAGGGTGCCAAGCCCATGGGTTACACCCTTGTTGGTTCCTCCAAAATAATCTGATCTCATAACACGTATCTGATCCATGTCCATCCGTGGCCCAGCAGAAGTTTGTGCCAACAGGTCCGTGGACAAGACCGGGCCCCGGCGGGGGAATGCCTTCTCGCCCTTAAACCAATCCATTTCATGTAAATGCAAGTCAACTAGCCATACTGGACAGTACAGTTAATTAAAAACAGGAGAGGAACAAAGTAATAAACTCCATTTGTTTTTCTAGGCAGGCTGCCAGGGCCTGGAAGGCTTCCAAAGCTACCAGCTGGTAAATAGGATATATGCACAGCAGGGCGCCAATACTCTGTAGAGTGTAAACAGATGGAATCAATAGAGAAAGACAAGTTAGACTGCGCTACTGCAGGAATACAGCCAGAACGCACAACCTCACTGTCTAGATACTTATCCTGTTCCAGTTCATTTAGTAGCGAATGTCTCTTGATATCTGCTCATCTGTGTCTTTTTTTTTTTTAATCTTCTTCGTCTTTCTTCTACAATGACAATTTCAAGACAATAAAGCAAAAAGAGAAATTAAAAAAATAAAAAAATCTAAAACAATGGCCCATAAAATGGTCCCGGATCACCCTCCTGGGCACTGCCGGGGCTTTACGTTCGATCCATGTCCTCACGGAGTTGGTGGTGGGTCACGGAGCTGAATGCCGGGGATGGTTTTCGTCTTGACCTGCTCACCCGTGTAGAATACGCAGAAGATGTCAATAAAAAGGGCCCCTCCGGGGAACGATTTTCCGCTTTGATTGCCTGCTTCATATTGTTATGTAAATATTCCGAGTGCGAAGGAGTATCGGGAGCCCCGGAATGGAGCCATAAACTGCGAGAGATTGTGGTCGATTTTCAAAGTCAGTCAAAGGACAAGGAGTTTAGTTTAGTGGTTAATAGAGCAGAGTGGTAAACTTTGACGTAAAGTGTTTTTTTGGGGGGGTTTATACAGAATCTATCGAGGCAAGGACTGGTTTAGCCTAGTTCTTTCGAAACTCAAAGAGTCACCCCATAGTACCATTATTGATTTGGAGTGTTGGGCATGGTTGGTGTCCTTTTAGTGAGGAATCATATACAGACGGTCCCCTACTTAAGGACAACCGACTTACAGACGTCCCCTAGTTAAAGACGGACCCCTCTGCTTAATCTGACCTTTGCTGAAGTCTCTGGATGTTACTATGGTCCCAGACTACAATGATCAGCTTTAAGGTGTCTGTAGTGAAGCTTTATTGATAATCCTTGGTCCCAGCAAAAGATTTTGAAACTCCAATTGTCACTGGGGCAAAAAAATTTTTTTTGTCTTGATCTACAATTATAAAATATACAGTTTCGACTTACATACAAATTCAACTTAAAGGGAACCTGTCACCAGGGACCTCATTTTCACTAAAGACAGGTTGCAGAAGCCCTTCACACCTGCAGTGCACATCTGCCTTTCTGCCTTTTCTAAGCATTTGCATTACAATATAATTGTTATAACTTACCTTGCACCCTGACAAAATCCTGGGGTAGTCACAGGGGCTGGACTTTGGTTTGGATGCATTTCAAAAAACAACATGTGGCTTGTCTGTGTTAATCACTCCTGAGAGCTTGGCCCCCACCTTTGTGCTCCTGTACAGCTCCACCTCCTGCTTCTTCTCAAAGGTAACAGCCTGGTCAACCTGACATCAGTGGGGGAGGGACAAGCTGTACAGGAGCACAAACATGGAGACAGCCTGCAGCTCAAACAGGTCTGTCACGGGTGGTCCCCGGGGCTCGCCGGCGCAGCTCACCTCTCCCCGTTCCTGTGTCTCCGTCTGGCTCCGTGTGCGCGCGTCCCCGTCTCCTAGGGCGCGCGGCACCTTCAGAAGATTTAAAGGGCCAGCGTACCGCTGATTGGTGCGCTGGCTGAACACTTCACCTTTAAAAGGCAAGTACCTCCCTTATTACCTTGCCGGATCTTTGTGCCTCACAGCCTTAGAGAAAGCTCTGTTGCGATTTGCCTGCGTTCCAGTGTCTTCTGCGTTCCTGTGTTTCCTGCGTGCCTGACTCCTTCCGTGTTCCTGTGTTACCTGACTACCTTCGTGTTCCCGTGTACCAGTGTCCCTCCGTATTGCTGTCGTGAGTTCTGTGTTCCCGTACCCTTCTGCTTGGACCTCCTGTTGCTGACCCCGGTTTGGACCCTGACGTTGCATCTCTGCCGCCTGCCCTGACCCTGTGCCTGGACTGTGACCTCGAGCTTGACTACTGTTTTTGTACCTCAACCTTGGCCGCCACTGCAGACAAGTCACACCTGAGGAACGACCTGGTGGTACCACGCCGCAGCTTGTCTAACCCGCTTTGCGGCGGGCTCTGGTGAAAACCGGGTACCACTTAGATTCCGGTCCCAGGTAGTGGCTTGTGCCATCGTCTGCAGTGGTCCAGCGGATCCACATCCCGCAAGCCTGACAAGGTCACATGTTGTTTTTTGAAATTCATGCAAACCAAAGACCAACCCCTGTGACTACCCCAGGGTTTTTTCAGGATGCAAAAAGGAAGTTATAACACACAATTATATTGTAATGCAGAGAGGTATTTTTGCACTGCAGGTGTCATGGGCTTTTACAATCTGTCTTTAGTGAAAATGAGGTCCCTGGTGACAGGTTCCCTTTAAGGACAAACCTATGGAACCTATCTGGTACGTAACACGGGGACTGTCTGTATTGCCTACAGTTTAGTTGTTCTGCCCCTGTGATGGAAAAAAAATCTAAATAGGACACTTTGGGACCTAAATGATCTGCAGCACCGACTCGTCCCTATTTATCATGGATGTCAAGCGTTGGTAGGGTCAAAGCTGGTTAGGCCCAGACGCTAAGCCACTACTGACATTGTGACTCGCATTGCGGTTGTCACGTTTGAAGTGGAAGCTCGTAACAATGTTGGGAACTTAAAATATTTCTCAACAAATAACTTCTGGAAAATTCCCTCAAGATGTGACCCTCCTTACCTCTGCTCTTGGATGAACATGTCAAGTGATGGGTCACAAGATCAACAGCTTTTCGAAACTATGCAAATTCTAGTGATCATGTCACAACGTGATATGCTTTGTGTGTCTCTCCTCTATTGCCCACTCGCTACTCTTCATAGACTCCTCTGGACTCTACAACCTCTTCGATCTCTTGTTTTGCTCTTAAAAGTCTGATTCATTATGGAATTTTTGTGGAAAATGTTGGTTCAGGAGGGGGGAGAAGGAAAGGAGCCAGATAAGTGGTATAATCTAGTGGTATGTGTGCCATAAAGTGTGGTTTCTAGGAGGTACTGGAGATTTGGAGATTCAGTTGGTGTCCTAAAGTCTTCAAGGGAAGGTTCCCTGCACAAAGCAAATAAAATCTCCTCCAGAATCGGGAAGCTTCCCTGTCAAGATTTGAAACATGACTAGAGACTTCAGCCAAACTCATCTGTAGAAGAATGTTCTAGAGTTTTTGCTTCTCATCGTTACAGAGTAGGGTTCTAGTTGGGAAGTTGCCTCTGGAACTGGTGGTCTTGCCCAGTCCATTATCTAAAGGTCTTCTTCTCTTGGTATATTCTAAAATGTTACATTGTAGAAAACCAATCTACATGAAGCGGTCCATGCAGTCCTCACTTTTGCAGAAGTGTAACTAAGTCCCCTCGCTATAATCGGGAGGTGGCACATTATGGATCTAAGAAGGCTTCTCAAGGCCTCAAATTACGATATGACCCCCCACTACTTACTGGTTCCTCTCAACATACAGAGCCAATCCCTGGACACTTTGTTGATCTTATCTGTCGATTGGTTGAGTGATAATGTTCACTGTCTTGAAAGTCACAAGGAAATTTAAAAGCTTGGTATCGCTATATAATATATTACTATATTTTAAGTAATATTCTTCTCTTAAGAATACTAACCAGTTTTCCATAAAACATTTCTTGGAGGAGAATTCTTCTGGTCTCCACTTCTTGGTCCTGTTACTTCCAGGAAATAAACACAGAGCCAACCACTGGCCACTTTGTTGATTCATTCTCTGATTGCCTGAGTGTTCATTTCCTGTCTGTTAAGAGTCGGCAGGAAGTAGTAGAAGATCGAGAAGTGCAGCAGTACTTCATTGTTTCCTTCATGTTTTTCTGAACCATTTTATAGGACTTCCCTGGCCAGACGAGCCCTTAAGGAATAACGTTTGTCTCCTATCACATCAATTTAAGCCTAAATGAAGCGTACTTCACCAGTACCTACTACATTACCGCTGTAACCCAAGGGAAGATCTTTAGTCATTGAACGCATTGTATATAGGAGGCTTTTTATCACCGCTAGTTACATCATTTCTTTGTTATTAGGTTGAATTCTATTCTTTTTTTTCCGCCAACAGATATCAAAGAACCTGAAGAACATTGTTCGGTCCTGTCGCCTCTTTGACTACAATCAGAACGGACAGATCCAAAAGCATGAACTTCGACGCGTCCTAGAAAATTACTGCTTCAAGATGAAAACCGTGGAATATGAGAAGTGAGTGATGAGCTGTTATATAGTATTATACCAGGGGGGTGATTGTTATGGTAAAGCGGGTGTCCTTCGTTGACAGATGTTCATGTATTGCTCAGTTGCCAGCATTAAAACCCAACTCTTTGCTTTAGCAATATTTTAGAAGGACAAAAAAAAATGATTCTGGAAACTACAGACCTGTGAGTTTAACGTTTGTTTGTGGAGAAAATATGTGAGGGGTTTGTTAGAGATGCTATCCTGGAGTATCTCCCTATAGAAAACGATCCAAAAAAAGTGTGGAGAGCGGCACTGTGTACAGAAAAGCGTTCAGGTGCAGAGTTTCAATATTTGCAGATGATACTAAGCTCTGTAAAGTAATAATACAGAGGCAGATAGTACAATGTTACAGATGAATTTGTGTAAACTGGAGGATTGGGCGGAGAAATGGCTGATGAGGTTTAATATAGATAAATGTAAAGTTATGCACTTGGGCCATAGAAACAAAAAGTATAATTATGTTCTAAACCTTCAATTACTTGGTAAAACTTCAGTAGAAAAAGACTTGGGGGTATTGGTGGATGGTAAATTTTATTTTAGTGACCAGAGCCAAGTGGCTGCTGCTAAAGCAAATAAAATTATGGGATGTATCAAGAGAGGAATAGATTCTCATGATAAGGACATATCATGGAATATTGGGGCACATTTACTATGGGCCGTGCTCCAGTTTTCTGTCGGGCTTTGCACGTCCTTTTTAGTGAAACTGCTTGCAACAGAATTGTGTTGCACGCCCCCTGTTAAAGGTGCACTAAAGAAAAGTGGTGCACTCTGTCGGAGACGTGCAGAGGGGGCAATATTCATGAAGAACAGGTGCCACAAATCTTGAATCTGGCGCCCCCTGCACACTACACAGGCAAACTGCACATAGTGCACACTGCACTGTTCTCAGTCAATGTGCCCCATTGTATACAGTTTTGGCCACCAGTGTATTAAGGACACAGTACAACTGAAACAGGCGCAGACGAGAGAAACCAAGATTATTAGGGGAATGGGAGGACTAGAATATAATGATACATAACTTAACTTGAGGTTGTACCGCTCAGAAAAAGACGGCTGAGGAGAGACCTCATAACAATGTACAGATACCTAAATGGACAGTACACGGATCTCTCCAAATATCTTTTTATACCTGTGGCCTGTAGACATCCTCTACACCTAGAGAAGAGGCGGTTCTACCATCACCATAGACAGGGGGCATCCTCTACACCTAGAGAAGAGGCGGTTCTACCATCACCATAGACAGTCATATCTATCTATCTATCTATCTATCTATCTCATATCTATCTATCTATCTATCTATCTATCTCATATCTTTATATCTATCTAATATCTATATCATATCTATCCATCTATTCCTTCCATGGGACCATGATACATCAAGTCAGACTTGATGGTGAAGAGTCCCGGCCGTGGAGGGCATTGAAGCTGCCTGGTCCAGTGGGTGCCCTCTCAATATTTTGAGAGTGCTGCAATTTTTTTTAATCTATTCAGGGGTGTAACTACACTGGTAGCAGGCACAGCAGGCGCTATGGGGCCTGCAATGTCAGGGGGCCCCAGCATCCAAACTGACACTAAAGAATGGAGCAGGTGCACTATTATATACATATTATGCTGCACATTGTACTGTATAATATGTATATAACATATATGCTGTATCTGTGATGTTTATATGGTTTGTATTTATACTATTATATATTTTGATATATTAAATATATTTTGCAATATATATATATAAATAATATAAATTCTCTATATTCAACAAAATTTATATATAAATTAAATGTATTGCATTTTGTACTAAATTCATTAGTTTTCATTAAGTAAAACATTTTATTTAAGTAAATAATGAAACGTTGAATAAAAAGTGAAAAAAATGATAATTTTGAAACTTTTGTAAATTTTGGGAGCTGAAAATCCCCTTTCTGTGTAGTTACCATATCCCTTGTATTCCCGGATGTCAAATCCCGTCTTCAGCTCTCAACACGGCGCTCGGCTGGCAGAAAAAATAGTCATTTTTATTTATAATTTTTTATGTTTTTGTTTATTTTTTTTTAAACCTTTTTTTTTTCCCTTTTTAGATATTTTAAATATATTCATAAACTAACCGCGCTTCTTTCGCCCCTGTGTTTTGCTTATTCAGTCCCGGCGACGCAAGATTACTACCATAAATATTTTAATTAGCATAAACTGACAGATGAAAAACGAGTGTAAATATGGCTGAAGGCAAACGTTTCTATATTTAAATTACAGTCCATATATAGACGGCGTCTGCATCACCATCCACGCGTCTTCTGCGCGTTCTGCTTATTAGCTTATGAAAAATATGAATAATTAATTTTACCCGGATACTAAATACAAGCAAAAAAAAAAAAGTAAAAAAATTATCCAAAAATAGTTGAAAATGAAAAAAAAAAAAATCCACACTCTGTTTGAAAAAGGGCCAAAATGTAGCTCGTTTTTTTTTCCCCTTCTTTGAAAGATGACAAAAAGCTCAGCGTGTGTTTTGGGAAAAATACATTATCGGATATGAGGTTTTTTAAAAAAAAAAAAAAAAAATTATTTTAAATATTCCTTTTAGTCGAGAAAGAAAAAAAAAATCTCGGAGAGACTCGAGTCTCTTCTTTTTTTTTTAGCTCAGCAGGTAGCAGTTAAAGTCTGCGTTAATGCACGGAACGAAAACCCAATATTTTTTGTATCTCGCTTTTCAGAAGTCGTAATTATACCAAAGGAAAGGGATAAAAAAAAAAACTTGTCACTCGAGTCTAATTATTATAGTACAGTCGGGGGGGCTTTTAGGCGAATCGGTTAAACTTATCAATTAAACATCTGAGGGCTCTCATCCGACTTTAAATACTAAAAATCACTAATGTTGGGGAATATTTAAAAAATAAAAAAAAAAATTTGAAAAAAAAAATACAGACATTTCAAATATTAACGAAGCCGGTTTTCTGAACAATGTCTTCCCGTACAGATCTCCTCCTCCCACCCGGACCTGGTGAAGGCCTTCAGATCGTTTGACATAGATCACACTGGATGCGTTCCTCTGGATGCCTTTAAGTCGGTCATTAATAATTTTATTTTCCCGTTACCCGACCCAACATTTCATGAGTTAATGAGAAGGTAAGACCCCCCCCCCCAGTGTCTTCTCCCAAGTGTCATGGACGATGGATTACCCTCTGCCCCCATCTTTGCTGAGAAATTTACATAAATGGGTTAAACTTTTTATTTTTTAACTTACTTTTTTTGTGTAGGTTTTATGTTTTTTTTATTATCTTTGTTGTATCTGTAGCTTGAAGAGTTGTTTGTTTTCTACAGACCAGGGTCTATCGATGATTCTAGGTTGCTCTGCTCCGAATACAGTGAATGGGCCAAATGTATCACTTGTTTGTTCTGTTGTTTTTGCGCTTTTTCATATTGTCGCACTTCTTTTCCACCAGTTTTACAACAAAACACCAAACTAGAGAAAACCTCCAACTACAGGGTAGAACATATATATATATATATATATATACACCAAACTAGCCTCGCAGAAAAAATAACCATGTTTCCCTCATTAACCCTACCAATCCAGATGTTTTGCTGCGCCTAATAATCATTCACCATTAGAAACTTGTTCATACAAGCGCAATTTAGACGCAAAAACACTCCAGCCTGAAGGTGGCATAGACTGAGAAGCAACACTGAGCTCTTGTGCAGAGCAGCTCATCCCCAGCAGCAGAGCTCAGCAGACATGATGTGCAGCCTCTGTTTACAGTTCATGACCTTCTATTTACAAACAATCTGCAAAAGCAGCAGCTCAGAGCAGGAGAGAAGAGAAGTTTGTAGGAGCTGCAGATAGTACAGAGAAGTGTCCCGTGTAGCAGGATGACCACACTAGTGTCTGAGGAGGATACTGGCCAGAATTACAGGGGTGCAGCAGAAGACCAGCATTGGGGGATCCCCTCCAGGAGAAGCCACTGCTGAGGAGGTCACTAGGTGCTGGGTGTCACACACCTGGGTGCTGCTGTGGGGGTCATTCTCATGCTGGGGTGTGGGAGAGAAGCAGAGAGGAGCTTGTAGGACAATCACATGTATGTGTCCGAATCTAACATTGCGCCTAAACTGTGCCTAGAGTAGAGTGATTAATAAGAGGCAGGAACTTATCACAGATGCTTGTAGCTTGTGATAATTCTGGCACAACAATGCACCAGAATTAAGGCGCAACAACTACACTTATGTAGCTAGATATGGGATTGATATGAGATAGATAGGTAGTGCACTTGAACTCCTGGTCATGTGATGTCACACAGATGCATGGCTCGCCATATCCCTTGTCCTGTGATGTCACATGTCAATATTTTTCAGGTAGAAGCCCCCTTTAAGTAATAACACCACATAAATGGAAATATATTATCCTTCCATCAGACGAGGACTATGAAAAAGCTGCTGAATAACGCGAGTCTAACAGATTAAGGTGTTTAAAGGGAAGGCAAATGAAGGTTGTTCCAGATTCCTGTAACCTACATTGATTTACTTCCAGAAGCACGATACCTCCGAAAATAGGCACGGAGGGCTGAGAGATGAGCGCTACATCTATAATGAGAACGCTGCGCAGAACTTCCACATGTTACGGGGGTGGATAAAAAATGGACCCGTTCATATAACCTTATATATAACTTCTGAGAAGTTGAAGATGTCCAAAGGGTTAACCACGGCCAGACCTCACACGGACGTGGCGGACATCAAGGCTAGAGGAGTCAGAATTTGATTGCTGTAACACATGGATGGAGATGGACTTAGTAGCGTTAGAGCCAGGACATATTTCCTCTGTGCTTTTGCATCTGTATCAGCGTCTAAAGGCTGCTCATACAGTTCAGTGGAAATCTACTAACAAAATCAAGACGCTTACACATAGATCCAGGCCTCGTGACTATTTGTTATCCATGGCCTCCTTCATTTTAAAATCAACTGTTAAAATTATGCAAATTAGCCACAAGGGCTCTTCCTGAGTCCCCGCTGTTACCCTGTGCAGGAGCACTTCCCCTCCCATCCCTCTTCCTGCTTAAGTCAGCTGTAAACGGCGGGAAGGCGGAAGTGCTGAGGGAGAAGGTGAAACAGTGTAACAAACTGTGAATCTATGGGTTGTATGGGCTCTGGTAATGCCCCCCAGAGCCCTTCTGACTCGTTAGCATAATTATAATCGTTGATTTTTAAAGGCAGGAGGCCATGGGTCTCAAATAAGAAGATTCCCACAGTCACGGTGCCTGAATCTTTGAGTAAATTCCCTGGTTTATCATGATGGATTTTAATGGTAGATTTTACACCTAAGGTGGAGCAGGAAGTTATAGACTCCCTGCTCCGCCCCTGAGAGCAAAGCTTTGAATTAGGGGCTCACAGATATAATATTGCTTGGGGCGCCTAGACATGTAAAATCTGTTCCTGGTCTGAAATGATCTATAATTCTTATGAGAATTTTAGGCTAAACAATAGAGATTGAACCCCCCACCCCACCCCCACCCACCATCCATCCCCACCCACCATCCATCCCACAGCTTTTGCTCCGTAATAAACCCAGCGTAGGCTTCAATTAGTTGATAATTTGCACATTATTAGGAAAGCAATTAGTGTGACTGTCCGCCTGCCGCAGTAATACCTGGATTTACTGGAGAAATTCTCTCTTTTATTATAATTATAGTAGTTTCATGACTATGAAGGCATCAAAACTATGAATTATCACATGTGGAATTATAGATTTAACAAAAAAGTGTGAAACTACTGAAATTATGTCTTATATTCTTGGTTCCTTTTGCTGTGATTGCACACTCTTGGAAAATATGCAAAGTTTTCCAGGATGGGATAAGGAAAAACACGCCTCTTTTAGCTACCTTGTAAGGCAGCTCCCTTGACATCAAGCATGACCTACAAGAGGCCTAATGACATGATGCGGGATTAAAACCAAACCAGTATATGTATTCCAGAAGGAACAGACTCCCAACTGTAGACAGCACTTTTTCGACCTGATTGGGTCTCCTCAGTACAGGTGGACTGGTTTGGCTGGGTGAGAGTCATTCTCTTGATGAGCTGCAAGAGGTAGTCGTCAGAAATGGTCTTCCAGGAGTTCCCAGAGATGCTTAGCACTTGTTGGCCCTTTTGCCTTCACTCTGCGGTCCAGCTCACCCCAAACCATCACAATTGGGTTCAGGTCTGGTGACTGTGGAGGCCAGGTCTCTCTCCTTCTTGGTCATATGGCCCTTACACAGCCTGGAGGTGTGTTTGGGGTCATTGTCCTGTTGAAAAATAAATGATGGTCCAACTAAACGCAAACCGTATGGAATAGCAGCCGCTGTGAGATGCTGTGGTCACCAGGCTGGTCCAGTATAAATCCACAACAGTGTCACCAGTAAAGCTCCCCACACCATCACACCTCCTCCTCCTCCAGGCTTCACGGTGGGAACCAGGCAGGTAGAGTCCATTCCTTCACCTTTTCTGTGTCACATAAAGACACGGTGGTTGGAACCAAAGATCTCAAATTTGGACCAAAGCCCAGATTTCCCCTGGTGTAATGGCCATTCCTTGTGTCTCTTGTGCTTGGTGCTGGTCCTTAGCACCGGTTTCCTAGCAGTGATGTCACCATGGAGGCTGCTGCACACAGTCTCCTCTTACCAGTTGTTGTAGAGATGTGTCTGCTGCTGGACCTCTGTGCGGCAGTGACCTGCTCTCTAATTTCGCACTGCTCGACTGCTGTACACCCGGCGCGATTTCTGAACGGCTCGGGATTCAGGATGAACTTATCCTCTCCGCAAGCAGAGGTGACTCTTTCCTCAGGTGCCTCCTTTCTTCCCTTTCCTGGGGGCTGGTGACTCGAGTGAACTTATCCTCACAGCAAGGGACTCGTTGTCTTCTTTCCTGGGATGGTGACTCGGAAACATTATCCTCCGCGTCAGAGGGTGACTCTTGGTCTTCCTTCCTGAGGACTGTGACTCGGATGAACTTCATCCTCCGCACTAGTGACCTTTCCTATCCTTTCCTGGGGTCGTGGTGACAATTCGGATTAAACTTCTCCTTCCGCAGCAGAGGTGACTCTTGGTCGTTCCTTATCCTTTGGGACTTGTGTGACTCGTGACTAGACTTTCCTCCGCAGCTAGTGGACTTCTCTGTCCTTCCTTTCCTGGGGCTGGTGACATCGGATTAACTTCTCCTCCGCAGCAGAGGTGGACCTCTTATCCTCCGCAGCAGACGGTGAAACTCTTGTCCTCTTCCTAAGGGCTGTGGTGAACTCGGAATGAACTTTCATCCTTCACAGCAAGGTGACTCGTGGTCTTCCTTTCCTGGGACTGTTGCTCGGATTGAACTTATCCTCCGCGCATAGGGACGCTTGTCTTTTTCCTTTCCTGGGACTGGGACCGTGATACGTTATCCTCGCAGCTGAGGTGACTCTTGTCCTTCCTTTCCGGGCTTTGTGACCGGATTAACTTCTCCTCCAACTTTCTCGCAGCAGAATGACCTTGTCTCCTTCCTGGGACGTGGTGACTCGGATGACCTTATCCCTCCGCAGCGTGAGGTGACTCTTGTCCTATCATTTCCCTGGGGCTGGTTGACTCGGATTAACTTCTCCTCCCAGCAGAGGTGACGTTCTTGTCCGTTCCTTCCCTGAGCTGGGAACTCGATGAACTTACCATCACAAGTCCGCACAGAGGTACTCTTGGTCTTCCTTTCTGGGCGGTCTCATGCAGCCAGTTCTGTTTTTGTAATCGCGCTTGGATGGTTTTGCAACAGCATCTTGGGACCTTTCTAAGATTTTCCCAAGTTTTTTTCGGACTGACTGACCTTCATTTCTTAAAGTAATGATGCCGCATCGTCATTTTTTGTTTACTTAGCTGCTATTGTTAGGCCATAATACAAATTCTACCTAGTTTATTTTCAGTAGGATGATCACCTGTGTTCCTCCTGACTTCTGCCCAACACAGCTGATCGTCTCAAACCCCATTATAGGCAAAAATCCCACTTATTACCCCACAGGACCTGTGATGTGAGAACCTTTTCAGGTGACTACCTCTTGCGTATCCATCTCATTAGAAGCCAAGTTCTGTGCAAAAGCAGTGATCACAGCAAAGAAGCTGGACTATAAGACAGATTATCAGACTGTTTCCACTTTTTGGTAAGTCTATATGATTCCACATGTATATTCTTATATTTGATGCTTCAGTTGTGATCTTTACAATTGTTATAGCTCCTATAGTCAATACATTCATACAAAAACTCTTTTGAATGAGAAGGTGCGTCCAACACTTTTTGGTCTGTACTATATGTGATGAGTATCCTGATCCTCCGGAATTGTTCAGGTTGTGACCTGCCGGGATGTACTAGCCGCGTCACCTGTGTGAATTACATGACCAGGGATATACGAGCCGTGCACCTGTTTGAACATTCACATGACCAGGGCAATTAAAGACCGTTCACCTGTGTGATACTCACATGACCAGGGACTTAATATGAGGCCGTTGCACCTAGGTGATACACATGACCCAGGGATAATAACAGCGTGTGCAACCTTGTTGACATCACAGACCAGGATATAAGATAGCCGTTGCACCGATGTGGTATTCACATGACCACGTGATAGAATGACGTCCCCGACTGCACCTGTGTTATGACATCACCTGACAGTGATATAACGAGCCGAACAATAGTACTCCGCTGTTTGCTGATATATAAAAAAAAACACATGACCACACATGATAAACATCGAATAATGTGCCATAACATCCACAGAGCAATATCTATTAATATGTTAATCAAGTTTGGCGTATTGCCGCATAAAACCTTGCCCTTAAAGGGTTGTCCCAACAACCGTTATCCCTATCCATGTAGTTTTCAACTCTAGGTGTATTCCACACGTGGCGTTGTTGAATCCCGTTTTTGGTCCCGCTTAAGCATCCGTTAAACAAACGTATCAGTTTTTTTTTTAAAACGCAAATCCGTTGTTGACAGGTTTTGCCCAATTATCTTGATTAAAATGGTAAAAACGGTTGCCAAACAAGGGTTCAAACCGCCAGTGGTGGCACTCACCCTAATGGGCATAAGTGGATAGGAGAAAAACAAATTAAGTTTGTTTGTGAATGGGCATAGCTCACCACCCCCATGCCTGCCCCGTATATGAGAATGTAAGAGGTGTCCTCTATTTACGACTGGATTTTAGCACGTTCCCTCTCTCCTTGATAACTGGGGCATTGATACTGGATTAGGGGGATAGTTACTTTGAGAGGACCAACCCCTTTAAATGGCCATCCTGGGCTGCAGCAGACGCTAACCAGGCATAAGAATAATCTGCATCATCATAACGCCCCCAACCATAAGCCCCACATTAAAGTGGTTGTCCGGTCAGACATGATGCAGCTTCTCACGTCCCCTATCTACAAGAATAGGGTTAATATTACCGATCAGTGGGGGTCCCAGTGGTGTGGAATTTACAAAACAGGGTTCGTTTTACCTCCACTTGAACAGAACACATGTTGTTCACTGCGCTACTATGACACGTGGCAGTGTGTGTGCTCGACCTGCTGCTCCATTAATTGTGACACATGGACGCCCTGTTGTTGTGATCAGTGAGGTCCCACCAATAGGACCTGTGAATTGAGAATAACTTATTCAAGGGGCACATTACTTACCCGTCCATTGCGCGATCCGCGGCGCGTTCTCTGCGTGGATTCGGGTCCGGCCCGGATTTATTAGGTATATCTTCCTCGCTGTCCACCAAGGTGGCGCTGCTGCGCTGAAAAGCACTCGGACAGCTGGTTTCACCGGCCGGCTGAGTGAAGGTAAGTGCAAGCTCCGCACCATATTTTATTGTGTTTTAAATTGGCGTTTTTCCGAACCTCGGGTTTTCGTTCGGCCACGCCCCCGCGATTTCCGCGGCATTGCATGCCAACGCCGATGCGCCACAAACCGAGTCCAGCTGCGCCAAACCCGGGGCAATTCAGAGAAAACGGCCAAATCGGAACTATTCGGTAACACTGTCGGAAAAACCGCGAATCGGCCTTATTAATGACCCCCCATGGGTTCTACAAGCCATGGTAAGAGGTTGTCCCTCATGTAAGCCTTCGGAGCTAGAGAGGTGTAGAGAGCATTATATTAATAGAGCAGGTGGCTGATCTCATAGTGCTTTACAAGAAAGGGTTAGACAATTATACCAAAATAATTGTCCTTTGGCTCGTTGGTTTTCGTATCAAATTCAATCGACGACCAGTTCTTGGAAGACTTTCTGCAAAAGTTTCGAAGACCGCTGGTATCGAAACGGCCAACTCTGCCGATGACTCGAATCACATGTGCTGATCATTTAACTTTCTCATTATTGAGGTCAATTTGGGGACTCCACCGGTCGCCACAACAAGGGAAAAGTTGGTAGCAGTACGAGCATACACACGCCACGAACTAGCAGCGGTTGGCATCCACACTGCCACTAACATCCAAAGTCGCTGGTTTTTTTTTTTTTTTTTTTTCCTCCGCAGCAGAGGTGACTCTTGGTCTTCCTTTCCTGGGACTGGTGACTCGGATGAACTTATCCTCCGCAGCTGAGGTGACTCTTGTCCTTCCTTTCCTGGGGCTGGTGACTCGGATTAACTTCTCCTCCGCAGCAGAGGTGACTCTTATCCTCCGCAGCAGAGGTGACTCTTGTCCTTCCTTCCTGGTGGCTGGTAGACTCGGAATGAACTTTATCCTTCACAGCAAGGTGACCTCTGGGTCTTCCTTTCCTGGGATGTGCCTCGGATTGAACTTATCCTCCGCGATAGGGGACGCTTGGTCTTCCTTCCTGGGACTGGACTCGTGATGAACTTATCCTCGCACCTGAGGACTCTTGGTCTATTCCTTTCCGGGCTTGTGACAACGGATTAGACTTCTCCTCCGCAGCGAGGTGCTCTTGGTCTTCCCTTATCATTTGGACTTGTGTGACTCGTGATGAACTTTCCGCCGCAGCTGTAGGCGACTCCTTGTCCTTCATTTCCTGGGGCTGGTGACTCGGATTAACTTCTCCTCCGCAGCAGAGGTGACTCTTGTCCTTCCTTTCCTGGAGCTGGGAACTCGGATGAACTTCACCTCCGCAGCAGAGGTGACTCTTGGTCTTCCTTTCCTGGGGTGGTCCTCATGTCAGCCAGTTTCTTTGTAGCGCTTGATGGTTTTTGCAACAGCACTTGGGGACACTTTCTAAGTTTTCCCAATTTTTCGGACTGACTGACCTTCATTTCTTAAAGTAATGATGGCCGCTCATTTTTCGTTACTTAGCTGCTTTTTTAGAGCCATAATACAAATTCTACCAGTTTATTCAGTAGGATGATCACCTGTGTGTCCTCCTGACTTCTGCCCAACACAACTGATCGCTCAACCCCATTTATAGGGCAAGAAATCCCACTTATTACCCCTGACAGGGACCTGTGATGTGAGAACCTTTTCAGGTGACTACCTCTTGTATCACATCAAGAGAAGCCAAGTGTGTGCAAAGCAGTGATCACAGCAAAAGAAGCTGGAATATAAGACAGATTATCAGATGTTTCACACTTTTTTGGTAAGTCTATAATTCCACATGTGATAATTCTTAGTTTTGATGCCTTCAGTGTGAATCTACAATTGTTATAGTCATGAGTCAATACATAGTCAATACAGAAAACTCTTTGAATGAGAAGGTGCGTCCAAACTTTTGGTCTGTACTATATGTGATGAGTATCCTGATCCCGGAATTGTTCAGGTGTGACCTGGCCGGGGATGTAACGAGCCGCGCACCTGTGTGATATTACATGACCAGGGATATAACGAGCCGTGCACCTGTGTGACATCACATGACCAGGGATATAAAGAGCCGTGCACCTGTGTGATATCACATGACCAGGGATATATAATGAGCCGTGCACCTATGTGATATCACATGACCAGGGATATAACGAGCTGTGCACCTGTGTGACATCACATGACCAGGGATATAAAGAGCCGTGCACCTGTGTGATATCACATGACCAGGGATATAATGAGCCGTGCACCTGTGTGACATCACATGACAGGGATATAACGAGCCGACATCCTGTGTGATATCACATGACCAGGAATATAACATCGAATAATGTGCATAACATCCACAGAGCATATTTATTAGTAATGTTAAGGCGTATTCCCATAAACCTGCCCTTAAAAGGGTTGTCCCAACAAACTCAGTTATCCCCTATCCAATGTGGGTTCAACTTAGGGTGATTCCACACGTGGCGTTTTGAACCCGTTTTTGGTCCGCTTTTAAGCAGTCCGTTAAAAACGTATCAGTTTTTTATAAACGCATCCGTTTTTGACAGGTTTGCCCAATTATCTTGATTAAAAATGGTCAAAAACGGATGCCAAAAAAGGGTTCAAACCGCCATGTGTGGCATCACCCTAATGGGGCCATAAGTGGGAAGGAGAAAGAACAAATTAGAGTTTGTTTGTGAATGGGCATGCTCGACCACCCCATGGCCTGCCCCATATATGAGAATAAAGAGGTGGTCCTCTATTTACAGAATGGATTTTGGTTCCTCTTTCTCCTGATAACTGGGGCATTGATGACTGGATTAGGGGGATAAGTTACTTTGAAGGGACAACCCCTTTAAATGGCATCCTGGGTGCTGCAGCAGACCTAACCAGGCTAAGGATAAATCTGCATCATCAGTAACGGCCCCCAACCAATAAGCCCCACATTAAAGTGGTTGTCCGGTCGCATCAAGTTCTCCCCTATCTACAAGAATAGGGTTAACTTACCGATCAGTGGGGGTCCCAGTGGTGGTGGATTACAAGAACAGAGGTCCGTTTTACCTCCATGTGAACAGAACAGCTGGTTGCACCTGGCTACTATGACAGTGGCAGTGTGTGTGCTCGACCTGCTGCTCCATTAATATGTGACACAATGGACCCCTGTTGTTGTGATCAGTGAGGTCCCACCAATAGGACCCTGTGAATTGAGAATAACTTATTGGGGCACATTTACTTACCCGGTCCATTCGCGATCCAGCGGCGCGTTCTCTGCGGTGGATTCGGGTCCGGCCGGGATTTATTAAGGTAGTTCCTCGCTGTCCACCAGGTGGCGCTGCTGCGCTGAAAAGCATCGGAACGAGCTGGTGTTCACCGGCTCGGGCTGAGTGAAGGTAAGTGCAAGCTCCGCAACAGATTTTTTGTTTTAAATGTGGCGTTTTTTCCGAATCCATCGGGTTTTCGTTCGGCCACGCCCCCCGATTTCCGTCGCATGCATGCCAGCGCCGATGCGCCACAAACCGATCGCGTGCGCCAAAATCCCGGGGCAATTCAGGGAAAATCGGCGCAAATCGGAAATATTCGGGTAACACGTCGGGAAAACGCGAATCGGGCCCTTAGTAAATGACCCCCATTGTGTTCTGACAAGCCATGGTAAGAGGTTGTCCTCATGGTACCGGAGCAGAAGAGAGGGGTGAGTAGCATTAATATTAATAGCAGGTGGCTGATTCATAGTGCTTTACAAGAAAGGGGTTAGACAATTAATCCAAAAATAATTGTCCTTTGGCTCGTTGGTTCTAGGTTCAAATTCAGATCGACCGATCCAGTTTCTTGGGAAGACTTTCTGCAAAAGTTTCGAAGACCCGCTGGTATCGAAAACGGCCAGACTCTGCCGATGAAATCGAATCACAGGTGCTGAATCCTTTAACTTTCTCAGTTATTGAGGGCAATTTGGGGAATCCAACCGGTCGCCACAACAAGGGGAAAAGAATTGGGTAGCAGTCGAGCATACACACTGCCACGAACTGAGCAGCGGTTGAGCATACACACTGCCACTACATCCAAAGTCCATGTTTTTTAACAGATATAGATAATTGGCCACCCTTACATTGTAGGTAATTCATCAAAACTGCAAATTGTGGTGGGACTGGCCAAATATCAAATATCTAATGTGTACAGGGATGTCCCAATTCTATTCTGACAGCTCGGATTTCAAAATGTTTGCTCCCTTATTCCAACAGGGGGTAAGTCACTGCCAGAGATGTCTGACATTTGTTCATTCCCCTAATTCAGGCAAATCTCAAACATTTAGTGGTCTCCCAATTGGTTATAAACCCCTTTTTCACAATTTAGGGTCAATTCGGTAAAAGCTAAGGACCTGTATTTTTCAAATGATCACATCCTTCAAAAACTGCACCAGCACTTCCAAGAGGCGTATCCCTCCTTAAAACAGGCCTTTTTGGTACTGGATGAGGTAAGTAGTAAATGATACCTAGTGTATTAGTGATGGTGCTGATAGGAGTAAATGTAAAAATAAGCATTACTGATTTTGCCATTGCACACAACTGTCTTTTTGTATTTGCACAGCACAGTACTACTACTCCTATCCTATATATATGGACACAGCACGGAGAGTGTAGTGGGCATGCTCTGTGACCTGGGCAGTGAGGAGGAGGAGTGCTGTGACATCACCTATAGACTTCTATAGGAGAATGTAGTGGGCATGCTCTGTGACCTGGGCAGTGAGGAGGAGGGGAGCTGTGACATTATCTATAGACCTCTATGGGAGAGTGTAGTGGGCATGAGAGTGTAGTGGGCATGCTCTGTGACCTGGGCAGTGAGGAGGAGGGGAGCTGTGACATCACCTATAGACCTCTATGGAGAGTGTAGTGGGCATGCTCAGTAACCTGTGCAGTGAGGAGGATGGGGTGTTGTGACATCACCTATAGACTTCTATGGGAGAGTGTAGTGGGCATGCTCTGTGACCTGGGCAGTGAGGATCAGGTCAGGTTCATGAGGATTGGGAGTTACTTTGCCAATAGGGTGTGTCCATATACTCTCCAATCAGATTTACTCAGGACACACCCTATTGAAACGGTTGCTTAAATACAATATTACAAGCCGCACATCTGACAGTGATCGTCCGACACCGAAGGGCAATACGACTGAAGAATCCTTCGCAACTGGTCCCGGGCGACGACCCCTGACCCTGTAGTGTCACATGCTTGGACCGCTTTGGAGAAGTCCTTCCAGTGGGTAATAATCTTCTCTCTGAGAATGGTTTCTACCTGCAATCGAGAAGTTGCAAAATGTGATGTAGAGATCACAAATTATCATAACAGGCAAGAATAGACGATAACAAATATCATCTATTTATAGGCGACGCTGGATCCACCATTCTCAACCTCTGCACAGGTCACAGAGCATGCTCACTACACTCTCCCATAGAGGTCTATAGATAATGTCACAGCTCCCCTCCTCCTCACTGCCCAGGTCACAGAGCATGCCCACTACATTCCCTTTAGATAGTCTATAGTGATGTCACAGCATCTCCTCCTCCTTCACTGGCCCAGGTCACAGAGCATGCCCACTACACTCTCCCATAGAGGTATATAGATAATGTCACAGCTCCCCTCCTCCTCACTGCCCAGGTCACAGAGCATGCCCACTACACTCTCCCATAGAGGTATATAGATAATGTCACAGCACCCCTCCTCTCACTGCACAGGGTCAAGAGAGCACTGCCCACTACACCTTCTATCAGAAGTCTATAGGTGATGTCACAAACACCCATCCTCCTCCACTGCCCAGTCACAGAGCAGTGCCCACTACACTCTACCATAGAGGGTCTATGAGGTGATGTCACAGCACCCCTCCTCCTCACTGCGCAGGCTACAGAGTATGCCCCTACCACTCTCCCATAGAGGTCTATAATATAATGTCACAGAACCCCTCCTACCTCACTGCCCAGGTCACAGAGCATGCCACGACATTACATCTCTCCATAGAGGTCTATAGATAATGTGCAAGCTCCCCTCCTCCTCACTGCCAGGTCACAGAGCATGCCCAATACAACTCTCCCATAGAGATATAGATAATGTCACAGAACCCCTCCTCCTCCACTGCACAGGTCACAGAGACATGCCCAACTACACTCTCCTAAGAAGTCTATAGTTGATGTCACAAACCAATCCTCCTCACGGCCCAGGTCACAAGACAATTGCCCCTACACTACTCCCATAGGTGATGTCACGAGCACCCCTCCTCCTCACTGCCAGTTGCAGTTCACAGGCATGCCCACGTACACTCTCCCATAGAAGTCTATAGGTGATGTCACAACACACCCCATCCTCCTCACTGCACCAGGTTACTGAGCATGCCCACTACACTCTCCATAGAGTCTATAGGTGATGTCACAGCTCCCCCTCCTCCTCACTGCACCGGTACAGAGCATGCCCACTACACTCTCCCATAGCAGTCTATAGGTGATGTCACAGCACCCATCCTCCTCCCTGCACAGGCCACAGAGCATGCCCACTACCACTCTCCAAGATAGGTCTATAGTAGGTCACAGCTACTCCTCCCCCCTGGCCAGGTCACAGAGCATGCTCCATACACTCTCCCATAGAGGTCTATAGATAATGTCACAGCTACCCTCCTCCTCACTGCCCAGGTCACAGAGCATGCCCACTACACTCTCCCATAGAAGTCTATAGGTGATGTCACAGCACCCCTCCTCCTCCCTGCACAGGGAGCATGCCCACTACACTCTCCAATAGACTCATCTCTAAACTACAGGTTGCTATGGTTACGGCTGTAAAGCACAACTTGCATCGGTATCTGCAGCTCAGCCCACAAGATGGTGCCCACAATAATTTATACAGTCGATAGAATTCAAAAATAGGAGACATATTATAAATCAGAATCTGATTCTCATAACTAAAAATGTATTCCCTTTTAATGAGGATTTTAAATTTATACAAGTTTTCCCCAACCACATTTTCAGTTTTTTTTTTTCTAGAGAGAAAGAGCAGATAGAGGTAAGATGTGGACAGAACCTATAAGGAAGCAGTTTCCACACTGGCCACTAGGTGTCAGAAATGAGAAATAAAACAGAGATCTCACTTTACAGCCTACAGTAAAACCTCATGGTATTCCTGCATTACCACTGGTAGTTGTAGGATTACAAGTAGAAGGAGACGCTGCCTGAGCCCAGATAAGCAGCATCACACAGAGAACATAATGTACAATACAAAATGTTTCTAAAATGCCCAAATACCGATGAATCATATTAACCTCAATCTGATTAACTTTGGTTACGCATTTTTTTTTTTTTTTTTTAATCTTTGTAGGATTTTTGATCAATACAATTCAGGTTCTTCTGATGGAGTCCCGTTTATGCAGTTTCTACACGACTTAGGGGTGACCGTATCTTGCGCCGGAGACGTCAATGGCGTAAGCACCGACATCTTCGAAAGAAACCAGTTCCAAGAGGAATTGCGTCAGTGCGATCACTCGGACCGGTAAAGTGTAATATGTACAGCAGTAGTGAACAACAAGAAGTCATCTAAGCTCAGAATCTCTACAATGTAACGTTGTATATATGGTCACTGTATACATATATATATATATATATATATATATATATATATATGTATACAGTGACCACGGGGGGCGGCAATGGGTCCCCTGGGGGTGGACACTTTTATACCACATCTACAGTGAATTACTAAAAGCTTGTAAGCTCTCAATGTCTCCCCTGGATGTGCTGCCTATGTCTGTAAGACCATAGATTTTAATAACTAGAGGGGAGGGGCTGCTGGTTCCCTGCTCACTCTGGAGGGAGGAGAAGGTCATGTGATGCTGTAGCTAGATGAAGAGTTGTGTCTTTGTAGATCTGTGGATGCAGAAGTCTCCTACAAAGAATATTTAGGTACAAGGTCTGTTCCCTATCAGTCCCTCCATCGCAGTGTGTGATTTTGCAGAATGTTTTTTGGTCTCTCTTTGCACCTCAAACTGCATTCTAGACTCCTATACAACCTCCTCCCCCACCTTCTCCTCTCAGGACACTATCTACACAGCAGCGAAGGTGTTAACCCTTAATACTTACACTGTACAGACTATACACTTTATGTAACTATTTCACTGCTGGTTTCTACTACATATAACATGCTGCATGCTACTCTATATGATGATGAAAGACACTTATTTAAAGATGCAGGCACTATGACTGTGGTTATGTTTGTATATTTGTTAACCATGGTCTCCTTCCTTCTAAACTATAAAACCAATGAGCCTGAAGGGCGGCTTTGGGTGTTACCAGTGCCCTGCATGCTGCAGGTTCACAGGCTTTTACAGTGTGCAG
Organism: Engystomops pustulosus; assembly: GCA_019512145.1. Lineage (NCBI taxonomy): Eukaryota > Metazoa > Chordata > Amphibia > Anura > Leptodactylidae > Engystomops > Engystomops pustulosus. The sequence goes on from CM033644.1 coordinate 218,430,186, forward strand.
GGATACTTCTCTCTCCCACTGTGTGCTGAAACTTTTGCTGCTGCAGTGAGATTACATCACACAGAGGGAGGGGAAGCGCTGAGGATGTTGAGGGAGAGACAGTGTAAAAGCCTGTGAAGCCAGAGCATTGAGGGTCTCTGGTAATACCAGCGTAGGCCCTTCAGACTCAGTAGTATAGATCCAAACATTGATTTTAGAAGGAAGGAGGCCAGGGATAACACATATAAGAAGATTACCACAGTTATGGCACTTGGATCTATGGGTAAGTGTCCCTGGTTTATCATGATGGATTTTAATGTTAGATTTCATTGAATCACTGTATAGATCCTGTATCTACACCCTATACTGAGCTCAGTGGATTTACTTGTAGGAATCTCACTTTATTGGATCAAATCATGGGATTTGAGGGCAGCATATATGTGACTCAGCTTTAGGACAAAGTCAGGAAGAGGTTGGTCTCCTCTGACTTCACTGCTGCTGAGGAGAATTTTTGACAAGTAGCTTCTAGAACAGAAAATGCCACAACTCTGGAAATAAAAGGGCGACCAACACAACAGGGGTGTTGTTCTGTTTGTTTTGAAGGGAGAATCACATACAATCGTTTGGTAAAAATCTTTATGGAATTACACTTTAATGTTGAACTAACCAATCTATTTCACATTTTATTACAAGAATGAGAGAGATTGAGCATCAAGCCAGCAACCTGATCAGGAAGATAACTGTGGACGAGGTTATCGACAAGCTGAAGGATTGTGTCACCAGACGTGGGTTTTCCGTCAAGGAAAGTTTTCTTGCCAATAAACAACCAAATGGAAAAGTCACCAAAAAAGATTTTAGGAAGGTAAGAACAGCCTATTGCCTACGTAGTCGGAGCTAAAAAATTGGTACACATGGTACCATTAACTATAATAGAAGCTGAAATGTAATACTGGGCATGACCACCACGCTTCCTTCTCTGTATACTCTGTAGCTGATAGTGGGGGTCATGCATCAGACCACCAATGATTGATAACACTCCTAAGGATACAGGTAGGTGGGTCAGCAAAGTTTTGGGAAGCCCTAAAATTATTAATGGAAGAAACTGTACCTGATACAATGCTGATTTTGTAATTTCTCCCACCTACAAAGAATGGAGTGGTCTGTCATTTTTATCGCAAGAATTCTGTCTCATACCTGTTAATTTTCTTTAAGAAGCTTATTCTGTTCTGAACCTAACACCTGTAGCTCCTCCTAACTGTATTAATCAGGTTACATCCACAAGACGTGTGCCAGCCGTACCGTAGCACTGCAGGCACACGTCGGCGCCCAAGAGAGGAGGAGGGGGTGAGCGCTGCTGCCCCTCCCCTCTCCATAGCGATGTATGCTGCACCATACTGCTCCTGTACGGCGCCGTGAGCCCATTGATGTCTATCGGGGACGTATATATGGTCGGCCATATATACGTCTCCCATACGGCCGTGTGAATGTAGCCTTAAACCTGTTTGAACTCATTACCTGTATAAAACCTGTCCGCACACTCAACCATTCAGTCACATTCCAACCTCTCCATCATGGCCAACATCAAAAGGAAAAATTGTAGACCTGCACAAGGCTTGGATGGGCTACCGGGCAATAGGCAAGCAGCTTGGTGAGAAGACAACAACTGTTGGAGCAATTATTAGAAAATGGAAGTAACCCGAGATGACCGTCAATATTCCTCGGTTTGGGGTTTATTGCAAGATCTCTCCTCTAGGGGTAAGGATAATTGTGAGAGAGGTCAAGTAGGAGAACCTGGTCAATGACCTAAAGTGAGCTGAGATCACAGTTTCTAAGACGCACTACACTGTCATGTTCAAGGGAGGCCTGGAAGCCATTCTGGAGAGAAAAAATATCACGGGTTATGGGGAAAAAACATTTGTTCAATTCTGAAAGGTTGGACTTGATGGACTTGCGTCTTTTTCCAGCCTGACATACTATGAATTGCTATGAATGAATTAAAATCTTGCAGGACACCCAAGGTCACCCCTTCTCACGCCAGCACAAGTCCAGGCCCATTTGAAGTTCACCAATGACTGAACGTTCCAAAGGAGCCATGGTAGAAGGTCATGTGGTCGGATTAGAGAAAAATAGAACTTTTTGGTATCAACATTTTTTGTGTTTGGAGGAAGAATGAGGAAAACCCCAAAAATATTAACTCACCATGAAACAAGGGGGTGGAAACATCTTAATGTGTGGGGCTTTTCTGCCAAGGCAACAGGATGACAGCAACCTATTGAAGGGATGATGGATGGGGCCATGTATTGCTAGATTTTGGCCAACGATCTTGGTAAAAGATGGGTCGTGGCTGGGTTTTCGAGGATGACAACGAACCAAAACACACTCCCTGAGCAACTAAGGAGCAGCTCCATAAGAAGCAATTCATGGACAGTCTCACACAGTTGAAGTGTACCTACAATTAAAAAAAATTATAGACCTCTCCATTCTTTGTAGAAGGGAATTCTTGCAAAATCCGCAGCGTATCAAAATACTAAGAAGAGACCCAAATCATGTCTCCTGGGTGGAAGCATGGACTCAATCTGACCTCATCTGCCAATAAGATCTTCCATCAATGATCGTATGGGGTCATGTATAATATACGACCCGTGGATACACAAAAAACCTTTCAAAAATGATCAAGAAATATAGATGAAAAGCCAAAAGCAGCGACTGATTTCGGTGAATCATCCTCCCCCGTGTTTTCCATCATTGGCTCATCACATGTCAGATCCATTTAATTGTGAAATGTTACATAATGACGATTCCAGGTTGACTCCGGGCCACGCGCGGATAAAAAAAAAGGCTCATTCTGTTGTGCTGCGAGACTTCTTAGCGCAGCGAGCACAGTGTCAAGTTGTTAATGAGAGATTTCTCATTCTGTTAACACGTCTCGTAGCCCCACGAGCCACAAATCATCCTCTTTACACACTTTGCAATTAACACTTACTCAAGAAAAAAAAAAAATCGGGGAAAAAAAAGCTCAGTAGATGATCGCCAAACGCCTTTAGAAAACAAAAGTTTTCCTCCCAATTACAGGATGAATTGTAGAATTATTTCAAGAAATTATTTTCGAAACCTTTAAATTTTATTTAACGGTAAATAGATAAAGGGGGAAAACAAAGACGATAATAAACCGATACAGTTTACAAAAACACTAATACCCCGTACAGTACCCAAATAACACCAATGCCCCAGCACGAACAAAGCAGTGTAAATACAACCAATATTTTGGAGTGTTGGGTGGCTACCCGGACTGTATTTTATTGGCTTAGCAATTATTTTTACAGTACGGCTTATTTTTATTCCCATATTTTAGGGCCATTTTTGTTATCCATGTACAACGATCAGATAGCAGTAGCTAGTACTTTTGGCTCCTCCCCCTTCTTGTGGCCAGTGTTTTGGAGTCCTGACCCTTCTTGGGGCTAGTATGTTGGAGTCCTGCCCCTTCTACTGGATGACACTTTTGAGTCCTGTCCCAAATCGAGATCTGTTTTTTTTAGATTCAGGCACCACTTAGGGCCACTGTTTTTGAGTACTATTCGGTCAGATATTTGTTTAAAGAGTTCCATCTTTTCTTGTGGTGTGTATTTTTGAGTCATTTCCCTTCTTATAGCCAGTGTTTGACCTATCTCTTTTTGTGTCCAGTATATTGAGACCTGTCTCTTTGGGACTTGTAATTTTGAGTTCAGCCTCTTCATGGGGCCAATGTTTTAAAGGTCTATCTCTTCTTGTGACTGGTATTTTTGAATTCTTTCCCTTCTCGTGGCTGGATTTGTTTAGTCCTGTCTTCTCTAGTGACCAGAGTCTTGGTTTCTTCTTGTGACTGTTAGGTGGGAGTCTCGTTTTTTCTTGTGACCAGTAGGTTTGAGTCCCATACCTGCTTGTGACCAGTAGGTTTGAGTCCCATACCTGCTTGTAACCAGTAGGTTTGAGTCCCATACCTGCTTGTGACCAGTAGGTTTGAGTCCCATACCTGCTTGTGACCAGTAGGTTTGAGTCCCATATCTTCTTTTGACCGGTAGGTTTGAGTTCCTTCTCTTCTTGTGACAGGAAGCTTTTAATTTTGTCCGTTCTAGTGACCGGTAGTTTGGAGTTGTATCCCTTTTTGTGGCTGGAATTTTTTAGTCCTGTCTCCTCTAGTGACCAGTAGGTTGGAGTCTTGTTTCTTCTAGTGACCAGTAGGTTTGAGTCCTGTCTCTTCTTGTAACCAATAGGTTTGAGTCCCATATCTTCTTTTGACCGGTAGGTTTGAGTTCCTTCTCTTCTTGTTACAGGAAGCTTTTGGTCGTGTCCTTTCAAGAGGCCAGTAGTTTTAAGTTGTGTCCCTTCTTGTGGCTAGAATTTTTTAGTCCTGTCTCTTCTAGTTTTCATCTCTTGTGACCAGTAGGTTAAAGTTCAGTTTCTTCTTGTAATCGGTAGGTTTGAGTCCCGTCTCTTCTTGAAACCAATACTTTTAAGTCCCATCTCTTCTTATGACTGGTAGTTTTGAGTCACGTCCCTTCTTGTGACCTGAAGTTTTTAGTTGTGTCCCTTCTTATGACCGGTAGTTTTGAGTCACGCCCCTTCTTGTGACCCATATTGTTGTGTCCTGCCCCATTGGGACCTGTATTGTTGAGTCTTGCCTAATTTGTATTTTTAAGTTAAGCCCTCTTCTGTGGCCAATGTTTTTAAGTTGCACCTTAAGTTTTGTCCTATCAGGGCCTGTATTTTCTAAGTTGAACCCAATCTTGTAGCTGGTATTTTTGCAGCCCTGTCTCACTTTTGTTATTAGAAATTCACACTTGGTACCACAGTATCTTAAATATATCTGTCTGGCCCCTTACTATAGGAGAATTGAAATTTGGTAGCCTCTTCATTTGTCTCTAGACATCCACTATAGACAAACTATTGCCAAAACCTTTGTTAAAGGGAACTTGTCAGGAGATTTATGCTACTTCACTAATGGACTTCTTCTTCAAAAACAGCTTTATTACTGCATTTTTTTGTTTTGAGAAAAAAGTCCACTTTGTCCACTCCCCTGTTGACTTGAATGACAGGTCTCTCCTTCGTCCTCCTTAGAAGAGTGAGAAACCTGTCAATCAACCTGAGCCAGAGAGAAGCCTCCTGATGGGACTTGATTCTGACTTCCCTTTTTCAATTTGATGTGTCCCTTTAAATTTTAAGAACTTTCCTATCTTAAGTTTAATTAACAGCATAAAAAAGTAATACAGTAATTAAAAAAAGTTTGGATTTTATTTTTAGAAACCGTGCTAGGTACAAGATTTGCATATTTACCTGTGCGGAGCATAAGCCGGTACATATGTGCGCTCTAATTTAAATTATTTATGACTAAATTAACAACGTCTAAAGATTTGTTGTCGAAAAAAGGCAAAAAAAAATTAAAAGAAATAAAATAAAAATATATAAAAACATTCCCCCTGCTGTCACGTATCGAAAAGGGATGAAAATGTTCATTTTGGACGGCTGCTGTCATTCAACCAGTTAAGTCTCCTGAAATAATTCATTACATTTCATCTGTCAAGTCCTCGTTATATAAGCCGCGTCTTCCCGGGAGGAGAAGATATTTTACCCACGAGACCCAACTGAAAAGTTTTAAAGGGGAAAAAAAAAAGGAAAAAGTTTCGGTTTTTTTTGTGGCTCCCTGTGGCGGTATTTTTTATATATTCTTTTCCGACGTCTCGATTTCCTAAGAGACTACGTTCCGTTCATTAACACGCTCGGAAATACTTTACATCATACATCCCCCCTCCCCCCCCCCCCCCCATCGCTGTAAATTCCTGAGCCGCTCCGTCTCTCTTATCTGACAATTTACACCTTCGGAATTGACACATCTACATGTATCTGAGCGTGTACCATCTCCTTTACGCAGGTTTTGCTGGATCACGAGCTGCATCTCGATGAGGATCAATTTAACACCTTGACCGAAAAATTGGGGTTTACAAAGGACGGCTTAAGTTATCTGGATTTTGTGTCGTTATTTGAAGGTATGGCGGCTAGAAATTTTGGCAAATTTTCCTAATAAAAATAATTCTAAACGTGATGTTACGATAATGAGTTGCCAATAAATAAGTTATATATTAACTTAGTTCTGTCCCAAGATGGGCGGAGCTTTGTTTTCACAACATGACTTGTGGCAGGAAATGAAATCAGGAGGTGGAGTCTGACACTTCCTGTGAAAGTTTATCAGAAAAAAAGGTTCTATAAGTCAGTCAAATACCAGTATATAGTTTTTTTGTAAACTTGCCTGACGAAGGGGCCAGTGTGCTACAACAATATTATATTTTGAGTTGGCCAAGAAAGTCACCAATAGTCAACTGTTTTGGGTTTTTTACAGAAAAAAATATTTAACATGACTTAATATGATATGATATGACCCTGTAATATTTATATTGAAAAGGATTGGGGGCGGTCTTACAAAAAAAAAAATTTAAGTTACTTTTCCAACATTTGCTGCTACAAATCTGTATAATTTGAATGCTCCTTAAACTATATTCACTTTATAGGTCATAAAAATTAACATGTAGTATTACATAATGATTATATTACTTACCTACATTATACATAGTACATTGTATATAGCAATGTGAGCAGCCACCGAATCACCTGGTGGACGCACATGCTCAGTTGCTCTCCACTACAGCCAGGCCTATGTATGATGATGAACTGGTCACTGCTGTGCAGCCAATAGCAATAACTTTTTGGCCTGCTTGGCAGGACAGGGGCAGAGTCTTTGCTGGGAAAACCCTTTAAAGGGACTGTAGAATTTTTAGTTTAATAATGAACTAATGATACATGTTGGTCTTTAAATTCCTTTAAAGGGATATTTCTATTGTGTGAAGAACATAAGTGGTGTATAATAATGACCAGGGTTTCTCATTTCCAGTCCCCTCAGGGGAAGGACCAGGGGAGAAGTTACAGACTAGTCCCAACCATCGAGTGAATAAGACCAAGTTTCATTACATGACAGCAGAGGAGTGTCTCGGACAGTTGTTGGATAAATTAAGGGAAGGGTATGGGGTAAGTATGGATAAATGCTTCTGTCCCCTCTTAGACTGACCTAAGGTGAGCATAGGCAGAGCCTAAGTGATGTTTCATCATGGTCTCCGATCTGATTTTTTGGTCTTCAGGACACGTATAGCTCCTTCTACAAAATAGACAGCAACCGGGACGGCCTCATCACCATGCACGACTTCCGCCAACTGCTGGACGGCTTCATGTTCATCATCACACAGAAGGAATATGAACGTCTCCTCGGCCTCCTGGGTCTGAACCTAACGTCCACCCTCAATTATACCGAGTTCCTTAACTTATTACGAAGGCAGGAGAAAGCGGACTGCCCACCATGGCTGAATTCATTTTACAGGTAGACTACACCTGTGTGTTTTAGGTATCTACCACATGTATGTAGAGGAGATGAAGACTGATGGAACTTGCTTCATTGGGTGGTGTTGACGTCAACGCATCATGTGACTCCAGTCGGGTGCCAAGTCCAAGCTCCTTTAGTTCACAATAATTATTACATTAAAAGACACAAGGGAAATGAGGAAAACCATAGTACAAATAGTACATTCCTGCAGTCCTCAGACCAGGTCCCCTGTAAAATGGTGATCACAGACCAGGCCATAGAATGAATAAGCCCCCTGATGGACCCCATATCCAACCGCCTATAAAAAAGAGCTCCACTGTTTACAGACTCAACTTCCTTTCCCACAGTTTACACACCAATTCCTTACCCAGGCCAAACCCCTATCATTTACAGACCCCAGACCAAACCCCGCTCCTTTACAGACCCCAGGCCAAACCCCCTTTTGTTTATAGACCCTAGGCCAAAGCCCTCCCATTTACAGACCCCAGGCCAAACCCCCTTTTGTTTATAGACCCTAGGCCAAAGCCCTCTCATTTACAGACCCCAGGCCAAAGCCCTCTCATTTACAGACCCCAGGCCAAACCCCCATTTGTTTATAGACCCCAGGCCAAAGCCCTCCCATTTACAGACCCCAGGCCAAACCCCCTTTCGTTTACAGACCTCAAACCAAACCCCTCTTGTTTCCAAACCCCCTTTTGTTTCCAGACCCCAGACCAATCATCTCTCATTTACAGGCCCCAAACCCTTTCACAGCCCAGTCCAAACCCCCTTTCGTTTATAGACCCCAGGCCAAAGCCCTCTCATTTACAGACCCCGGTCCAAACCCCCTTTTGTTTACAGACCCCAGACCCTCTCATTTACAGACTGCAGACCAAACCCCTCTTATTTACAGAACCCAATCCAAACCCCTTTCATTTACCGTCCCTTAGACATAAGCTCTCTCATCTACAGACTTCAGACCAAACCCCCTTTTGTTTACAGACCCCAGACCAATTATCTCTCATTTACAAACCTGAGACCAAACCCTTCTCATTGACAGACCCCAAGACTAGAACCCTCCCTTCTGTATAAATCCATGACCTATAGGTAAACTGTACCTTTTCAGACCCTAGACAAGCCCCCAAACAATCCCATTACAGTCCTTAGACCAGAGCTTCTGATATTCCTCTCTCTCAATTCCTTCACTTAGTAATAATCCCGGACACTGCATTGTGAGTTCTGATTGTTATTTAAATGCACTTCAAAGTTTTCCCCAAAAAAATTATAACATATCCACAGAATAAGTCCTCAGTGCGGATGACGGGGGGTCCAGAACTTCCACAGATCAGCTGTGGGGAGTGGCTGATGTATATAGAATGATACAGGAAGTAGACAGCGCCACTCTACGTGTAGTGGTCAGGCCAGGTTACTGCAGTTCCTATTCTATTCACTTTAAATAGCGGCTCAGCTACATTGACTCCTTCCAGCCACTACACAAAGAGCGGCGCCGTCTGCTTCCTCATCCATTACTTGTGTATTAGAACAGCTGATCTGTGGGAGCATTGGGGTCAATCCTGTGTGAATGACCCATCTTTTAGTCCAGAACACCCTGTAGGTCTTCTCCATCCTTCAGTAGTGCAGCCTCAGCCTCAGTAACTTCAATTACTTATGTCTTATGCATAAAAGTAAGATAGTTAAAGTTTTATACATCTTTTCTGTAGATGACAAAATTGTTTTAATTGCTCATTTACATGAGCGATGCTTTTACGGATAGATGGCGTTAGCGGTGGCGGACGTTCTGCCACGTGAAATTTGTCTTTCTTAATTAATACCAATTCTTTTCATTTTCTCGAAGGCCAAAACAAAGCCAGGACTGCGCGGATCTGGCCTGCGATCAGGCTCATTACTACCTCGTCACGAAGGCGCAAGGCAGATGGCACGACTTAGCCAAGGTAAAAAAAAAATGTGCGACATTCACAGCGTCGCCAGCTCTGTGCCAACACCTCGCGCTTTCCAGGACGCCTTTATTGATGTGACGAGACAGATTCATTCAAGCGACATACGTAAAGGGTTAACGTTCCCTTTCTGTCGTAGGTGGGGGGGGGGGTACTCAAGTGGTATAGGAGCCATATACAGCGTTAGTGGCCCAGCACAGTGGTCCCCAACCTTTTTTTGACTAGGCACTGCCCGTGAAAACCTTCTCCAAGATCGGTGGGGTTAGGGGGGAAGGTGGGCTGGTGTTGTTGTTTCAGAGCCAAAAATGTATATTGCACGCCCCCACCAAAAACTCCCTGTGTGCCCTAGCTTATATTGTCCCCTTTCCTAAAGCATGTCCCCCAGTTATATTGTCCCCTTTCCTAAAGCATGTCCCCCAGTTATATTGTCCCCATTCCTAAAGCACGTCCTCCAGTTATATTGTCCCCATTCCTAAAGCATGCCCCCCAGTTATATTGTCCCCATTCCTAAAGCATTCCCCCCAGTTATATTGTCCCCATACCTCAAGCACGTCCTCCATTTATATTTTTCCCCTTTTTCTAAAGTATGCCCTCAGTTAAATTGTCCCCATTCCTAAAGCATGTCCCCCAGTTATATTGTCCCCATTCCTAAGCATTCCCCCCCGTTAATTGTCCCCCATACCTCAAGCAACGTCCTCATTTTATTTTCCCTTTCTAGTGCCCTCATTAAATTGTCCCCATCTAAAGCATGTCCCCAGTTATATTGTCCCCATTCCTAAAGCATTCCCCCCAGTTATATTGTCCCCATACCTAAAGCATGCCCCCATTTATATTTTCCCCTTTCCTAAAGCATGTCCCCCAGTTATATTGTCCCCATTCCTAAAGCACGTCCTCCAGTTGTATTTGTCCCCATTCCTAAGCATGTCCCCCCATTTATATTGTCCCCATTCCTAAAGCATGCCCCCCGGTTATATTGTTCCCATTCCTAAAGCATGCCCCCCAGTTATAATTGTCCCCTTTCCTAAGCATGTCCCCCAGTCTTATCATTGACCTCCCTTTCGTAAGCATGACGCCCCAGTTATATTGTCCCCCATTCCTAAAGCATGTCCCCCCGTTTATTGTCCCCATTCCTAAGCATCCCCCATTTATCTTGTCCTCTTTCATAAAGCATGTCCCCAGTTTATTTCCCTTTCCTAAAGCATGTCTCCAGTTATATTGTCCCCTTCCTAAAGCACGTCCCCCAGTTATATTGTCCACCTTCCTAAAGCATGGTCCCCACATTTATATTGTCCCCTATTTATATTGTAATGGTCCTCCCTTCCTAAAGCATGTCCCCCCAGTTATATTGTCCCCTTTCCTAAAACATGCCCCCCCGTTATATTGTCCCTTCCTAAAGCATGTCGCCCCAGTTAAATATGTCCCTTTCCTAAGGCATGACCCCAGTTATTTGTCCCCTTTCCTAATGCACGTCCCCCATTTATATTGTCCCCTTTTCCCTGCAGAGCATGTTTCCCCCAGTTATATTGTCCCCTTTCCCTAGCCATGACCCCCCATTTATATTGTCCCTTTCCTAAGAGCATGTCCCCAGTTATTGTGTCCCCTTTCCTAAGGCATGCCCCCCATTTATATTGTCTTCCCTTTCCCAAAGGCATGATTCCCCCAGTTATATTTTCCCCTTTCCTAGCAATGCGACCCCATATTATATTGTCCCCTTTCCTAAGGCATGGATCCCCCAGCTTATATTTGTCCCTTGTCCTGAAGGCATGACCCCAGTGAATGGTCCCTTTTCCTAAGAGCATGGTCCCCTCATTTATATTGTGCCCCTTTCCAAATGCATTCCCGTCCCCAGTTTCATTGTCCCCTTTCCTAAGCATGTTCCCCCAGTTATTGTCCCCTTTCTAAAGCATACCCTAACCCCCCCCAGTAATTATATTGCCCTATTTCCTTCATAGCCTTTCCCTTACATTTATATTCGGTCCCCTTTCTAATGGCAAGATGCTCCCCCATTCTAATTTGTCCCCATTCCAAAGTTCAAGTTTCCAGTGAACTGCACTATTAAGCATGACCCTTACCTCCCCGGTCTTATAATGTCATCTGCCCCCTATTTCCATCCACCGAATGATTGGCGAACACTTTGTTTGGTCACCATGGTGTACTTCCAGTCAACATAACTGTGCCAGTCGTGCACCTCACATTAAGCTGACCTATAAGCATCTGATGTGCCATGAGGGGTTGTGGCCAAAACAAGTTTATGCGGATGGCTAAACGTAAAATCCAACACTGATATCCGTTCCCTGTTCCGACACAGCAGTCTTCTCTCCCCCTCTTTACTCTTTCCGAGTTAGGTGCACTGTTCTATTTCGGCAGATACAATACATCATTCATCAAAAAAAACGTGTACACTTTGTACGTGCATTAACCTGTGTAGTGGCAGGGAACAGGGGTGTCACAGTATGCAGGATTTCTGCCCCCTGCTCTGCCATCCTACAGATTGCTCAATTTGCTTCTTTGGGCAGCCTGCGTGCGACACACTCTTGACTAGTTTGCAGATTAGCACTAGCCGAAAGTCACCAAACTGCCCCTCAAAGCGCTTTAATATGTGCCCCAATGTATTACATCATCACGCCTCCGTAATAGAGTAAGTGCATTGATTGGAAAGAGAAGGTGAAGGATGAAGGGCTGCGCAAGTGGACGGGGTGGGTTTGGTATTTTTTTTTTGTTTTTGCGATGAGTTCGTCGGCGGGGCCCCCCACCAGGTGCTCCTAAACTCCGGGTTGGTGGCCGCTACCTACACACATAATTTTATGGGATTACTGCTTTAAGGTGTTTGTAGGGGTTAAAGGGGCCCTGGAATTTACTATCATAGATAATAAGGCGGGTGTTACTCTGGAGGTTTTTCGACTGCTTTGACACCCACATCAGTCATGAGAATGGGCAGATCTCCTGAGTACCAACAAAGCGGTGCAATTCAATATCAGGAGTAGTTTGGGGGGTCCTAAAATTGATATCTCCACGATCACCACACTACTCACTCTCCCTCAACAAATAACACTTCCCACACCTCTCCACAGCTTGTATGCTGGTGTAACATTTTCCCTATACACCAAGCTGTAATACCACACCAACCCTGTAGACAAGGGTGCGCTTTAGTCACGCATTTTTTGTCTAATTCTTAAAAAAAAAAAACCTTCCGAATACCAGAGCCGTCACAATCTCACCTTCCACTCATGCCACCGTGATTCTGTCTCGAGACATTCTGTGAAATCGACGCGTATGTCAATGGCATCTCCAGAAGTAAAGATTTGAGAATGGTTCTCATGGTTTTCACTCCCTATCACACAAGAATGAATTCGGAAAACCTCTGGGAGAGGTGAACCACAGATGTCTAAAGTAACACTCCTTCCCCACTTGTCTGAACCACCTTACAAGGGATAGTCTCCTTAGAAAGGGAGCACCAGACTGACAGCTACACACATTGGTGCACCCAACACTATTTACATAGATACAGACAGAATAATGTGTATAATACAGGTCACACATCCAACCCTACAAAGACATTAGCATTCAGCATTAGGTAACTGATTGCATTTAAGGGGATTTGCCACCTCCGAATCACCATGTAAATTGATACATTAGGGCAATTACTAAATCTTTCCCATAATCACTTACCTTTCCAATACTCATATGTCGTTTTAGTAGAAATTGACAAATTTTATCTGTATGTAAATTGAGGTCTTGGTGCAACAGGGCCGGGTCTTGGTCTCTTTTTCTGTGACTTTTTTCCTGGTAAATGCAAATCATCAGGACAAGAGAAGTGATTGCTAATAGAGAGAGGAAAGAGAGATTCACTCTATTTGTGCACTGGCCACGCCCCACGTCGTGTACCGAACCCAATCGGCATAACGTTTGTTTAAAATTTTGGATTAGAAAGCTTGTAACGTGCCCTACACTAATATGGTTTTTAATTTTAATTATGTAGACTACCCCTTTAAACAACACAACCTCCGCCCCTTTCCCAACACTATTAGTACTTACCCTTACCAGACGGTAGGTCGCATCAATTATGCCCCCGTTCTATTGCGAGCACACCGCAAGTTGTGATCCAAGCAGGTTTGATGAATGTTTTTCCCACTTTAAATTGTTCTAAGCGAACATTCGTTTCTATTAACATTCCATCCCCGAAAACATTTGTGCACGCTTCTGTATATTTTAGCTTCAAATATTTTTTGCACAGTGCAGCCTAAGAAGCTTTGTTCTCCCCCGTATGGCTGCACTTTTTTATTTTTTTTTTTACTTTTGTATGGTAAAAGCTTGTGACGTTCTTAAGTACAAATTTTTTCACTTCAGATCGAGACGGAAAATAACATATCTGCCGCTGCACTTAAAATTCCATATCTGTTTGTCATGTTGCAGCGTGACAGTCGTTAACCAACGTCGGGACACGTATTCGATTCCGCTATTCAATAAAATTGAAATGTAAATGTTTCAAATTCCATTAAACAAGGACTGTAACAAAACGATTTATATCAGGGGGTTTTGTAACTCCTGCTACACACTGCTGTGCTCTGTGGTCCTCTCTGCTGATGAACTGCTCCACAGCCCCGTCCCTTCTGCTCTGAGTGACTGCTGTAGTAATTTACCAAACCCTGACTTGCAAGACAAAGTGGGTGTGAGCGTTCAGTTGGTCAGAGGCCAAGAGCCAGCAGTGTAAGGACATGTAACTATGGACTAATCCTTGGTTATATTGAAAGTAAACTATTGATGAGTCATCAGGGTCCAATCACCTGACCATGATGAAGCGATGAAGCAAACTATATTTTAAAAAATTCCAAAAAAACAGGACTGTAAAAAGTGGATTTTTAAAAATCCAGGAAACAGGTCCTCCACCTGCTTCTTTACTTCATAGAACTGTCTACAGCCACTCCCACTGCTCTTGAGTGCATCGTGTGGTATACCACCAAAACCCTTGCTGCAGAGTCAAAGGGCGTGGGCAGTTGCATTGCAGAGAGCTATTTTCATAGGGACATTCACTATGGACGCAACTCCCTGACTGTGAGTCCGGGTTTCATTCACCTTGCTAGGAGCGAGATGCCGATGTGAATATTGTTTTAAAAACCATTTCTATGTAGACCTTGAATTTTTAGAATTTTTTTTACCCCCTCCTGTAGCACCACCGCCAGCTCCGCCAACTTAAGGAAAGTGTCCTCTACAGGAAGCGTGAGTCACGTCAAAAAGCTCTCGTGACGTTTGTTTTTTCTAGATATGATCCCAGAGGTAAAGGTCAACCTCACCCATCAAGAATTTTCTTCTCCAGAAACTAGGAGTGAACTTTGCTACCGGGACAGCGGTCCGAGCAAACGCATCATAGAAGTACACCAAAAACCCTGGAAGAAACACTAAGCTCGCAGCCGAAGATCCTCCAAGACATGCAGGATTTCACAATGGCACCAAAACCCTCGGCCCTGACAGAAAGTGTAGAAGCAACAGATCAATATAGACGAGTCCATAGAGCAAGTGCGTCACTTGTGGCCCTTTCAAGACGAATCAGACGGCCGTCAGGGCAGGGTTGCAAAAAAGAAAGATTATTTGGTTCCGGATTGTACCGGTTTTCCCTAGTTTTTCTGTTAGTGCTTGAGAGTCATGGAACCAACTCTTCCAATTGAGCCTCCATGTGCAACGAACTCATATGTACGTAAGAGGTAGTGTCATCCTGTGGTTCGGGAGAGATCTCAGGTACTAACTGCCAAGACTGGAATACAGTACGATGAGGAAATTTGGCCCCAACGGTGGTTTCATAGATGGCCGACCGTCTAAACATAGATCGTGGGTCATCCAGTGCAAAGCTTCCTGCTCGCTACGTCCCTCTTCGGATCAGAGCTACTTAACCTTTCATGACCTCTCTTCTCCGGTCCCGATCACAACTATCACTCTCACTCTTGTACACGCAGAGATAAGTTCGAGAGTAATCCCTATTTTGCCCAGAGCGTTCGCTAAAATGACAAAAACAAGACGGTTGATAACTGCTGGACGACTTCCACCAAATGCTCTCGAAACTTGAACTTTCATCTGATGACGATCAGTTTCTCAATATCTTGTACGGTAATGGATATTATGTAACAATTGAAGTGACACATATTGGGCATTTCTGTACCTTTAATACCTTAACCGATGCTCGAGAGGCAGCATATCAGCAACGAGATCAGAAGACGGTGTTTTTTTTTTTTTGTTTTTTTCTTACTAATTTGTCATGACCGGCCCTTCAGATCGGTTTTATCCAAAACTTCCACTTTTGATCCCATAAGATTCAAAAGCCAAAATTAATGAGCTTTGAGCCCCATCTTTTATTGAGGACCCGCCTCCAACTTGAATCTCTATTACTTCATATGGACCTACTTCCCCCAACCCCACGATGATCCAGACACACAGCAGGTCTCCTAGACACATGGGCAGATTTACTTACCGCTCCCCTCCTCGCGATCCATCCGTTCTCTGCGGAGGATTCGGGTCTTCTGCCGGGATTCACTAAGGTAGTTCCTCCTCCTGCTACGTCCACCAGTTGTCCCATCTGTGCTGAAGTTCTCGGATGCACTGGAACTTCACCACGCCGGGCCGATGCAGGTTAAGCTTCGATGTCCAGCGACACTTTTTATTTGTAAAATGCGTCGTTTTTTCCAATCCGTCGGTTTTCGTACGGCCACGCCCCCCGATCGCCCCCCATTAGGCGCCGATTGCGCCACAATCCATCGAGTCGCGCCAAAATTCCGGTGAAATGCAGTGGAAACAGGCAAAACGAAAATTTGCTTAACCCCCTAAGCAATACCGATTCCGGACCCTTAGTAATGACCCCCATAGTCCCACAACATGGCCTCCTAAATGCAATCGACCACCTGAATACAACATAACCCAGAGATGAGCTTCATTCCTCCCAGAACTCCCCAGAGATGCAGACCCCAAACCCTCTAAAGATAGACCCAGCCCAGTACCACACTTTAACAACTACCGCTTAACCCTAGGCTTTGTTAAACCGTGTAAAAATATGACCCCACCTAAAATACATATCCTAGGCTCTCTTATAAGATCACAGATGATACTTTTCTTCCTTAGAGCCCACACCGGACCTGCTCCTGCTTATAGACCCGCACAGCCTCAGAAGAAAATGTGGACAAGGTTTGGGCACAAAAACAAAGACAACTTAACTCCGAGTGTCCACTGGGGTAAAGGTGAACCAAAAGTCCCCCTTGTGAAGGAGGGACTTCCTCGAATGCTCTTAATACCCCCTATCCTTTTGCATAGGGGGCTAAGTCAGTTTGAAGGACATCACTTTTAGGACATCTCAGCCTCCCCCATTCCAGCCCACTTGGGTGTCTTTACCCGGGGAACCCAAGGTCCAAGAGAGGGTTTTGGGTCTCTACCTGGCCTCTAGGTCTCCAAATAAATTCCCTCGAGAGTTGGCCACCAGGTGGCGGTTTAACTTACCCCCGAAATGAATGCCCGTTATAAATGGTTGTGCTTTTGAAAAAAAAAATGTTATGATCTATCCAATTTTGCAAACTAATAGGTTGAACACTTGAGGAAGGGGTCGACGCGTTATCCCTGTCATTACAGATCACTGGGACGATCCGCTTTCTATTTACTCCTCTAATTCTGCGATTATGGTGTTCTCAGCGCATTGCCTGCGTCTATGGCGCTAAGTGAGAACGAGCTCGTGCCTAGTGGAGTTATTTAAAGGTTTCTTTTCTGCGTTAGCGCTCCTCATAGTCGCCGGCCGCTCCCTGTGTTTTGTAATATTGTTAAACTAAAGGGTGAGACATGCAGCTGACAGGAGCCCTCACCAGCAGCTGCTCCGGTGTACCCAGCCAACTCTCCCACATAGACAGAGCAGATGTTTGGACTTGCCACAGCTTGACTTTCGGCGACACACGTTCACAGGCCTGCGTGCACATCATTCTGTTTCCTCCGCAGTTATAAACTATTCCCCTCTCAACCTCAAACATTGTCAAAATATTATAGTTAATTAACCGCAGCTTCCACAACTATGAATTTCGGCAATACACTAACACACCCCTCTCAAAGCTGTCCGAGCCTCGTTGGGCCGTCCCCCCCCCCGATGCAGTGTCATTTTAGAACTATTTGACAAACATGTACGGCCCCCGAGGAGACCTGTGACTGGAATACAGATCGGGCGGGAAAGTAATATAGTACATCTGAAAGTATTGTATTATATTGGCAAGAGGTACTCCGCCATAAGTTGGATGGACTAACCGGGTTGCAAGTCCACAATCTTAGAGGACCTTGCCAAGGCATTGGAAGTGATATGGCAAATTAAGTCCTTGTCCTAATCATTTAGTCATTTGTCAGACAAAAAGGGCCCTAAAGGGTTCTTCGTTGCCATAGGAACCGAAACGTAATGTGGACTTTAAAGTACAATCCACCATGGACGTCTGTGCCTGGCGAAGTTCAGATAGTGGCAAATTGAATTGTAAGATTGGAGTTCATACGGTGTAGTTCGTAGTCGGACACGATTGATTTTAGGTAGGATAAGGAAATAAGATGTACTGTGGGTCAATTTGGTAGTCAGAATCCCATAAATGAAGCCTAAAAAATCATGATATGTAGTCAAAAAAGATATGTCCTATGTTATCACTCAGGGTGAACCGGAGCGATTGGAAGGAGAGGTTGGGCAGACTGTAGTCGTAGTTAGTCAGGAACACATGATTTAAGGTAGGATAGGAATAGAAAGGTACTGATGGTTTATTTTGGTATCGAAGCAAATCGATAAATTAAGCCAAAAGAATAGATTAGTACTCAAAAAATGATATGTGTATATGTTAGAACGGCGGTGTGGGGACCAGGAGCCCAACTGATTGAAGGAGGGAGAGGAGCGACTGTAGTCGTGTCATGATCAAATAAATAATGAGCCAAAAAAAATTCAGATTTGGAGTGCACAGCATATATGTTATATGTTTAGTAGCGTGAACCAGGAAGCACAGGGAAAACCGAGCAGGGCCTATCCGGGGCAAATTGAAGCAGAGTCGGCAACAGACTGTAAGTCTAGTCAGGACAAACTATGTCTATCAAGAAGAATAGAAACCTTCTGAAGGAATCAGGTGGTAGACAGAACTCATAATTAAGCGAAAGCAAACATAATGGAGTCAAAGACTACACTGCCGCATGTTATAACCAGGCTGAACCAGGACCAATCTGATGAGTTGCAAGATTGAAGGAAAATTGATTTGGGGGGGAAAAATGGGATACCATCATCTTTTATTCTTGGGAGTTTTGAGGAACTTTGGAGGCCTACCTTGCTTTACGTATCGATACTTCTAAAGAGTAGCATATATAATGATGATTTCTAGGCTGGAGTCCCTCTCTTATAATCTATGTCAGTTTTAGAGATGAGTGTATACCCCAACTTTAGGTGTGTCTCACCATGTTCCACTAGCGCAATCACATCCATGCCTATGTGCTGCTCTTTAGCCCTCAGCAACATGTCTCAGGTAGAGCTGCCAAACAGAGGATGCGAACCTAAAATTCGATTCGCTCAACCTCTAGTCAGTAATCAAACTTGTGGTGTGGTTAAGAGGGCCCCCTATAAGGACTTAATTGCCCCATGGCTGCCACCCCACACAGCGTTTATAAATCCTGCTACTGTGATTTGGGTGGTTATAAAGGCTTGTCTTGGAGCTCTTCCCCTATGTGGGGGACTTACATAATAGTAGGGGGGTCAACCCACTGGCACGATCAAATTCTTGGGCCAATTGATCTGATTGTCCGCCTCTGCTCCTATTCCACACGTGATTGGGGGTTGTCGAGTGGTTGTATTTAGTTATATTCACATGTCCGTCACACCATAACTTTGGTATGGATTTTGAGTTAAAAGATATAAATTGTAGGGGTTCGGGTATACAACGAGTTTATAACACGGAGCAGCATAAGACGGTACAGTTACGGTGTGTGGCTGTGAGCCAGGATCTGAAGACCTTCTCAATAGGAATGACTTCGGTTGCTGTCGTCAGTCAGTGTTCAATGGATGTGAATGAGATATGATTCCCGTGTGCTGTGCTATGTGCCGCTTATACTTCCTTCTTCTTAAAGTTAAGGCTAAGATTTCTTGACAACACACTCTCTTACTTTGACTTCCTCGAAATATGACGACGGGGTGCCTTCACAATACGGACAAGAGGGCAACGAATGATGTCCCCACTCGAGACGTCCAGATCCTCTCAACCCCAGAACCTCGCTAAACTGAAGAGATTCCCATCAAGAACTCACGAGGAACTGCATAAAGACGAAGACCTGATATCCCGATCCAGTCTGCCGGACTGTACACACTGCGCTGTAACATCCAATCAACTGTCCATAGTCTAAGCACAATGTCTTTCTTAGAACTCATGGGACACCATGTAAGCGTTGACCCTAAACCGTCAATTTCTCGTAGAGTATCTACTAGTTCCAGGTCCAAACAGCAAGCATATTCCACGTTTGATGTTCTGGGTGAGACCTGTCTGCGCTTTGACTACTGCTTCCCCCCCCTTCTCAATACATTTAGGTCTCCTATACCTATTGTGAGCTTTTTGCCATATGTGCCAGAAGATGGAAACTCAGAAAGTGATGTGGGAATGAAATCAGCCAACAGAAGAAGTGCTTTGCTTGATCATGTTACAACGTTTCCCTGTATTTACTTTACTCCTGAATTATGCAAATTTTTGCTTAAAACGGCTAAGTATCCATTTTATAAGAAGATAGTCAGATAGATAGTTGACTGTGTGCCCCAAATAATAACCAATCTCATTTCTCACCTCTCACTCAGTGTCAATGCTGCGGTCTCCACATTACTTACACTTCATTCCTGTCTTTCCCGACCACAGTATGATTGTCAATACCTACTTTGTTCATGATTGGATGAGCCAAATCTCATCCATTTCCTTGGTGTCAAGAGACCTCAAGAAGTGAGTAATAGCGGACTCGGGTCCGAAGTCTGAACAGGAAAGCTGATATGAGTTAACTTTCGGTTGTTATCCGGTCAATCTCCTCACGTATAGCAAGAAAGATACAGGAACCCCATATCAATTTTTAGAGTAGACGAGCACACTCTTCATAGCTCCTGAGAAATTTTACTCCAGCTAGTAATTGTTCACAGCACATCCACAAAATCTTCGATCCAAGCTCAGCTCCTTAGTGGACCTAAGATCAGATTTCATATGAATGATCCAATATTTCGCTCCATATTAAGGGTGGAAATAGGGAAATCGCAGGAAAAACTGTGAGCACTATGGATATGGCAGGAGCGCCATTGGGTGTGAAATATAGACGATAACCAGTTTCCACTATTCTCCATCTTTCAGAATGGAGGAGAATATGGACTTCATTCTCTTATCTGATTATTAGTCCCATCGAAAGGACGTGAGCTCAGATCAAGATTTGTGGATGTTCTTGAAGTTTTGGGAATATTCCTGGACTTCCTCCCCTGAATTTGGCAAGTGAAGTTTTCATCCGTTGTTTTATGTATATTGTTCAAGACGGGCATGGAAAGCATCGGTCTTAGAAAGATTATAACAAAAAAAAGAATCTTCATAGGTCTCGTTTCTATTGCCACACTCTAGTTAAACAGGGGCACTACAGGAACTTTGGTAATACACGCTTGGCCGTTCATATAATACACGGACCAGCACAATGGGGCTCATTTCTTACCCAGTCCCAGTCGCGACTCACAGCGGTGCTTCTACGGACGAGGATGTGGGTTCTTCGCCGGATTCACTAAGGTCGTGTGCCCGATGTCCCACTAAGGGTTGTCGCTGCTGCTCGCGGGTCGCCGGAGTTCACCTTCTTCTCTTCGGTGCAGTAAGCGCGCCTTCAAGCGACACAAATTCGTTTTAAATACTGAGCGTTTTTTTTCCGACTCCGTCAGGTTATCTCTGACGTCGCACCCCCCCCCCCCCGATTTCCGTTCGTGCAGCCGGCGTCGTATGCCGAACAATCCGTATCGCGCGCCAAAAAACCCAGTGGGCGAATTCATGAAACGTTGCAATCTGTAATATATTCGATTTAACACCCGTGCGTTTCGGCCCCTTAGTAAGAGCCCCATGTGAACCACTCACAACTGTACTCTCAAATATCTTCATAAAAACACCCCATCTCCTCCCTCATTGCTCTCATTATCACAATTATAAGCCCCCCCCCCCTTAGTCCCCCATCCACCCCCTTTCTTCCCATTTTGTGATTTCCATCCTTCCTCTCTCCATCCACAAGGACTTGGGCAGATTATCATTACTACCCAGTCCATTCGCAATCCAGTGCGCGGTTCCTTACGCGCTGATCGGGCTTCCGGAATTCCTAGAGTAGTTCCTCCCCGATGTCCCCAGTGTTCGCTGCTGCTAATTCCGTCGGAAGTTCACTGAAGTCATCACCAACCGGCCGGGTGCAGGTAAGTGCGTGGTCAAGTGACACTTGTTAATTTTTTTTAAAATATGGCGGTTTATCTTCTCCCGATCCGACGGGGTTTTTTCGCCGCGATTGCGCCAATCCGATCAGTGCGTCGCCAAAATCCCGGGCAAATTCCGAAAAAGCTCGCAAAAAACGGTAAAATCGTGTGTACCCGACAGAAAAAACGGTACCCTTTAGTAATGACCCCCCATTTTATCCATCATCGCCTTACTCCATCAGTTGACAATGTATTGGTTCTGCAGGAAAACATGCAGTCCAAAAGACTTTTGCTCAATACGTATCGTGTCTTATACCATTGTACTGTTCCCGTAAAGCGATCCTGTAAAATAATTCCAAACCCTTTGCTGTTCCCTTCATGCATGTTCTCCGCTTTGATAGGAACGAACCCGCGCCGAGCATACCTCAGAATTGCAACCGGATTCTTGACATTTTCTGCTTTAAAGCTCACTGACAAGCAATTCAAGTACGTTCCCTGAGTAAACTGGGCGCTGAACGAGAGCCCGCACAATGACTGGAAAGCTTCCTACATAATTTCTCCACCTTACCAGTTGTGGTAGAAGCGCTGGCCGCACGTACAAGCTGAAAAACCTTTTTTTTTTTTGTTTCTTCCCCTTTGTTGTTCCTCAGCATCAAAATCTCTCGTATAAAAACCTATATTTAACTAGCAGTGACTATTTACGCACCTTGACCGATACACCTTAAAAGAAAAAAACAAAAAACAAGACCCGCTGACTGCGAACAATGCAACCTCACTAACACAAGGCCTCCGCTCCGCTGTCTTCTCTCGGTTTGATTACCGGGCAACGTACGGACCTATTTTTTTTTACTATTAGTGACGGTTTTTGAGAAAAAACGTGAGAATAAAGGGCCTGTCATAGAAAACAACATCATTATTATGGGATGTATGGCAAAATTATCGGTGATTGAGATTGAACTGCTTTCACGGTCCACAGTGTGCCCTCAGAACTATCACGCTCAGCCCTGTATGACTCTACTACCTCAAATACCAAGGAATCTTAAAGTTTGCAAAACTCCAATCACGGTCCCCCATCAAAATGCATATAATTAAAGATCACAATTATTGCTACTCTCCCCCTTGAGTCCTCCAGTGACCGTAGCAATCTACACGCCGACCCGCCGGTGAGGGAGGTTTCCTAAAGCATGTCCCCCAGTTATATTGTCCCCATTCCTAAAGCACGTCCTCCAGTTGTATTGTCCCCATTCCTAAAGCATGTCCCCCATTTATATTGTCCCCATTCCTAAAGCATGCCCCCCGGTTATATTGTTCCCATTCCTAAAGCATGCCCCCAGTTATATTGTCCCCTTTCCTAAAGCATGCCCCAGTTATATTGTCCCCTTTCCTAAAGCATGACCCCCAGTTATATTGTCCCCATTCCTAAAGCATGTCCCCCCGTTTTATTGTCCCCATTCCTAAAGCACGTCCCCCAGTTATATTGTCCTCTTTCATAAAGCATGTCCCCCAGTTATATTGTTCCCTTTCCTAAAGCATGTCTCCAGTTATATTGTCCCCTTTCCTAAAGCACGTCCCCCAGTTATATTGTCCCCTTTCCTAAAGCATGTCCCCCATTTATATTGTCCCCTATTTATATTGTACCCTTTCCTAAAGCATGTCCCCCAGTTATATTGTCCCCTTTCCTAAAACATGCCCCCCAGTTATATTGTCCCCTTATCTAAAGCATGTCCCCCAGTTAAATTGTCCCCTTTCCTAAGGCATGACCCCCAGTTATATTGTCCCCTTTCCTAAGGCATGGTTATATTGTCCCCTTTCCTAAAGCATGCCCCCCCAGTTATATTGTCCCCTTTCCTAAAGCATGTTCCCCAGTTATATTGTCCCCCTTTCTAAAGCATACCCCCCCCAGTAATATTGCCCTATTTCCTTCATCCTCCTTTACTTCTATTCCCCCCTTTTAATGCTTCATGCCCCCCCTTCTTTTTCCACCATCTAGAGATGAGCCGAACCAAACTTTAAGCTGAGTTCCCGGGTTTAGTAAGTCCCGCACATCCAGGACATATTGCCGGGTTTTCAACCATGTAGCCAATCCAGCAAATTAACGCCCCTACCTACTAGTGATAGCTGTGATTGGCCAGAGGTGTTGTGGCCAAAACGTTGTAAAAGTAAATCCAACACTTACCTTCCCTGTTCCGACACAGCAGTCTTCTCTTCCTTGACTTCTCTTCCGAGTTAGTGCACTGTTCTATTGTCGGCAGATACAATGGACCACATTCATCAAAAAAACGGTACATTGTGCAATACGTGCAGCTACCTGTGTAGTGTGCAGTGTGCAGGGGGTGCAAGATGCAGGATTTCTGGTGCCCCCTGCACTGCCCCTACAGAGTGCGTCTTTTTTTTTGGGGGGGGGGGGGCGTGCGACACACCTCTTTCGGACTTTGCATGATACATCTCCGATTGAGCACCGGAACGCCCCCCTAAGCCTTTACTGAATGTGCCCCAATGTGATGACATCATCACGCCTGCCCGTAATAGAGAAGTGCATTGATTTGGAAGAGAAGTGAAGGATGAGAGGGCTGCTGCAAGGGAACGGGGGAAGGTGGGTATTGTTTTTTTTTTTGTTTTTTGTACGGAGTTCGGCGGGGGCCCCCTACCAGGTGCTCCGAAACTGGGTTGGGGGCCGCTAACCTAGCAGACACATAAGTTTATGGGATTACGCTTTAAGGTGTTTAGGGGTTAAAGGGGCCCTTGAATTTAACATCCATAGGATATAAGGCGGTGCTTATCTCTGGGGTTTCGACTGCTCTGACCCACATCAGTCATGAGAATGGCGGGCCAAGAATCTCCTGAAGGGTCCCATACAGAACAGGGCAATTCATTTCAGGAGAGTTTGGGGGTCCTAAAAATTGATATCTCCAACGATCACACACTCATCTCCCATCAACAAAATAACAGCCCCACACCTCTCCACAGCTTGTATGTGGTGTAACACTTTTCCCTATACACCAAAGCTGTAATACCACATCCAACCCGTAGACAAGGGTGGCGCTGTTGCACGCATTTTTTGTCTAATTCTTAAAAAAAAAAAAAAACCTTCAGAATACCAGAGCCTCACAATGCTGACCTTCCACTCATGTCACCGCTGATTCTGTCTCGTAGACATTCTGTGAAATCGACTGCGATGGCAATGGCATCATCCAGAAGAAAGATTTGAGAAATGTTCTCTATAGGTTTTCACTCCCTATCACCAAGAATGAATTCGAAAAACTCTGGGAGAGGTGAGAACCACAGATGTAAAGTAACATCCTTCCCCATGTGTCTGACCACCTTAAAGGGATAGTCTCCTTAAGAAAGGGAGCACCAGACATGACAGCTACACCCATGGTGCACCACAACACTAATTTACATAATGATACAGGACATAATAATGTGTATAATACAGGGCACTCCACCTACAAGACATAGCATTCAGCATATAGGTAACTGATTGCATTTAAAGGGGATTTGCCACCTCCGAAATCACCCAACATGTAAATGTAGCATCATGTAGGGCAATTACTAAGCTTTCCAGATTCACCTTTACCGTTTCCAAACAATCTGTCGTTTTAGAGAAATTGACAATTTTATCTGTATGCAAATTAGATACTTGGTGCACTAGGGGCGGGTCTTGGTCTCTTTTCTTCTGTGTACACTTTGTTTCTATGGTGAATGTCAATCATCATGAGCAAGAGAAGTGATTGGCTGTATAGAGAGAGGAAGAGAGATTCACCAGTTGGCACTGGCCACGCCCACCGATGTACCGACAACTCAATCGGCATAACGTTTTTTAAACATTTTGGATCTAGAAAGCTTGTAAAGTGCCCCACATAATACTGGTTTTAATTTAATAATGGTAGACTACCCCTTTAACACTCCGCCCCTTTCCACACTATCTAGGTACTTACCCTACCAGACGGTAGGTCGCATCATTAGTGCCCCCGTTACTATTTGCGAGCACCACACAGTTGTATCCAATCAGTTTGATGAATGTTTTTCCACATTTTCTCGTTCGTTCTATTAACATTCCATCCCGAAAAACTTTTTGCACATTCTGTATAATTTATTCAAATATTTTTTTGCAGTGAAGGCCTAAGAAGCTTTGTTCTCCCCCGTAATTGGCTGCACTTTTTATTTATTTTTTTTACTTTTGTATGTAAAAGCTTTGACGTTCTTAAGTACAAATTTTTTCATCGAGACGGAGAGAAATAACATATCTGC
This sequence comes from Engystomops pustulosus, assembly GCA_019512145.1. Lineage (NCBI taxonomy): Eukaryota > Metazoa > Chordata > Amphibia > Anura > Leptodactylidae > Engystomops > Engystomops pustulosus. Next base: position 218,456,173 of record CM033644.1, read on the forward strand.
CACTTAAAATTCCATATCTGTTTTGTCATGTGTGACAGCGTGACAGTCAGTCAACAACGTCGGGAAACGGTATTCGATTTCCGATTTCAATAAAAATTGAAATGTTAAAGTCAAATGCCATGAAAACAGGACTGTAAAAAACTGATTTATATTCAGGGGTTGTAACTGACCAGTGCTCACACTGCTGTGCTCTGTGGTCTCTGCAATGAACTGCTCCACAGCCCCTCCTCTCTGCTCTGAGTGACTGCTGTAGTATTTAACCAAAACCCTGCTGCAGAGCAAAGGGGTGTGGAGCAGTTGCATTTCAGAGAGCCAAGAGCACAGCAGTGTAAGGACATGTAACTATGGACTAATCCTTGAGTTAATTTGAAAAGTAAATATTATTGAGTCAGGGTCCAATCACCTGACCGGAGGAGGATGCAAACTATATTTTAAAAAATTAAAAAAAGCAGGACTGTAAAAAGTGGTTTTAAAATCCAGGAACAGGTCCTCACACTGCTTTGCTTTATGCAATGAACTAGTCTACAGCCACTCCCCACTGCTCTGAGTGACAGCTGTGGTATACAACCAAAACCCTGCTGCAGAGCAAAGGGGCGTGGAGCAGTTGCATTGCAGAGAGCTATTTCATAGGACATGTCACTATGGACCAATCCCTGACTTGAGTCCGGGTTCATTCACCTTGCTAGGAGCAGAGGCCACTATATTTTTTAACCATTTCTAATGTAGACTTGAATTTTAGAATTTTTTTTTACCCCCTCCTGCTAAGCACCACCCCATCTCGCCAACTTAAGGGAAAAGTGTCCTTCTACAGGAAGCTTGATCAAGTCAAAAAGCTCTCGTGAACGTTTGTCTTTCTAGATATGATCCAGAAGGTAAAGGTCACCTCACCCATCAAGAATTTCTCCAGAAACTAGGAGTGAACTTTGCTACCGGGGACAGCGGTCCGAGCAAACGCATCATAGAAGACAACCAAGAAACCCTGGAGAAACACTACAGCTCGCAGCAGAAGATCCTCAAGGACATGCAGGAATTTCACAAGCACCAAACCCGAGCCCTGGACATGAAAGATGTAGAGCAACAGATCAAGTAAGACGAGGTCCAGTAGGAGCAATGCGTCACTTGTGGGCCTTCAAGGAAGAATCAGACGCCGTCAGGGCAGGGGTGCCAAAAATAAAAGAAAGTTATTGGTTCCGGAATTGTACCGGTATTTCCAGTTTTTCTGTTAGTGCCGGAGAGCATGGAACCAACTTGTCCAATGAGTGGCCTCCATGGGCAACGAGACGTCATTTGTAACGTAAGAGGTAGTGTCATCCTGTGGTTCGGGAGAGATCTCAGGTACTTACACTGCCAAAGACTGGAAGTACAGGTACGATGAGGAAATTTGGCCCCACAGGGGTTTTCATAGATGGCCGACCGTCTAGAACATAGATCGGTTGGGTCATCCAGTGCAAAAGCTTCTGCTCGCTACGTCTACGTCTAGGATCAGGAGCCTACTTAACATTTCATGACCTCATCTTCTCCTGGTTCCCGGTATCACAACTATCATCTCAATCTTTGTACCCGCAGAGATAAGTTCAGAGAGTATTATCCCGATTTTGCCCGAGCGTTCGCGAAAATTGACAAAAACAAGGACGGTTTGATAACTGTGGACGACTTCCGACAAATGCTCGAAGACTTGAACTTTCATCTCGATGACGATCAGTTTCTCAATCTCTTGTACAGGTAATGGGATATAATATAACAGAATTGAGTACAATATTGGGCATCTGTACCTTTAATAACCGATGCTCTAGAGGCAGCCAATCAGCAACGAGATCATGAAGACGGGTGTTTTTTTTTTTGTTTTTTTCTTACTAATTTGTCATGAACCGCCCTTCAGGATCGGTTTTACCAAAACTTGCCAACTTTTGATCCCAAAGATTCAAAAGCCAAAAATTAGATGAGCTTTGAGCCCCATCTGTTTATTTAGGACCCGCCTCCAACTTGAATCTCTATTACTTCATATGACCTACTTCCCCAACCCCCAGAATGAATCCAGACCACACAGCAGGTCTCCTAGACACATTGGGGCAGATTTACTTACCCGGTCCATTCGCGATCCAGCGCGTTCTCTGCGGAGGATTCGGGTTCTGCCGGGATTCACTAAGGTAGTTCCTCCGACGTCCACCAGGTGTCACTGCTGTGCTGAAGTTCATCGGAGTGCACTGAACTTCACCAAGCCGGGCCGAGTGCAGGTAAGCGCATGTCCAGCGACACTTTTTATTTTAAAATGCGTCGGTTTTTCCAAATCCGTCGGGTTTTCGTACGGCCACGCCCCCCGATGCCGGCGCCGATGGGCCACAATCCGATCGCGTGCGCCAAAATCCCGGGGCAATGCAGGGAAAATCAGAGCAAAACGGAAAAATTTGCGTAACCCGCCGTAAAAACGCGATTCGGGCCCTTAGTAAATGACCCCCATAGTCACCAAACATGGCCTCCTAAATGCATGCCGACCACCTGAATACAAACATACCCAGAGATGAGCTTAGATTCTCCCAGACTCCCCAGAGATGCAGACCCCAAACCCTCTAAAGATTAGACCCCAGCCCAGACCACTTTAACAACTACACGCCCTAGACCCTAGGCTTGTGTAAAACTGTGTAAAAATAGACCCCACCTAAAAATACAGATCTAGGCTCTCTATAAGATACAGATGATAACATTTTCTTCCTTAGAGGCCCACACCGGACCTGCTCCTGCTTATAGACCCCAGTCCAGACCTCAGAGAAAATGTGGAAAAGGTTTGCAACAAAGAAACAAAGACAACTTAACTCCGAGTGTCCAACTGGGGTAAAGAGTGACCAAAAGTCCCTTTGTGAGAGGAGGGACTCCTCGGAATCTCTTACATACCCCCTATCCTTTGCATAGGGGGCTAAGTCAGTTTGAAGGGACATCACTTTTAGGATACTCAGCCTCTCCCCATTCCAGCACACTTGGTGTCTGTACCCGGGAAGCCCAAGGGTCAAGAGAGGGTTTTTGGGTCACCCTCTTGATCACCTGGGCCTCTAGGATCTCCAAATACATTCCTCGAGAGTTGGCCAGTGCGGTTTTACCCGAAATGCCCTTTAAATGGTTGCGCTTTTGAAAAAAAAAAATGTTATGATCTATCCAAATTTTGCAAATAATAGGTGAAACATTTGAGGAGGGGCAGCGCGTTATCCACTGTCATTACAGATCAATGGAAGGATCCGCTTTCTATTTATCCGTCTAATTCCTGCTGATTATGGTGCATTCAGCAGATGCCTGGTATAATGGCGCCTAAATGAGAACGCTCGGTGCCTACGGGAGTTATTTAAAGGTTCTTTTCTGCGATTAGCGGCTCCTCATTGTCGCCGGCCGCTCCCTAGTGTTTGTAATATTTGTTAAACATAAAGGGGAGACATGGCAGCTGACAGGAGCCCTCACCAGCAGCTGCGCGGGTACCATGCCAACTCCTCCCACATAGACAGAGGCAGATGTTTGGAGCATTGCCACAGCTTGACTTTCGGGCACATGTTCCCAGGCCTGCGTGCATCATTCTGTTTCCCAGTTATAACAATTCCCTCTGACAACCTCAAACATTGTCAAAATATTAATATTTATTAACCGCAGCTCCACACTATGATTTCGGCAATACACTACACACCCCTCTAACAAGCTGCCGAGCCGCTTGGGGCCCCCCCGATGCAGTGTCGATTGTTAGAACTATTTGGCAAACAATGTACGGCCCCCGAGGAGACCTGTGACTGGAATACAGATCGGGCTGGGAAATTAATATAGTACATCTGAAAATTGTGCTTATGTATTATATTGGACAAGAGGACTCCCCATAGTTGGATGGACTAAACCGGGGTGCAGAGTCCACAGATCTATAGGAGGAACTTGCCAATGCATTGGAAGTGATATGGCAAAAATTAAGGCCTTGTCCTAATCATTTAGCAATTTGTCAGACAAAAAGGGCCCTAAGGGTTCTTCGTGCATAGGAACCGAAACGTAATTTGGACTTTAAGTACAATCCACATGACGCTGTGCCCTGGTCGAAGTTCAGATAAGTGGCAAATTGGAAGTTAAGATTGGAGCAGACTGTAGTCGTAGTCAGGAACACGATTGATTTTTAGGTAGGATAAGGAATAATAGAGGTACTGATGGTTCAGTTGGTAGTCAGAATCCATAAATGAAGCCAAAAGAATCAGATTAGTAGTCAAAAAAGATATATGTCTATGTTATAACTAGGGTGAACCAGGAGCGATTGGAAGGAGAGGTTGGAGCAGACTGTAGTCGTAGTCAGGAACACAAATGATATAAGGTAGGATAAGGAATAAGAAAGGTACTGATGGTTTATTTGGTAGTCAGAATAGATAAATTAAGCCAAAAGAATCAGATTAGTACTCAAAAAATGATATTTGTATATGTTAGAACGAGGGTGAACCAGGAGCCAACGTGATTGGAAGGGAAAGTTGGAGCAGACTGTAGTCGTAGTCAGGACAAATAAATAAATGAAGCAAAAAAAAATCTGATTTGGAGTTGAAAAGATATATGTATATGTTATAGCGTGAACCAGGAGCACAAGGGAAACCAGGAGCAGGCCTAATCCGGGGCAAATTGGAAGCTGAGATCGGAACAGACTGTAGTCGTAGTCAGGACAAACTAATGGTCTTATCTAAGAGAAGCAATAGAAACCATTCTGAAGGATCAGGTGGTAGACAGAATCCATAGATTAAGCGAAAGAAAACAAATTAGGAGTCGAAAGATACATGCGAATGTTATAACCAGGCTGAACCAGGACCCAATGTGATGAGTTGCAAGTTGGAAGAAAGATTGAGTTGGGGGGGAAAAACGGGATAACTTCAGTCAGCTTTTAATTCTAGAGTTTGAGGAACTTTGGAGGACCTAACGTTGCTTTACTTATCCGTCTAGAAAAGTATCATTATATATGAGGATTTCAGGGCTGGAGATCCCTCTCTATGATATCTGTCAGTTTTAGAGATGAGTGTACCCAAACTTTAGGTGTGTCTACCAGATGTCCATCTAGCCAATCACATCCATCCCTAGTGGCTGCTCTTCAGCCCTCAAGCAACATGTCTTAAGCAGAGCTGCCAAACAGAGGATGTCGAACCTAAAAATTCTGCTTCGCTCACCTCTAGTCAGTATCAAACTTGGTGGTTGGTTGAGGAGGCCCCCTATAGGACTTAATCCCTGTGCTGCCACCCAAGCCACACACGTTTAAATCTGCTACTGGGATTGGGTGTTATAAAGGCTTGTCTTGGATTCTCCCTATGTGGGGGACTTACTAATAGTAGGGGGGTCTGACCACTTGGACAACATAAAGTCTTGGGCCAATTGATTGATTGATCCGCACTACTGCTCCATTCCCACGTGATTGGGGGTGGTCGAGTGGTTGTATTTAGGTTATTATTCACATGTCTTCACCCATAACTTTGTATGGATTTTGTTAAAAGATAGTAAAATTGTAGGGGGTCGGGTATAAACAGAAGTTATAACACGGAGCAGCATAAGAGCGTTACACGTTACGGTTGTGTGGCGGTGAGCCAGGATCTGAAGACCTTCATCAATAAGGAATGACTTACGAGTTGCTGTCAGTCAGTGGTTCAGATAGGATGTGAATGAGATATGAGCTCCCGGTGCTGTGCTAAGTGCCGCTTCTTCTTCTTAAAGGTTAAGGCTAAGAGTTCTTGACAACAAACTCTCTTACTTTGACTTCCTGAAAATGATTGACGACGGGAGGGCTTCCAAATACGGACAAAGGCAAGAAATGATTGTCCCCACTGAGAACGTCCAGAATCTCAACCCGCAGAAGATCCTCGCTAAGCTGAAAGAGTCCGTCAAGAACTCACAGGAGGAACTGCATAAAGTAAGAACCTGATATCCGATCCAGTCTCCGGACTGTACACACTGCTCTGTAACATCCAATATGTCATATCTAGCACAATGTACATTTCTTGTAGAACTCACGGGACACCATGTAAGCGTTGACCCTAAACCGTCAATACTTCTCGTAGATGATCTTCCTAGTTCCAGGTCCAAAACAGCCAAGTCCATAGTTTGCAGTTCACTTTGAGTTTCTGGGTGGAGACCTAGCTGCTGTGACTCACTGCTTCCCCCTCCCTTCTACATATACATTTATGTCCTCCGATACCTATTGTGAGCTTTTGTCCATATTGCCAGAAAGATGGAATTCAGAAAGGAGGTGGGATGAAATCAGCCAAAGAAAGAAGTGCTTTGCTCTGATATGTTACAAAGTTTCCTGTATTTACTTGTACTCCTGAATTATGCAAATTTTGGTTAAAAGGCTAGTAGCCATTTTATAAGAATATTCATATAATAGTTGAACTTTGTGCCCCAAATATAACACATCATTTCTCACCTCTCTAGTGCACATGCTGCCAGGGTCTCCACATTACTTCACTTCCTGTCGTTTCCCGATACACAGGAAGTGATTGTCAATACCTACTTTTGTTCAGTGATTGGATGAGCCAGAATCTTCATCCATTTCCTGTGTGTCAAGAGACCTCAAGAAGTGGAGTATAGCGGGACTCGGGTCGAAGTCTGGACAGGAATAGCTGGATATGAGTAACGTTATCGGTTGTTATCGGTCAATCTTCTCACTTATAGCAAGAGAAGATTACAGGACCATTCAATTTTTAGAGAGACGAGCACATCTTCATAGCTCTGGAGAATTTTACTCCAGCTTAGTATTGTTCAGGCACATCCACAAAATCTTCGATCCAAGCTCAGCTCCTTAGGTGGACTAATAATCAGATTTCATATGAATGAGTCCAATGATTTCGCTCCATATTAAGGGTGGAAAATAGTGGAAAAGCAGGAAAAACTGTGGAGCTATGGATACTGGGCAGGAGCGGCCATGGTGTGAATATAGACGTAACCTCGTTTTCCACTATTCTCCATCTTCAGAATGGAGGAGAATCATTGGACTCATTCATCTGTAATCTGATTATTAGTCCATCGAAAGGACTTGAGCTCAGATCAAAGATTTTGTGGATGTTCTTGAAGTTTGGAAATATTCCTTGGACTTTCCTCCCCTGAATTGGCAATAAGTTTACCAGCCGTTGGTTTTATGTAGTATTGTTCAAGACTGGCATGGAAAGCATCGGTCTTAGAAAAATTTATACCAAAAAAAAGTCTCATAGGTCTCGTTTCTGCCACACCTAGTAAACAGTGGCCACTACAGGTGAACTGTGGTAATACAAGTTGGCCGTTCATATAATACAGGACAGCACAATGGGGCTCATTTACTTACCCAGTCCAGTCGCGATCCAGCGGGTGCGTTCTCCGACGAGGATTTGGGTTCTGCCGGAATTCACTAAGGTCGTGTGCCCGATGTCCACTAGGTGTCGCTGCTGCGCCGTGGTCCGCCGGAGTTCACCTTCTTCTCTTCGGTGCATGTAAGCGCGTGTCAAGCGACACAAATTCTTTTTAAATACTAGGTTTTTTCCAAATCCGTCGGGTTATCCGACAGCCACCCCCCCCCCCCCCCCCCGATTTCCGTTGCGTGCAAGCCGGCGCGGATGCGACACAATCCGATCGCGTGCGCCAAAAACCCAGGGGCAATTCAGGGAAAACGGTGCAAATCGGTAATATATTCGGGGAAACCCGGCGGTTCGGCCCCTTAGTAAATGAGCCCCAATGTGAACCACTCACAATCTGTACTTCAAATATCTTCATAAAAACACCCCCTCATCTCCCCTCATGAGCTCAGTATCACAATTATCCCCCCCCTCGTATACTTTTCCCCATGTTTGTGATTTCCATCCTGTCCTCTCTCCTATCACACCGGAGACATTGGGGCAGATTTACTTACCCAGTCCATTCGCAATCCAGTGGCGGGTTCTCCGACGCTGATTCGGGTCTTCCGGCAATTCACTAAGGTAGTTCCCCCGATGTCCACCAGGTGTCGCTGCGCTGAATTCCGTCGGAGTTCACTGAAGTTCACCAAGCCAGGCCGGGTGCAGGTAAGTGCGTGTCAAGTGACACATTTTTTTATTTTTTTTAAAATATGGCGGTTTCTCCGAATCCGACGGGTTTTCCGCCGATGCGCCACAATCCGATCGCATGCGCCAAAATCCCGGGGCAATTCAGGGAAAATAGGCGCAAAACGGTAAAATCTGTGTAACCCGACGTAAAAACGGACCCTTAGTAAATGACCCCCATTTTATCCATCATCGCCCTACTCCATCAGTTGACAATGTATTGGTTCTGCAGGAAAACATGGCAGTCCAAAAAGACTTTGCCAATAACGTCAGCGTGTATTATACCTTGTACTGTTCCCGAAGCGACTGAAAAATAATTCCAAACCCTTTGCTGTCACCTTCAGGCATTTTCCGCGTTTGATAAGGACGACACCGGCACAATAAAGCCTTCAGAATTGCACCGGATTCTTGACAGTTTCTGCTTTAAGCTCACGGACAAGCAATTCAAGTACGTCCTGAGTAAACTGGCGCTGAACGAGAGCCGCACAATAGACTGGAAAAGCTTCCTACATAATTTCTCCACCTTCACCGTTGAGGTAGGAACGCGCTGCCGCACGTACAGAAGCTGGAAAAAAATTTTTTTTTTTGTCTTCCCCTTTGTTGTTCTCGCATCAAAAATTCTCGTATAAAACCTATAATTTAACTAGCAAGTGACTATTACGCACCTGACCGATACACACTTAAAAAGAAAAAAAAAAAAACACGCCGCTGACATGCGAACAATGCAACGCTCACGAAACACAAGGCCGTCCGGCTCGCCTGTCTTCTCTACGGTTTGATTACCGGGGAACGGACGGCCTTTTTTTTTACTATTAAGTGACGGTTTTGAGAAAAAAACGTGAGAAATAAAGGGGCTGTCAAGAGAAACACATCATTATTATGGGATGTATGCAAATATTACGTGATTAATGGAACTGCTTCACGGTCACGGATGTGCCCATAGACATAGTCACGCTCAGCCCTGATGACTCTCTAGACTCAAGATCGAAGGAAATCTTAAGAGGGTTTGCAAAACTCCAATCACTGTCCCCCATCAAAATGCATATAATAAAAGGATCACAAATTATTGCTACTCCACCTTGAGTCCTCCAGTGACCGCTAGCAATCTACAGCCGACCCCATGTATAACCATTGTAGAATAGACTGTAAATGGTCTACCACAAGGAGATGTGGCACTTGAAGGCATCATAAAGGTGGTGCATTAAGTCAAAACCTCACCAATTCTTCCAACTAGTGGCTAAGATGTGGGGCAGTGTCCTTCTTAGCCTGGCTCCCAACACTCTCCATAGACCATGTAATACTATTGGTTCTTCTGGCATCCGTAATTGCTGGTGTCCATCGCCTTCCTTTGTCAGAACCCTGTAGTACCTCTGGTGGGCTCAGAGTTTGTCAACACCACTTTTCCCTAAAGTACGACCTGTCACTACCAGTAGACCAATATAAACCTAGTGGCTTACACCAACGATCAAGGACACAAACTGTAGGTCTTCTGATATCAACACCCCATTGGGTTGGTGGCTTCAAGCCTTCTGGCATGGACAGCCACTGCAGTAGACTGGTTGTCAACCTTTCCTTACTGGAAGTACTCTATGATACCCGAGGTATAATCAGAGTCTACCATCATCTCAGCCCAAAATAATATGTGGCATGCCTCTCTATTGAGGGCCTGTCACTACCAATAGACCACATAAACCTAGTGGCTTACACCAACGATCAAGGACACATACTTTACGTCTTCTGATATCAACACCCCATTGGGTTGGTGGCTTCAAGCCTTCAGGCATGGACAGCCACTACAGTAGACTGGTTGTCAACCCTTCCTTACTGGGAGTACTCTATGATACCCGAGGTATAAACAGAGTTTACCATCATCTCGGCCCAAAATAATATGGTGCATGCCTCTCCATTGACTTCCGAAACCCAGAGTTAGAGACTGAATCAACATGTTTCCTTCTCATGGTTTTTATGTAGGAAAGTATGCTTCATATTTTGTATGATTGGAAATTCTACAACGTTGAACCGTTTAACTTCATTAGAACAGAATATATTGTATCCTTCTTTGTTCCCCAGCCGGTATCCACCTGGGTGGAGAGAGTGGAATGGGCCACCAGACCAAGATCTAGTCAAGAGCTGACCATGAGGGACATTGTGGCACATATTCAAGAAGTCATGGCGGCACGCTTCTACTCTATCACTAAGGAGCTCTTCCACATCGATTATTCAGGCATCAACGTCATCTCGAAGGAAGACTTCCGAGAGTTTTTCCTTAAAAATTTCATGTTGCTCACAGATGACCAGGTCAGATTTTTTTTTTAGGTTTCAATCCAGCCAGGTTGTAGATGGACATCTTCTCCAGCAAAACTACTACTAGACTACCAGCCCTCTTCTGGTGCTAATATCACCGACTTTGTCGATTTTCTCTCCACAGTTTGAGCTTCTCTGGAACATTCTTCCACTGAATCCATACGGGAATCTCAAGTACCACGATTTCTTGAAGATGTTCAGTAGTGAAGTGCCGACCACCCCATTACCATTGCCTCGTAATGCAGAACCCAACTACAAGTCGGAGTCATCGGTCACACAAGGACGGACATCGGTGACCAGACGTCCTAAAACAGCCCCCTCCACCTTAAATAAGCCAACCGTAAGACCCGCTCTTTACTTATGGTTTGTGATCTCAAAGTACATCCATATAATGTAGCAGTTGGAGTCTCCATGGTATATTATAGGGCAGTGATGGCGAACCTTTTAGCAGCCGAGTGCCCAAAAAGACACCCAAAAGCCCCCTTTTTTATTGCGAGGTGCCAACCAAAAATTAAAGCGTAACTTACTGCTCCATGTTCTTCAACAATCATATTGGCCTCCTGAGGACAGCAGCACAGTAGAAAGATGGAAAATTTGCATGATTTTAGCTTCTTTCCAGTGTCCCTCTGTAGACCTGTAGGGGCCAGCAGGAGGTCCTCCAAAGATTATTTAGCAAAGTAAGTATCAAAATATGTCTGAAAGCAGCATCTTTTAAGTTGCTTGGAACTGCAGGAAGATTCTTAGAGTCCTGTCTGGTGTGCTGGGGCAATGGCCCGGGTGCCCACAGAAAGGGCTCTGAGTGCCGCCTCTGGCACCCGTGCCATAGGTTCGCCACCACTGTTATAGGGGATATGGGCCTGTTCAGAGAAGTTTGACCACTGGGACCCAGAATGATTACTGGAATTGAAGTCACCTAGATCCCTTAGTGAAAGGAGAAGCATAACACATGCATGACCACACTCTACGATAACATTGCCCAAATGATGTTACCAACAAGTCCCATAGACTTCAGTAGAGCAGCCACTTGGGGGGTTTAGTCTATGCACAGCTTCAGATGCCATAATACGATCATCTAGGGACTAAGTGTCTTCATTTTGTACTATTCCGATCATATTTTCTTAACCCTTTCCTCTACTACAGACTCCCCCTCAGAGGCCACATACAGCGGCACCGCGCCCAACACCGATGGTCAACTGCGAACACGTGGAGAATAAGTTAAGAAGTAAGATCTCCAAATGCTGGGAAGACGTTCACAGAGCATTTCGGGACAAGGACCAGGAGAAGGAGGGTCAGGTGACATCGGCAAACTTCTCAGGTATATCACCTCTTTGGTAGACTTGTAGAGTCTTATGGAGTAACCCGCAGACCTCAGTACTGATGGTGGTGCCAAATTCTGGGGGGATTGTCTTGGTTACACTCCTGTCTATAATCAGCTATGTTTTCTGATATTACCCCTTATGCAGCCATCTTTTAGGACATAGTGAGTATGGGCTGTATGGCCTATATTAGTTTGTAGAGGGTGTGTGTTGTTATTGCGCATGCGCCCTGTATTAGGCAGTAGTGGGTGCGCAGTGTTGATGTGCATTCATCCTGTTGATGTGTATGCGCCCAGTATTTGGTAGTACTGTGTCTGTTCTGCTAATCCGCATCCGGCCTGTAATGGGTTGTAGTGGGTGTGTAGTTGTTGATGTGAATGCGGCCTATATTAAAGCGAACCTGTCATCAAGAATGTCATTTTAAGCTGGTGACAGGTTCCAGTACCCAATGCTATGCTAAATTTAAAAATGCCTTTGTCAGCTAGTTGAATCATTTCGGTACTTTTTAAAAGTTGATTTCACATTACCTGGCTCCCTGCCAGCAGAATGTGGTGAGTCCTGTGTCTCAGTCTCTTCTCTTCTATACTCATCCAGCACCCTCCCCCCTTTCCACTTCCTGTCAAGTGTGTTGAGCAGGCAGGGGAGGGAGGGGACAGCATGGAGCAGAGGAACAATGCATGAGTAGACACAGGCTGCTGCTCCCCGGAACTCACCACGTGCTACTGGCAGGGAGCCAGTTAAAGTGAAATAAACTTTTATAGAGTACTGAAATTATTCAGAATGCTGACAAAGGCATTTTTGAACATTACCTAGAATTTCGGAACCTGTCTCCAGCTCAAAATGATATTCCTGGTGACAGGTTCCCTTTAAGCTGTGGTGGGAGCGCGCTTTTTATGTGCATGCGGCCTGTATTAGGTAGTAGCGCGCTGTTTAACTGCATGCGGCCTGTCATAGAGTGTAAACGGTGCTCATTAGTAATGTGTACCACCCCTTTAAGCTTCCCCGAACCCTACAGTCTACAAATGGACGTCTCCGGTTTGGCAAGTATCAGTTCATCTGTCACGTACCCTGTTTTGTTTCTGTTTCATGAGTAGCAGCCCCGTTATCCAGGCAATGTTTTCTATACGTTTTTCGCAGCTGTTCTCCGTCAGTTCAACGTGGACGTCACTGAGGAAGAACTGGAGACTTTAGCACTGAAGTACGATTTGAGAAACGACGGAAAAGTCTCCTATTCCGATTTCCTGCGGAATGTCACACTTGGAACAACACCGCCCAAAAATGCCCTGCTCCAGCGGATGAAGCTGCAGAAGCCACGAATACCGGTATGTAGTAAGACCGCGGCGTCTTGATCTTCTTTTCACTGAACTAGGTTTAGGATTCCTTCTTGCTAGCACCATGGACAGCAGTACATGGAAGTCTAAGGAGGGGGGAGGGGGAGCAGTGAGTCACAGCAGCTAGGCCTCCACCCGCAACACATTGAAAAACTAGAGACACCATGACGTCTCCAGGTGGTTGTATCGCTGATTCGTTGTATATTTCCCTGCACTGTAGATGAGCACTGGATTATTCGGCCCCAATTTCCTGGATGCCATGCTGAGAATCCAACCAAAAATCCTCAACAACTGGAGACCGATGAGAAGAACTTTTCAGTCTTACGATGAGACAAGAAGTGGGTATATCAACATTCAGGATTTTAAACAGGTAAAATAAACTTCCACATTACAATATTATAGTACTAGAATATTAGTCGCTACTACACAGTACTGTAAAACTACTACTACTACTATACTACTACCATAATGTTATACTGTATTGTACTATATATACTGGTGCTATACTACTACTACTACTATACTACTACTATAATGTTATACTGTATTGTACTACACATAATGGTGCTATACTACTACTATAATGTTATACTGTATTGTACTACACATAATGGTGCTATACTACTACTATAATGTTATACTGTATTGTACTACACATAATGGTGCTATTACTACTACTACTATAATGTTATACTGTATTGTACTACACATAATGGTGCTATACTACTACTATAATGTTATACTGTATTGTACTATACATACTGGTGCTATACTACTACTATAATGTTATACTGTATTGTACTACACATAATGGTGCTATACTACTACTATAATGTTATACTGTATTGTACTGCACATAATGGTGCTATACTACTACTATAATGTTATACTGTAGAATATGTGCTAGGTATCAGGATGCTATGTATTACAACTCTTAATTTGTTATACAGTAGTGACGCTACCAATGAATGTGTTGCTATAACCACTATTATAAATACAGTACACATAATGATACTATAGTACTACTATAATTCTATCCTGTAGTATACTACATCTAATGACGCTATAGTACCACTACTATACATGTAGTGTATGTATATTGGTGCTACTGCTAAACTAGCTGCCATATCCATAAAATGTGCTAATATACTTCTGTAATGATATGCTGTATTAGCATACATGATGTTATCCTACTACTATAATACTATACTGTAGTAAACAAAGATACTACAGTACTACTATAATACTATACTGTAGTGCACTACACATATTGCTACTATAATTCTGCACGTAGTGTACTACATGTAATGCCACTATAAACTACACTGTAGTGCGCTAATGCTTTCTATATAATACTGTAGCGCTACCACAATACTTCACTCTTGTATAGTACTTGCTATTATACTACTATTAGTATACAGTGCATTCTTCTAATACTATGCTTGTGCTGTAGTATGCTATGTTACTCAGCTATATTACTTCCATACTATACTACTATTCATAGTTATGACTTGTGGATAGGTCATAATAGTTTTGGGGGCTATAAAACCCCTTTAGTATCTGCATTGGAGGGTCTTCTTGTAGCCCACCACATCCATCACAATCGCAGACATCTCCTCGGAGAACCATCTACCTACTGTAAGTGGATTTGGTCGAGCAGAGAGGCGCGCGTCACAGTATGGATCAGGTACCGCTATAGGTACTGCCTAGTGTCTGTCCCCGTGATGTGGAACAAAGCCCAACATAATATCCACGTTCATCCCACAATTTCCATATCTGAAGGCGTCTGATTACTGTAATTCCATCCATCTCTTATTGCAGGTTCTGCGGAAATTTGGCGCCAACTCTCGGAGGATGAAATTCTTCCACATTCTCGGATACTTTGACAAGATTTCAAGTCGAAAATATCTTACAATGACTTTTTGAGGAATTCCTGAAAGTAATTTACCCCGACGTGAACGTTTCCGCGAAAACGCGTGAGTCGATTTTACACTTTGAAAGAACGGGATAAATCAACTTACAAGCGCCCGATTTCTGTTTATCATATAAAAAAAGCAATGGCTATAATTCTCACATTTCATCCAAAAACAAGCATAACGAGGGCTTTTTAAACTGTAGAACCCAAAAAAAATTCCAAAAAAATTTGTTGACTAAAACTGGCTCCTCCCCCTCTCCCCAAAGATGAATATGATGATATGTCAAAATTCCATTCCGTACAGACAGAAATGATAAACAAACTCAATTAATATCTGCGCTTTCATTAAACCCTTAATTAAATCTGCTTATTTAAAAATAAATAAATAAAAATTTAATTGCATCAAGTGTAATTTTTTTCTCCCGTGTGCTTTTACCATTTCAAAAGGTATTTATCATTTTAACTCATATCTAAAAGATCTATATTAACTAAATAAAATTGGTGTTGAAAT
The DNA here is from genome assembly GCA_019512145.1 of Engystomops pustulosus. Taxonomy (NCBI): domain Eukaryota; kingdom Metazoa; phylum Chordata; class Amphibia; order Anura; family Leptodactylidae; genus Engystomops; species Engystomops pustulosus. The sequence goes on from CM033644.1 coordinate 218,471,577, forward strand.
AAAAAAAAAAATTTTCATTTTCAGTTTCATTTATTATATTTTTACATTACTATATTTTAGGACTGTTAAGACAAAGATGAGAAATATCTTGGTGTGTGTATGATAGTGATGTGCATGTTGTCTGTGTATATAGCAGTGCTGTGTGTGTTGCTGTAGTGTGTATAGCAGTGTGTGTGTATGCACGTGCTGGGTGTGTTTCTAGTATTAGCAGTGCTGGGTGTGTTGCTGTGTTGGATAGCAGTGCTGGGTGTGTTGCTAGTGGTGTAGCAGTGCTGGTGTGGTTGTGTGTGTGTTGTATAGCGAGTGCTGGTGTGTGTGTGTTGGTATAGCAGTGCTGGGTGTGTTGCTATGTGTATAGCAGTGCTGGGTGTGTTGCTGTGTGTGTATAGCAGTCCTGGGTGTGTTGCTGTGTGTGTATAGCCGGGTGTGTTGCTGTGTGTGTATAGCAGTCCTGGGTGTGTTGCTGTGTGTGTATATCAGTGCTGGATGTGTTGCTGTGTGTATAGCAGTGCTGGGGTGTTTCTGTGTGTGTATAGAAGTGCTAGGTGTGTATAGCAGAGCTGGGTGTGTTACTGGGTGTGTATAGTAGTTCTGGGTGTGTTGCTGTCTTTGCATAGCAGTGCTGTGTGTATAGCAGTGCTGGATGTGTTGCTGTGTTTGTATAGCTGTGCTGGGTGTATTGCTGTGTGTGTAGCAGTGCTGGGTGTGTTGCTGTGTGTGTAGCAGTGCTGGGTGTGTTGCTTTGTCTGTGCATAGAAATGCTGGGTGTGTTGCTGGATTGTATAGCAGTGCTGGGTGTGTGCTATGTTTGTATAGTAGTGCTGGGTGGTGCTGCGTGTATGTGCTTTAGTAGCAGGCGGTGTGTTGTGGTATGTGTATAGCAGTGTGGGTGTGTGCTGTATGTTAGCAGGCCGGGGTTGTTATTGTGTGTTATTCAGTGCTGGATGTGTTGCTGTGTGTATAGAAGTGCTGGGTGTGTGTATGTTTGTATAGTAGTGATGGGTGTGTTGCTGTATGTGTATAGCAGTGGCTGGGTGTGTTGCTGGATGTGTATAGCAGTGCTGGGTGTGTTGCTGTGTGTGTATAGCAGTCCTGGGTGTGTTGCTGTGTGCGTATAGCAGTCCTGGGTGTGTTGCTGTATGTGTATAGCAGTGCTGGGTGTGTTGCTATGTGTATAGCAGTGCTGGGTGTGTTGTGTGTGGTTTAGAGTCTGGGTGTTGATGTGCTGTGGATATTAGTGTGGGTGTTTGCTGTGTGTATAGATGTGCTGTGTGTGTTGCTGTGTGTATAGAAGTGCTGGGTGTGTTGCTGTGGTATAGCAGTGCTGGGGTGTGTTTCTGTGTGTGTATAGTTGTGGGGTGTGTATAGCAGAGCTGGGTGTGTTACTGGGTGTGTATAGTGTATCTGGGTGTGTTGCTGTCTTTACCTAGCAGTGTGGTGTTATAGCAGTGCTGGATGTGTTGCTGTGTTTGTATAGCTGTGCTGGGTGTATTGCTGGTGTGGTAGCAGTTGCTGGGCGTATTGCTGTGTGTTGTAGCAGGGCTGGGTGTGTTGCTGTCTGTGCATAGCAATGCTGGGTGTGTGCTGTATGTGTATAGCAGTGCTGGGGTGTGTTGCTAGTTTGTATAGTAGTGCTGGGTGTGTTGCTGTATGTGTATAGCAGTGCTGGGTTGGGTTGCTGTATGTGTATAGCAGTCCTGGGTGTGTTGTTTGTGTGTGTATATCAGTGCTGGGTGTGTTGCTGTGGTATAGAAGTGCTGGGTGTGGTTGCTATGTTGTATAGTAGTGCTGGGTGGTGTTGCTGTATGTGTATAGCAGTGCTGGGTGTGTTGCTGGATGTGTATAGCAGTCCTGGGTGTGTTGATGTGTGTGTACATATCAGTGCTGGGTGTGCTGATGTGTGTATAGCAGTGCTGGGTGTGTTGATGTGTGTGTGTATATATCAGTGCTGGGTGTGTGTTGTCTTGTTGTTGAAGGGCTTGATATGTTTCTGTGTGATATAGCAGTGCTGGGTGTGTTGCTATGTGTGTATAGCAGTGCTGGGAGTGTTGCTGTGTGTGTACATATCAGTGCTGGGTGTGCTGATGTGTGTATAGCAGTGCTGGGTGGTGTGTGTGTATATATCAGTGCTGGGTGTGTTGATGTGTGTATAGCAGTGCTGGGTATGTTTCTGTGTGTGTATAGTTGTGCTAGGTGTGTTGCTGGGTATGTATAGCAATGCTGGGTTTGTTGCTATGTGTATAACAGTGCTGGGTGTGGTTGTATGGTATAATTAGTGCTGGGGTGTGTGCTGTGTATATTAGTGCTGGGTGTGTGTGTTGCTGGGTATAGTACATTAGTGCTGGGTGTGTTGCTATGTGTAACAGTGCTGGGTGTGTTGTTGTGTATAACCTGCGGGGTGTGGTTGTATGTGTATATAGTGCTGGGTTGTGTATGTGTATAACAGTGCTGGGTGTGGTTGTGTGTATATTAGTGCTGGGTGTGTTGCTGTGTGTATAGTTATGTGGTGGTGTGTGGTTGTAGTGGTGTATATTAGTTGATGGGGTGTTGCTGTGTGTATTGAAGTGCTGGCGGGTGTTGCTGTGTGTATTGAAGTGCTGGGTGTGTTGCGTGGGTAGTATATTAGTGCTGGGTGTGTTGCTGGTATGTATGATAGTGCTGGGTGTGTTGCTGTGTATATAGCAGTCCTGGGTGTGTTGCTGTGTGTATTGAAGTGCTGGGTGTGTTTGCTGGGTATGTAATTAGGCTGGGTGTGTTGCTGGGTATGTATATTAGTGCTGGGTGTGTTGCTGTGTGTATATAGCTGTGCTGTGTAACAGAGCTGAGAATATGTGAATGAATGGATGTAGCGTAGCTGTGTGTTGTGTCCTTCTATTTTTTTATTTTTTTGGTTCTTATAGTAAGGTGCATTTTTATACTCTAAAAAATATGGTAAATTTAATTGTTTCTGTGTTTTAGAATATGGACGTTACTATCAAATGATATATTATGGTAGGTTGATGATAAATGGTAAAATGATAAAATATACAAAATCTTTAGTTATCATAGATTGGCCATCAAACATAAGACCTTTTTTTTAACGTATTATGGTATTTTTTTTACTTTACATTTTTGTTTTTTTCTCATATTTTTATTCTATGAATTTTAGAATATATGCAATTTTTTTCTTTTTAAATAGCAAGCGCATGATAAAATATAATTTTTTTGCCTCTGTAAAAAAAAAATCATGTTATTTTACCCCCCACACGAATCAGCGTTTTAGCTAATTCTTTTAAATATATTTTTCATTGCTACATTTTTGTATTTTCTAATGTCTTCATTTTTTTTTTTTTAAATAAATGTGACCCAGTTATTAAAAATAATGAATAGATTTGTTAACATTTTTTTTTTAAAAAAAGAGAAAAATACTTTTTGTTTTCAAATAAATATCTACATTTTTTTTATATATTTTTCAATTATGTATTTTCTCATTTGTTTTTTTTTAATGCAACCACATTATTAAAAATTATACTTTTTTTTTTATAATATTCCAATTTTTTTCCCTCCCATAAAACCGTCTGCTGTTTCCTGTCTAAATAATAGAAAACTAAATCCTAGAAATATTATTTGCTTGTGTGAAATGAATCTACAATGTCCCTTTTGTCCCTACATTTCCGCCTTATAATAATGGAGCCCATTTTCCCCCGAACAATGTTTCATTACAATATAATAAGCGCGGGCTTCACTCTGTAAGGCTGCCTCATATTTTGTCTGGAATCAGAAAAAAAAAAATTATTTACATGCATGAGAGGAAATAATAGACTCGAAATTGAAGTCATCGAAGCAAGAAATTATCATATGGCTCGTAGCATTATCTTTAACTTGACTTAATACAGGTATCGGCGTTCCGACAATCCAAGAAATTTCTCGAAGACTAAAAATATTCTTATCCTTTAACCGTTCCCATTGTATCATATTAATAGATAGAGTATAAAAACATTTACTCATGAAGATTTCTCAGTCCATATCATTATCTGCCACTGATAAAACAAATTTGCCGAGTTCTTGTTGACGAACCGGAAAACCCAATGATGGCCACTAAGTTACAGCTACATGGCTCCCGTTTCTGGTTGGACAAGAAGTGATGAGTCTGTCTTGGCCTTGGTGGTCACATAAGCATGTATGGTCCCGGTCATCAATGATTCTTGAACACGGGACCGGGAAGGCTAGTGATTGGCTGCAGCCTGCACATGACCCTCACCACTTCCTGTCCAGAGAACAGTGGTCATGACGCTGGAATTGGGGTATCAGGGGTAGATGAATATGCCCTCTTTTTTATTTTGGCTGTTCCCGACCACCAATAGCTTATTTCAGAAAATCCCTTTAGTTATAGCTGCATGGCTCCCGTTTCTGGTTGGACCAGAAGTGATGAGTCTGCATTGGCTTTATTGGTCACATAATCATTTATGGTCATGGTCATCAATGATTCTTGAACATGTGACCGGGAAGGCTAGTGATTGGCTGCCGCCTGCACACGACCTCCACCACTTCCTGTCTGAGACCAGAATTCGAGAAAGGGTCATGTCGCTGGAATGGGGTATCGGGTAGATGAATATGCTCTCTTTTTTATTTTATCTGTCCCCCGACCACCAATAGGTTATTTCAGAAAATCCCTTTAAAATTTTCAAAATCAAAGAATAAAAATGTCAACAAGAAGATACAAGAAACAGTTTTTTTTACTATTTTTTTTCTTGATTTTAAATTAAATTGGTCACTTAAAGAGGTTGAAGTTAAGTTTTTGTTTAATTTGACAAGTGTGATATACTTACCTCTCTCTGGGACTCTTCTGCAGCATGGTACCTCCCATCACTAGCACCTCCCATCACTGGTACCTCCCATCACTGGTACCTCCCATCACTAGCACCTCCCATCACTGGTACCTCCCATCACTGGTACCTCCCATCACTGGCACCTCCCATCACTGGTACCTCCCATCACTGGCACCTCCCATCACTGGCACCTCCCATCACTAGCACCTCCCATCACTGGTATAATAGTGTGAGCCCGATACAGCCGATGTGCACTGCCGATGTGATGTCAGCAAACAAGGCCAGTGGTGACGGGAGGTACAGCTGTGTGCCGGAGGGCCGGATAGAGGCAAGTATAGCGTGTTTATTATTGTTATACCCCAGATGTCCGATATTAGAAAAAAAAAAAAAACCTAATCCTGGGAAACCCCTCGATCAAAAAAAATTTCCAAAAATGTTAATACTTGGCTCGTACTCTCTGATTAATATGATCATTTAGTGATATCCATGGGAGGGCATGAAAAATCCCAAACTCCTCCATAAAATCCTACAGTAAGATGGATTTACAATTCATAGAAAATAAAACCCTTCCAGCAAAACACAAGCCCTGCTATGGATGATGATAAGAGCTCTTAAAAAGCAGATATGAAAGAATGAAACAAATCGTGAAAGCCAAAACCTGCTGCGGTAGTAAGAGGCTACACCAGATCTGTAGCATCAGTTTGATGCAACTAAAGGGGCATTTTTGGCACTTCTAGCCGGGCCAATTAGTGCCTGGAAACATCACACATGGCCAGTAGCATAACTTGAAGCTGATGGACCCCAGTGCAAAGTCTGTGCCAGGCCCCCGACTATAATGTATGTTTTATAGTAATAGTCATCTTATATTGGAAAGTGACACTTTATGGGCCCTCTAAACCTCCTGGGCCCAGGTGCAATCGCAACCTCTGCACCCCCTCAAGTTACGCCCCTGCTCATGGCATAGAGCGAGTAGCAAAAAGTGCTAAAACCTGGAGACTGCTGCAACACCAGGAGTAAAGTACCGTATATACTCGTGTATAAGCCGAGTTTTTCAGCACAAAAAATGTGCTGAAAAAACTCCCCTCGGCTTATACACGAGTCAAGTAAAAAATAAAAAACTTAATACTGACTGATACTGACGTCATCAGCGGCGACACGGCCGCATCATAGTGTGCGCCGGCCGCAGATCGCATGGATGCGACTCTGCCGGCGAGAGAGCAGAGAAGAAAGAAGAGGAGCCGCCGGGACCAGCGCTGAAGATCGGGAGCCACGCGCTAAACATCGGGACCCGCGCCAACGATCGGGACACCGGAGGGTGAGTATTAAGTTTTTTATTTTTTTGGGCAGGGGGCTGTCTGGCTGTATACTACATTGGGGGGGGGGTGCCTGGCTGTATACTACATTGGGTGGCTGCCTGGCTGTATACTACATTGGGTGGCTGCCTGGCTGTATACTACATTGGGTGGCTGCCTGGCTGTATACTACATTGGGGTGGCTGCCTGGCTGTATACTACATTGGGGTGGCTGCCTGGCTGTATACTACATTGGGGGGCTGCCTGGCTGTATACTACATTGGGGGGGCTGCCTGGCTGTATACTACATTGGGTGGCTGCCTGGCTGTATACTACATTGGGGGGGCTGCCTGGCTGTATACTACATTGGGGGGCTGCCTGGCTGTATACTACATTGGGGGGGGCTGGCTGGCTGCATACTACACCCTCGGCTTATACTCGAGTCAATAGGTTTTCCCAGTTTTTGGTGGTAGAATTAGGGGTCTCGGCTTTTTTTTTTTTTTTTTTACTTTCCTTGTCTTGGTTCTAGGGAAAGTTTTCTTGATTCCTGAAAAAACCTCTTCAAGTCCAAATTTTGATTTATTTAGCTAAGTAAATCTGTCTCTAGCATCAAGGTTATGTGTGGATTAGAATCAGAGTACAAGGACAGGTTATTAAACATGAGGTTATTGGGGGAGAATTATCAGAAGTTTCTCAAGTAAAACTGTAATAGTTGTGAATGGAAACCAATCAGAGCTCAGCTTTTATTGTATAAACGACTGTGGGGAAATGAAAGCTGAGCTCTGATTGGTTGCTATGGGCAACTAGAACAGTTGTGCTCTAAGAGACTGATAAATCTCCCCCTATTTAGTTTATGGGGAGATCTAATTACAAGGTACAGAGATCTTTCTAATAATCCTAGGCCTTTAACCAAGACATTTCATCATCGTCATAGATGGGATTCTTTACTGTGATAGCAGTGACAATATTGAACTTTCTGCCACCGGATGTTGTGATGAGCACCATGTGCAAGTTCAGGAGGGACCTGGATGCCTTCTTTAAAACATACATATCAGGATAGGGGAACTAAATTTTGTTTGATGAGGTGAATGATTCAGACTGGAGATGACCAGACCTGAACCTTAGGTTCTGTTCCTCTGTTGGACATGTTGCTTGATGGGCTGTAGAGCAGCCGATCCAGCAGCCTTACGCCACTGGCCGGTAGGCATGGCTGTGATTGGCCAGTTGTGTCCATCAGGCAACATGTCCGGGTTTGGCAGAGCTGCTGAACCTCAAGTTTCGGGTCCACTCATCTCTAATTCTGACTTCCGTCGGGAAAGGTTTTTCTCTCTGTCGAAGGCCAACTGGGTTTTTTTCCTTCCTTGTAGGATCATAGGTTGGGCTTCAACCTTGTCTACTATGACGACCAACATTGTATCGTGGCTCCATTCCCTGATTTTTCCTCATTAGTTTGATTGAGGTGTAACGTCGTATATATATACTAGTTATTTTTCGTAATGCAAAGTGAATTTTTCCGTCTTTGTGTGTTTTTGCATTCCCGTACATCTCCTTCGCCTCTTCTCCGAGAAGCGTTACCGTCTGATAAGCCCAATCAACAGTTATTTTAGCGATCCACTTAGCACTCCACCTAACAAAAACATCCATTTCCAATGTACTTTATCATCAAGCATCTGTTCCCGGCGTCTGATTGTAACAAACAAGTGAAAAGGACATCCTTCTTACTCATCCCTCATTCATCGCTGGCGTCCTCGCCCCGCGATCCTCTCCGCTCTCTATCTCTACAGAAATACATCTCATCCCCAACGTCTTCATCTTGACGTGAGCGGAATATCGATCAGCTTCATGTCGGGGGATTGTGAAGCCGTAATTAAATGAACATCTCATATTCTGTCTCTTTCTGCCTGTGAAAACACAAATCTGATATTAAGCGCCGTCCTCCGCGCACGCGGTAAAACATCTCTCGCTGCGTATCGTTGGGAACTGACGGGAGTCGTCCATCACGATCTACCGGGAGATCGCAGGAGATTCATGGGCACTCAGGAAACTCTCAATGACAAACGTTTACTGGTTTTAAGTCGGATCAAGGAAATTCCGGTAAAGAAGATACATATTGGGGCTCATTTACTTACCCGTTTCTTGGAGTTCACCGAAAGTTCATTGTCTGGCGATAACGCACTGTGTCGCGATTCACTAAGATCATGCGCCCGATATGTTGCACGTGTCACTTCCCCGCTCAGGTCCCCGGAGTTCACCTTCTTCTTCCCGGTGTATGTAAGTGCTTGGACTTGCTACACAATTTGAATCTTAAATCCCGCGCTCAGTACGAATCAGTCGGATCGTCCGACAGGACGCCCCCCGATTTCTGTCGCATGGAAGCCAGTGCCGCTGCGCCAAAATCCGATCACAATCCCAGCGCAGACCCCTGTTAAATACCTGTCCAAGCTGCACAAATCCCGAAACCGGCGAACAATCCGACGAAAGTGCGAACCACAACCCTTAGTAAATAAGCCCCATTCTCTTATTGGCCGATTTGGTTGATCCTTTGAATGTTACTCTTAAAGGGAGTTTTCTCCCGACCCCCTCCTCAACAAAAGAGAAAGACGTCAAGTCATTGGGGCTTATTTGCTAAGGGTCCAAATCGCGCATTTTTGCCGGGTTTCCTGAATATTTCCGATTTGCGCTGAATTGCCCCGGGATTCTGGCGCACGCGACCGGATTGTGGCGTATTGGCGCCGGCTTTCACGCGACTGAAATTGGTGGTCAGACAACTTGACGGATTCGGAAAAACCGCAGAATTTAAAAAAGAATTTGTGTTGCAAGATCAGCACTTACATGCACCAGAAAGAAGAAGGTGAACTCCGGCGGACCTCGGTGCAGCAGCGACACCTGCTGGATATCGGGTGCATGGACCTTAGTGAATCCCGGCAGACCCGAATCAGTGTCGGACAACTCCCTGCGGGATCGCGACTGGACTGGGTAAGTAAATGTGCCCCATTGAGTGCTTCTTTGTATGAAACTTGTATTATCACCTAATATGGCTGCCAGTCAATCTTAAAGGGAATCTGTCAGCAGTTTGGACCCCGAAAAGTATTGTCCCTGCAGAGATGTGTAATCACACCTTTGTGTATTTTGTAAGTAGCAGCAGGACTGTGCAAAATTGTAGCTTCTTCAAATGCAGTGGGTGTAGGTCCTCACACTGCTGTGCTCTTTGCTCTCTGCATATAACTGCTCCAAAGGCTCCTTCACTCTACCCTAAATGACTGCTGTAGTGTTCAACCAGAAGTCAGCTACAGCTACAATGGGGAGAGGCTGATGCTAAATAAATGGAGTACCATCAGGCCTGTACAAAGGTCACTCTACTACTAAGGCGAGTACAGGGGACTACTCTCTCAAAACGCTCAGACCCCCCCCCCCCCCCAATCTACACTATACAATATCACGATATTTTAAATTACAAAATCAAAAACTACAATTAAATATATTAACCTGTAATTTTCCCTTTTTGGGTTTCCAGACCCTATTACACACATTAGGAGAGTGCGGGGTGAGCGCTAAGCAGGCGGCTGTCACTATTCCTATTACTCGGCGTCCCCCCTCCTCCAGCAGTTCTCTGTGCTGTATTCTGGGGAGATGTGTTAAACAAGCCTAATTTCCATTTTTAATTTGCATTTTAATTACCTGTCTCAGTCTGAAATGAGAAGGATAACCAGAAGAACGCACGCCGGATCTCACCGGCTCCGATCAGGACATTCAGACAATGCACCAAACATCCGTATCTGTTCCCTGTTTACCTTGTCAGCTGTGAGGCTTTTTTTGAAGTCCTAGAAAGTCTTTTGTAAAAATTTTTGCTAAAAAAAAATGTGCATTTTTTTGGCCTTTGTTTATGGCTGTGTACAGTATATACACACATACAGTATATAGACATCATACACACCATATACACACATGTACAGTATATACACACACCTACAGAATATACACACATGCATACATACAGTATATGGACCTCGTACACACCAAACACTAAATACAAATATATACAGTATATAGACATCAAACACACCATATACACACATGTACAGTATATACACACACCTACAGAATATACACACATGCATACATACAGTATATGGACATCATACACACCATACACTAAATACAAATATATACAGTATATAGACATCATACACACAATACACCATATACACACACCTACAGCATATACACAAATACATACAATATATACACACTGTACAGTATATATACATACAGTATGTACACACCATAAACCATATACACACAGGCTGGAGGTCAGGACGGGCAGCACAGGATCGGAGGCAGGCGGCAAAGGAGCAAAGTCAGAAACGGAACCAGGGTCACAACGGAAATACTCAAAAACAGCGCAAGGCATCAAAACAGCTTTCTCTAGGGCTCTAGGCACAAAGATCCGGCAGGGGGTGATGGGAGAGGCAGGTTTAAATAGCCTTATGGGAAAATGGCCAGTGCCAATTAATGGTGCAGTGGCCCTTAAAATTTTCTGAGGCTGCCGTGCGCACGCGCCCTAGAACGCTGGCGGGACCACCTGTGACAATACATAAAGTATATATACACTAGATATGAGCGAGCACTAAAATGCTCGGGTACTCGTTATTCGAGACGAACTTTTCCCGATGCTCGAGTGCTCGTCTCGAATACGATCCCCCTTGCCGTCAATGGTGGACTCGAGATGTTTTCAGGGGACCCAAGGCTCTGCACAGGGAAGCTTGGCCAAACACCCTGGGAACCCCCCCCTCAGACAAGGATGGAAACAACCACGTAACATTGACTTAAACAGCAGGGGCATCATGCATGGATTGCCTCTTATTCTGCTTAATATACAATCGTCACCCTTCTGCCCAAATTATGGGCAACCAGTGGCCTGACAGCGTGACCAGAAATTATGCAGATAGCCTCTAAAAGCGTCCAATAATTGCCCTGACACTATAGGGAACGGCCATGCCGAGGGCAAGCAGCGCAGCATGCTAAGAGATTGGATGGCGTCAGACATAAAATGGACTCAGGCTTCATCACCAAAGGGTGAAATGATTTCCTATGTGAACAAAAGGTTTGACGGTAGATTAGTCGATAACACAGCATGTGGAGACATATGAGGACCAAGTTCCAATAAACTTTCTGGTGAACCAACCCAAAATGAGCCGGACACCGCTCTTTCTTTTGACAGGAGGGCACCCTTGGAGTCAGCCCGGCGACTTCCATGATTAAGAGCGCAGTATGGGGCATTCATATGCCGCTGCTATGTGCAACTCAGTTCTACCACATGGCAGCGACAGATGGCCCTATTTTCCACTATGTACTGGTGAAACACCTGAAAATTCTCGGCCTGAAACTCTCGTTTTGCTAAGGGAATATGTGGCCTGCATATCCTCCTTCTCGTGCTCGCAGCGTCCTGGTAGAGAGAGTTGAAATAGACATTTGGTGGACGCTGTGGAGGATCAGTGGCGGCAAAATGTCCAGGAAACGCCGCAGGGGCAACAAAGCTCATAGATGCCTCTGGGCTGGCCTAATTCCGTGGGTGGAAGCTTGCGGTCCACTGCCAGGCGCGCTTTTTCGCTGTCCAAGCCCCTGTCTCTCGGCTCCTCCCCCACCCACAATGGCCTGGGGCCAGAAAAGCGTTTTACTTTGAAAAAATTATATTTTTAAATAGCGGGGTCGTTTGAATTTTTCACCTAGGAATAATGGAATAGCATAGTGTTCTATGTTTATTGTTTTTTTACTTCTTTTAATACGGAATGGTTCCATGATTCGACGACATTAATGGGCAATCCATATTGCTCTGCTATGAATGCAACTTCAGGTCTCCAGCATGGCGGCGACAGTGGCCGCGTCAACTATGTAATCTGGTGAACAACCTGAAAATCTGCCTGACACACACTTTTCCGGTTGAATAAGGGGATGGGGAAACAAATTGTGTCTGTTACTCCTCTCGTGCTCCACCAGCGTCTGGGGGTATAGAGTTTGGAAACAGTTGCAACATGGAGACATTGGTGGACGCTGTGGAGGATCGTGGAGGAACATGGTAGGACAGCAGGGGCATATGCAAATGGATGCCTCTGAGCTGCCTAATCTTGGGATGGGAGCTGGCGGTCCACTGCCAGGCGAGATGTCCTCCACCGTGTCCACCCCTGTCCTCGGCTCCCCCCACCCAAAATGGGCCTGGGGGTCCAGAAGCGTTTACACTTTGGTAAAAATTATAATTTTCCAAAGCAGGGGCGGGTGACACTCCTGAAAATTCTGCCTGACACAGCTCGTTTGATAGGGGACCATGTGGAGGCATGACTAGGATGAATTTAAAGTTGCTGCTGCATCAACTCGTAGTTGGATCTTGGGATGGAGCTGCTGCTGCCTCCCGCTGCCCGGCGATCTTTTTCGCCATCAAGCCCCTGTCTCTAGGCTACTCCCAAACCGCACTTCAAGACCTTTTTGTATTAAGATAAGTTTATAACGTTCTTATAAGTTTTGGGATATGGGCGGGTGAGGGGAATGTAAACAATGCGCAGAGTGCTGAAATAATATTGGTAAATGATAAACAGTTGCCAGTATATTTGTGGATTTACACAGCTGGGTGCTCGACAAAGGTATCACAGTTTTATGTGGAAGCCATGAAACAACCCAAAATCTTGCCTGACCACATTCGTTTGGATAAGGAGAACCATGTATGGGGCAGCTATATGGACGACCTTTGGAGGCCGACGCTATGGCGAATGACGTGTGGGAGGTAGCACATGGAGACAAGGTGTGGAAGCCAGCTATGACCAGCAAAAGACGACATTGTGGAGGACTGTCATGGCTACATTTAATTTTGGATAGTGCCTGGTATGTGGCAGTCCAAAAAAAGTTTCAAAACCAGAGGAGCAGGTAGGTGGGTCCTCAACAGAAACAAAGAAAATTAATAAATGAGTGCCTGTATTTGTGCAGTCCAAAAAAGTCTTTTCAAACCAGCGCGCACGTAGGTGTCCTCCAGAAAATATTAAATAGTATTGAGTGCCTGTATGTTGGCAGTCCCAAAAAATGCTTCAAACAGAGACCGGGTAGGAGGCCCCTCCAGACAAATTAATGCATGAGTAACTTAGCTAGAGCCAGTGGGCCCTGTCAAAAAATACCAGTTTCCTCTGCTTTAGGTACAAAGAGGAGGAAGGAGACAATGAGAGAGGAGGAGTGCATACATTATTCAGGTTCAGCTTCTTTCACCGGGTGGAGAATGAAATCGGAAGAAATCCAGGCTTTATAGTCATCTGTGAAGACGTCGAGCGCGTGTCAGCGCTGTCTTCGACAGGCGTGTAAGCTTAGCGTGTGATGATGGCCACCAGCTGCACTGAAAACCCACTCGACAAACAACCGTTGCGGCAGGGCAGCAAGAAACATCCAAGGCGTACAGCGCCCAGTTCTAACCACATGTCCAGCTTTGAAACCCATAGGTGTAGGAGCTGTGTGATCTTTAGGACGATGGTATGGTCACGTACGTACTCCCCCCCTCACCATCTTCTGAAAGATCAGCCTAACTCGTTGCCGAGATGGGGACAGTACAGTGTCTTGCTGGGTGACATTAAAAAACTTTCAAAGCCTTGTAAAGAGGTACCCTGCCAGGTGCTGGACAAGCTGACGCCGCCTACTCCTCCCTCGCTTACTGTCGCCGCAGAACTACGCACCTCACATGCCCGCTAGCGCTGTCAGAGGATGGAATCTACTGTTTCAGCTGTGGCACTCAGGCCGCTTCGGTATTATGCATTCTCACACTCCTTTCCCTCTCCAGGGATGAGAGTGGAAAAGATTTTGCTGTACCGGTGGTCCAGAAGGAATACCCATACTCGGTGCTGGAATAAATTAGCTTTGTGAAACGCGACGGGACGCGGATAAGGCACTAGCAGCGAACTATGCCATATGCCCCAGAGTACCAACGCGTAAAATTCACCTCCACCTCACTGGCACTCCCATGTTCCATCCTCCTCCAACCTCTCTTCTTTTCTGTCCATACAAACGCTAACAGATGAAGGACGTCAAAACAATGGTCCCCTCTTCTTCCGCCCAACATTCGTCCCCTCTTCCTCCTCATCCTCCTCCACCTCCTTCATAGCCTGAGAAACAGACTAAGGGTGCTTTGGCTATACAACAAGGGAATCTCTCCCCGTCTCTTGTGACGAGCGCAAGCTTCCGACATTCAGATTGACCAGAGACGTTTTCAACAGGCCAAGCAGCGGGCGGGATGGTGAGGCTGTGATGAGCTGGCATCGCCACTCCATCGTGTTTGACCTCCCGAAGTTACTCAGCAACCCGTACAGATATCAACATCCACGTCCACTCCACTCTTGTAGAGTGAGGAAGTCGACTGACCTGATACTACCGTTCTGGTGGAAGTTGACTCTGGAGCTACAAACATCGCCTGCGCTGCTGGTAACTCCTGGATTACCTGGTTGAGTGTTGATTCCACTCGTGGGAACGTCCGCACAACAGCGGGTTGAGCGGCAGTTGGAGGCGGCGCTGCACTGCCTGAGTAGTGGCATCGTTGCGGACATGTCGAAAAGCCGCACAGATGCCGGCGCCCTTCGTGAGCAAAAGACATAATGTGGCGGTATGTCTGAGGAACACGCTGAATATCAGATGTTAACACATGGGCCAGCATGGCATGCACATGGTCAGTCTGCCGAGTTGCAGAGCCGCCACCTGTTTACCAGGCCTGGTCTGTCACACACACCCTGCCTGTTTTCAGGTTCAAGCGGTGCCAGCCACAGACAGTTGGTCCGTGATGCACCTGTAATAGCTCTTGTGGAGGTTTGCCTTTTATCGCCTAGGCTCAGCAGTTTGAGCACCGCCTGCTGTCCTTAGCGATTGGCACTGCTGCTGTGACCTAGAGCTAACAAAAACGAATGAGGCACCATCTCCCGAGTACTTGGAGGTAAATCGGGGCGGGGTGGAAGGTAGGTACGGGAGTCGCCTGTACGTCCTGTTGGACCTGACCGGGTAGCCCCCGCGCAATCCTCGGTCGGCAGTATGGACAGCCCCCGGGTCAGACTCGGTCCAGCCAGCCTCCACAAGTATACACCCAACTGTGCCGTCAGTCGATATATAGTGGCCCTGCCCGGCAGCAACTCGTCACAGTGTCGTTGGTTCAGGGGGGAACATTGTCAGAAAACGGCGTTGGGCCAGGCACGATATGTTCTCGCTTACACGTTGCTTGTGCAGGGCTGGGACGGCAATCGGAAAAAGTAGTGGCGGCTGGGGAACGAATACCCGAGGGCGGCCGCCAGCCATGAGTTCGCAAGGCCCGGTTCTACACAGCACTTAGGGCACGCATCTCCAGGCTCAGGCACTTGGAGAGTTTGGACCGTTGAGGGCTTGGGCGTGTGGGTTGGGTTGCGCTGATACTTCTTTTGCGCTCCAGCCGTCGGGGTATGGAGAGCTACGCTGTGGATGCTGTGGAGGATCGTGGAGAGGCGAGATGGGGGGTTTTTCGCACGGGAGGTGTTTGGGGGCCGGGTCCTGGCAGGGGGCTCGACTAGCAGATGACACAGGGTGAAGGAGCAGTGGTGTGCCCTGCGGAGGTGAACGGTTGCTGGTGCCATTGAGTGGGGTGAGCTTTTTTTCACTAATGCCTGCGCATATGGTGGAGTTAAGCTAGTAGTGGTGGAACCCTGGCTGATCCTGGTGGGCAAAGGTTTGGGCACACCACCAGTCCCTCGGTCATCTCCCTTGGGTGTGTTCTCTAAAGAACCTCCAGACTTCTGAAAATCTAGCCCTCGCCCGGAGGGGAGCTTGATATAGGGCAACATTTGGCGCTTATGCAAAACAGCTCTTGGCCCCTGCCTCTCCCATCTGGCCCCACCACTGCCCTCTTTCCAACCCTGTTCTGGTCGGGACTCTCCTCCGTCTCAGAAGAACACTGTGTTCACCCGCTATCAACCCAGCTTGGTGTCCACCTCATCATGCCTCCGACCTCAGTATCCTGCTCCCCCCCTCGGACTTCCTCTGCCTGACAACAACTTGCACACACTGTATGACAACGTGTCTCTCAATCGTCAGACACCTCTTTACACACTCTCTTCCAACTCAATAATGTCATCATCACCCACAGACCTGCGACGTGGAAACCGCGGGATCGGAAAATGTGCTACGACAGCAACCGGGGACAAGTGGTTTGTGACTGTGGGAAGAGAAAACGTTCCTCAAAGTTCTGCCGGTTCAAATGCCCAAACTTTTGCTGGTAGGGGGCCAGACTGGGGGGGGAGAGGTACTGAGTGTGAGGAGCTGGAGGAGTGCTGATTTTCGGTGGACACATGGGTGGGACTGCGTGGAAGACTGTACTGGTGGACAAATGCTAGAAAGCATTGTCCGCATCCACGACAAGACCTCTACTCTCGCACGTTTTCTGGCCCAACGCTGCTAACTAACACGCAGTCCCCAGTGAACCTTGAGCATTATGAAACTGGAGGGATTGTAGCTCGCGTGCGTTCCCGCTCCCCATCGCAGGTGGTTGTCTCCCCCCCCGGGCCACGCCCTCTGACCACCCTGCAGTGTTGACGCCCACGTCACGCCCTCCTTCGTACCCCTAGCCCTCCGGTTGACAAATTTCACAATTAAAGTGTAAACTTTAAAAAATTTTTTGTTTGTGTTTATTTTTTTTTATGTTTTTATTTTTTACACAACGATTGCTATCTATTGCTATGGCTAGTTAACTAACACCACTGAAGCACACCCAACTGGATTGTTGTGCTTGTCTTCTAGATATGGACTCTTGACTATAAACAATGAAATAAAGGTACAAAACAAACTAATCAGCGCAACTCTGCCTAATTCTAATCAAACCCGACATAAATTCGTCCCACGTTCGGTGTTTTGACGGTGATAGTGTGGTCACTTAAGAGCCTAAAAACCACACGGTCGCAGTCCCCGCAAATTCCTCACAATATGGTACTAGCTTGGCACTATGTGCCAGCAAGCCCGCCACAAGGCAAATAAAAAAAAAAGTTATAACGTGTATTGTAGCACTAAGAAGGGCTTTGGGGTTCTTGTAGAAAAATCCTACTGAGCCAACAGTAAAGCTAATAACACCCTAACGCTTTCGCCTGCCAGCCACCAGCGCACACGACAAAGAGATGATCCGGACCAGGCGAAGTGGCAGGGGCTTAGTCTATCAGGGTCACCTGATTGGCACATGCTCAAACCAAACTGCTACTCTCTCGTGAAGGTACCCACGTCGGATGCTGGGTGGAGTGCAGAGTCCTCGTGGCTTGGTATTGGCTAGTGTTGTCTAGGCCCGCCAATCGAAAAGCAAAAACGGAGGAGAGTGCGGGAGCCTGCCCATTTGCTCCGAAGCGGGCGAAGTATTGTCCGAGCAACGAAGCAGTTTCGAGTACGCTAATGATCTACGAACGAGCAATCAGCTGGTAACGAGTTGTTCGCTACATCTTCTATATACACACCATACACCATATACACAACCATACACAATACAAATGTTATGTCAGAATAATATACATAAGCAACATACACCATACTACCAGAGACTACCACTACACACCAGATAAACCAATACAATCATACACCATATACTACACATACAAGCAATCACACATCAGTATAATGACATACATAATCATACCATAACATACTAGCATACATATTACACAACCATAAACCAATCACCACAAAACATCCCAAGTCCATATACTATCAGGGCTGGGGTCTACTCCGTTTTGGACCCCCACATATGTATCACATACAATCAGCTCCAACTCTAACAATATTCTAGCACGACAACAAAACGTTAAAGAGTTCACTACACGTGTATCAAATGTTAAGACCCCCATTGCCTTTACCCTGGATGATGGGGGGAGTACTATACTGGCAACAGTGCCACCAGTGTATTGGCGCAACCCCTGAACCCACAGGGATTGATCAGGGAAGCTCTGGCCGACCTTGTGTACGAAAAGCGATTCAGGTATTGGGCAGATAAATTGGCTAGATATTATTGGGAGAGGAAATATAGAATAGATAGATACAGATATGAGATCAGCACAGAAGAGATAGATAGATAGAGATAGAAGATAGAAGACAGATAATGATAGCTAGATAGCTATGAAGCTAGATCGATAATCTGAGGATGATAGATCGCTCGCTCAGATAGATGAATCTCGCTAGCTCTATCGATCGCTTGCGCTAGATATGACTCATTCTCTTAGCTCCAGCTCTAGAATCGATCGCTCGATCGCTCGTCGTAGCTATATGCACGCTCGCCCGCTCCTGCCCGCTCTCTCTGCGCTCGCTCTCCTCTGCCTAGATAGCTCGCTCTGACGCTTGCTCCGTATGACGCTTCGGTGCTCGCTGCCCTCTCTCAGACGCCTTGACGACCGCTCGCTCCGCTCTGCGCTCGCTCGCTCTCTTCTGCTCGCCCAGCTCGCTCTGCCTCGCTCCTCCTCGGTCTGCGCTTCGCTCTGCCTTCGTGTCTCGCTCGACTCGCTCTGCGCTCGGCTCGCGCGCTCGCTCGCTCTGCTCTCGTCGCTCGCGCTCGCTCGCTCGCTCTCCCCGCCTCGCTCTGCTCTCGCTCTCTCTGCGCCGCTCGCTCCTCTTGCTCTCTGGCTCGCTCGCTCAGCTCGCTCTCTGCTCTCTCGCTTCTCGCTCTCTGGCTCGATCTGCGCTCGCTGGCTCGCTCGTCGCTCGCTCGCCTCTGTCGCTCGCTCTTCCTCTTCGCTCGTGCTCTCTCGCTCTCTCGTCCTCTGCGCTCCTCTGCTCTCGCTGGCTCTGCATCGCTCGCTCGCTCTCTCCTCGGCGCTCTCGCTCGCTGGCTCTCTCTCTCGCTCGCTCGCTCTGCGCTCGCTGTCTTGCTCGCTCCGCTCGCTTCCTCGGCGCTCGCTCGGCGCTCGCTCGATAGCGGTAGCTCGCTCTCGCTCGCTCGCTGCTATCTCGCTCTGCGCTAGCTCGCTCGCTGCTCGCTCGCTCTGCGCTTATCTCTCTCTCTCGCTCTCCGCTGCTCATCCTCGCTACTGCTGCTCTCTCTTTTGTTCCTTCTGCTGTCCTGCTTTTTTCTTTCTCTCTCCCCTTTGCTCTTTTTTTTCCCGCTTTTTAACCTCTATAAAACGTCTTGAGCTGCGCCCGCTTGTTTCCGTCGGGGCAGTAATCTCCTCTAAAAAAGCCGCCACAATGTTCTCCGCCGCGCTCCTTGTTAGGCACTTGTTTGTAGTCGTTTTACTATGAAGATACACTTTTAGACTGCTGTAGGACCACATTGTCCCCACCATACGAGCGGCGCTGGCCAGTAATGGGGGCACTTGTACGATCCATTCTCCCTCCTTCAAGGTGTGAATGACAATACGGGGAGCGGCGCTCATCCCCCGAACCCACAAAAAACATCTTGAATCCCTGTATTGTTCACCTTCAACAAATCTTGGTTCTCACTCTTAAAGCTTTCAAAGAGCCGCCATCATTCAAGTGGGCCATGAATGGGAGACCACATCCAGCGTCTAGTTATTCATTGTCTAATTAAAGTTGAAAGTCTCTGTCTTCTGCAATTTCTTCAACATTAAAAACAAAGATTCAAAAAAACGGAAGGAAACCTTAATTTCACTCACCCATACCAACACTGATACACAGTGATGGAACCAGGATTGATACATCGCCGGTCTCTGTGTAGTGGCTGAATGCGTCATTTGCAGCTAGTTACATTCGTTTTGAAAAGGAGCTGATCTTGTCAGTTACCTGGTCTGACCACTACATCCGAAGTAAGCTGTTGACAATCCTGTTTCAATTCGCTATTTTATCAGCTACTGTCATCAAGTGATCTGTGAGGGTCCTGGGGTGTTGCCTCCCACCGTGAACTCACGCCGTCTGGCTGCCCAGGCTAGCCTTGAGAAAGACCACCCCCCTATATCTGTATCTATCATATACAACGCGTAGAAAATAGCATGCCGCCATGTAGTAAAAAGGCATACAGCGTGGCCGCCATGTATTAACATGCATACCGTGCCGCCATGTAGTACAAAAATGCATACATCGTGCCGCCATGTAGTACAAACGGCTACGCTCGCCACCTGTTAGTACAAAATTCATACAGCGTGGCGCCCATGTAGTATAAAATGCATACCGCGTGCCGCCATGTATATATCGCATACACAGTCCCCATGTATCACTAAAATGCATACAGCGCCCCGCCTGTACTAATAAAAAATGCAATACCCGCGTCCACCAATGTATTATAAAAAATCAGCATCCTTCCAGAACCGGAGCAGGGGGACTGGTACCAAGGGGGAAGCCCTGAACTGGGAGCTGAGAGGAGTGTGCGGGAGTGGGGGAACCCGAAAATGACAGGTGGGGCCGCGGTTATGGGGCTGGGCAGGGGGTTTGGGGGGGAAGTGCAGCCACCGATCATGGGGAACGTGCCGGCTGGAGGCACGCCGGGCCCCCCTGAGCGAGATCTCAACTTACCTCATGACAGGTGCGCCCCTGTTTATGACTATTGGTTTGGTGTGGTTGGGTACATTTACTGCTATTCAATTATTTGGGTGAACGTTATTGTTATTTCTAAAACAATTTTCTAGTTGGGAATGCGCTGGACCATCAGGTGGATTTATTGTACATATTCTGTTTCATATTGTAATATAATATTTGGTTTATGTATGTGGCATACTTTGTATTCAATTAAAAATCTCCAACAACGATGTAACTCAGGATCAGTACAGGAAAGTAATGTCATGTTTTTTAAAAAAAAATGGTACACAGTGGACTCTGCACTCAGCAGCAGAAAATAGTGAGTGCAGCTCTGGGGTATAATACAGGAATGTAAACTTGAGGATCAGTACAGGATAAGTCATGGTCATATATGTACCAGGTGACTGCACCGCAAGCGAATATTGAGTCGCTCTTGGAGTCTAATACAGGATGTAACTCAGATCATATCGGATACATAATGTATGTGAGTTGTACACAGTACGCACCACACGCAGAATAGTGAGTGCACTTCTGGAGTATAAACATGATGTAACTCAGGATCAGGTACATGATAATTAATTCATGTATGTACACAGTGACTGCACCAGCAGCAAATAGTGAGTGCAGCTCTGCAGTATAATACAGGATATAACTCAGATCATTACAGGATAAGTAATGTCATGTAATGTACACAGTGCTGCAACAATCAGCAGAATAGTGAGTGCAGCCCTGGAGTATACTACAGGATGTAAACTCAGGATCCTACAGGATAAGTAATGTCATTTCAATGTACACAGTGACGCACCAGCTCGAATATGAGTGCAGCTCTGTTGTAAATACAGGATGTAACTGAGTATCATTACGGATCAGTCCTGTCATGTTATTTACAGTGACTGCACCAGCAGCAGAATAGTGAGTGCAGCTCTGGTAGTATATAACAGGATGTAACTCAGGGATCAGTAAAGAATAACTATGTTATGTATGTACCTGACTGCACCAGCAGCAGAATTAGTGAGTGCAGGCGCTGGAGTATCATCAGGATGTAACTCAGGTCAGTCAGGAATAAGTAAGGTCATGTATGTACACATTGACTGCCCACCACAGCAGAAATAGTGAGTGCAGCTCTGGATTATAATACAGGATGTAACTCAGGATCAGTAACAGGATAAGTAGGTCATGTATGTAACAAGTGACTGCACCAGCAGCAGAATAGTGATTGCAGCTCTGGAGTATAATACAGGATGTAACTCAGGATCAGACAGGATAAGTAATTTCATTTAGGTACACAGTGACTGCAACCATCAGCAGAATAGTGAGTTCAGCTCTGAGTATAATACGGATATAACTCAGATCAGTACAGGATAAGTAATGTCCATTTATGTATCACAGTGACTGCAAAACCATCACAGATATGAGTGCAGCCCTGGAGTATAATACAGGATTTAACTCACTCAGGATCAGTACAGATAAGTATGTCAGTATGTACACAAGTGACTGCCCCCAGCAGCAGAAGAGTGAGTGCAGCTCTGGAGTATAATACAGGAGTTAACCAGGATCTATAGTAACGTGGTGGCGAACCTATGGCAAACGCGTGCCACAGAGGCCGCAGAGCCCTTCTTTTGGCCCGCGCCCCATCCCCCTGCCGTTTAACATCATCCTTACAAAAATCCCGGCAGGCAGGAAAGCTTCTGATCGCTCTCGCTCTCTCATTGAAGGCTGCGTCAGTGCCGCTCCCCTCCCCCCTCCCTCCCCTCCCCTGTCAGCCCGGAACACAAGGCGAAGAGACAGACTGCCGAGTAAACTGCATCAGCCATCTCCGAGTAAGATAAGTGCAGCAGAGAGAGAGGAGGCAGGAGCTGCTCTGTGTGTAGTCACAGCAGCAGGCAGGCAGCTTTGAGACAACTAAACACTATAGGTCCTTTAATTGTTTTAGTGTCCAATGCCCCTGTGTGACAGCTATTCATGGCCATAATATATGCCCTTGGCCCGATCTCTTGTTGGTGTGCATGCTGCCAGTGACACTGGTGGGGTGCACCACACTACCCCACCCTCACTGACAGCATGCACAGGTGCCCAGAGCTTTATATATATGTGGCCACAGACCTTTCATATGTGGTGGATTTGATGGCAATTCACCTGCCTGAGTCCCTGTACTTTGCTATTCCCCAACCCCCACTCCACCCCACAACACCACTGTGCCCTACGACCCCAATTTGGATTCAAAATCTTTCATTTGCCCCTTCATGGGGAGTGTCCGTCACTGTATGGCTGGTAGTGTCCGTCACTGTATGGCTGTATGTCCGTCATGTATGGCTGTAGTGTTCCCCGTCACTGTATGGCTGTAGTGTCCCGTCACTGTATGCTGTGTGTCCGTCACTGTATGGGGGTAGTGTCCGTCAAATGTATGGCTGTAAGTGTCCGGCACTGTCGGCTGTAGTGGCCTTCACTGGGATGGCTGTAGTGTCCGTACTTTATTGCGTGTGTCCGTCACTGATGGCCTGTATTGTCCGTCACTGTATGGCTGGTTAGTGTCCCGTCACTGTAATGGAGGTCGTGTTCCTCACTGTATGGTAGTGTCCGTCACTGTAAATGGCTGTCGTGTCCGTCCCTGTCTGGCTGTAGTGGTCCGTCACTGTATGGCTGTTTTGTCCGTCACTGTATGCTGTAGTGTCCGTCCCTGTATGGGGGTAGTGTCCGTCCTGTATTGCTGATTGTCCCGTCACTGTATGGCTGTCTTGTCCGTCACTGTTATGGCTGTAGTGTCCGTCACTTAAATGGGCTGTAGTGTCCCGTCACTGTATGGCTGTTGTGTCCGTCACTGTATGGCTGTATGCCGTCACTGGTATGTCTGTATGTCCGTCACTGTATGGAGGTATTGTTTCCTCACTGTAAAGGGTAGTGTCCGTCACTGTCTGGCGGTAGTGCCGTCACTGTAGGGGGTATTGTCCGTCACTGTATGGCTGTATTTCCGTCACGGTATGGCTGTAGGTGTCCGTCACTGTATGTCTGTGTGTCCGTCACTGTATGGCTGTAGTGTCCGCACTGATGGCTCAAAACATTGTCGCGTCACGTATGGCTGTATGTGTCCGTCACTGTATGGGGGTAGTGTCCGTCACTGTATGGCGTGTAGTGTCCGTCCCTGTAATGTGGGTAGTGTCCGTCACTGTATGGGCTTGTAGTGTCCCTCACTTAATGGCTGTAGTGTCCGTCACGTATGGGTAGTGTCCCGCACTGTATGGCTGTAGTGTCCGTCACTGTAATGGGGGAGTGTCCCGTCACTGTATGGCTGTTAGTGTACCGTCCTGTATGGCTGTAGTGTCCGTCACTGTCTGGCTGTCGTGTCCTTCCCGTAATGGCTGTATGTCCGTCATTGTATGGGGCTAGTGTCCGTCACTGTATGGCTGTATGTGTCCGTCACTCTAAATGGGGGTAGTGTCCGTCACTGTATGGCTGTAGTGTCCGTCACTGTTAATGGCTGAGTGTCCGTCACTGTATGGCGTAGTGTCCGTCACTGTATGGCTGTGTGTCTCTCACTGTAGGGGGTAGTGGTCCGTCACTGTATTGCGTCAGTGTCCGTCACTGTATGGCTGAGTGTCGGCACTGTATGGCTGTAGTGTCCGTCACTGTAGGGCGGTAGTGTCCGTACTGTATGGGGTAGTGTCCTTCACTGATGTCTGTAGTGTCCCGTCACTGTATGGCTGTAGGTGCCGTCAATGTATGGCTGTAGTTCCGTCACGGTATGGCTTGTAGTGTCCGTCACCTGTAATGGCTGTCGTGTCCGTCACTGTAAATGTCTTTAGTGTCCCGTCACTGTATGGCTGTAGTGTCCCGTCACTGTATGGGGGTATTGGTCCCGTCATGTATGGCTGTAGTGTCCCGTCACTGTATGGGGGTCTGTCCGTCACTGTATGGCTGTTAGTGTCCGTCACTGTAAATGTCTGTAGTGTCC
Organism: Engystomops pustulosus; assembly: GCA_019512145.1. Classification (NCBI taxonomy): domain Eukaryota; kingdom Metazoa; phylum Chordata; class Amphibia; order Anura; family Leptodactylidae; genus Engystomops; species Engystomops pustulosus. Next base: position 218,496,101 of record CM033644.1, read on the forward strand.
TCACTGTTGGGGGTAGTGTCCCGTCAATGTAATGGGGGTATTGTCCAGCACTGTATGGCGTAGTGTCCGTCACGGTATGGGGCTGTAATTCCGCCACTTTATGGCTGGTAGTGTCCTTCACTGTTGGTGGTCTTTGTCCGTCACTGTAGTCTAGTGTCCGTCACTGTATGGCTGTAGTGGTTCCCGTCACTGTATGGGGGTAGTGTCCGTCACTGTATGGCTGTAGTGTCCGTCACTGTATGGCTTGGTAGTGTCCGTCACTGTAATGGCGTAGTGTTCCGTCACTGTATGGCTGTATGTCCGTCACTGTAATGGCTGTAGTGTCCGTCACTGTGATGGGTAGTGTACCGTCACTGTATGCTGTAAGTCGTCCGTTCCATGTATGGGGTAGGTAGGTCCGTCACTGTATGGCCTGTATGTCCGTCACTGTATTGCTGTAGTGTCCGTGCCCATGTAGTGGTCGTAGTGTCCGTCACTGTATGGGGGGTAGTGTCCGTCATGTATGCAGCGTCATGTTGCTGTAGTTGTCCGTCACTGTATGGGGGGGGTAGTCCGTCACGTATGGCTGTAAGTGTCCGTCACGTACTGGCTTAGTGTACGTCACTTGTATGGCTGTGGATTGTCCGTCACTGTATGGCTTGGTAGGTCCGTCATGTATGGGGTGTATGTCCGTCACTGTATGGGTAGTGTCCGTCAGTAATGCTGTAGTGTCCGTCACTGTATGTAGTGCGTACGTTGCTGTGTGCCGTCACTGGAGTGGGGGTAGTGTCCTCACGTATGGAGTTGTAGTGTCGTCACTGTTGGCTGTAGTGTCCGTCACTGTATAGTGGGTGTAGTGTCCATCAACTGTATGGGCTGGTAGTGTCCGTCACTGTGGCTGTATGTCCGTCACTGTATGGCTGTTAAGTTTCCGTGCACGTATGGGGAGTAGTGTCCGTCACTGTATGGCTGTAGTGTCCGTCTGTAGGGCTAGTAGGTCCGTCACTGTATGTTAGTGCCTCCGTAGGTAGTGCCGTCCTGTATGGCTTAGTGTCCTGCCACTGTATGGACTGTAGTGTCGCGTCACTGTATGGTGTGGTCCGTCACGGGATGGCTGTAGGTCCGTCCACTGTATGGGTGTCGATTTGTGATTGTCGTCACTGTTATGGGGGGTAGTGTCCTAGTTACTGTATGGCTGTAGTTTCCGTCACGTGATGGCTGTAGTGTCCGTACTGTATGGCTGTAGTCGTCACTGTACGAGGCTGTATGGGGGTGTAGAGATGTCCGCACTGTTCGACTCCGTAGCTGTAGGGTGTGTCCGTCCGTTGGCTTGTAGTGTCCCGTCACTGTAGGCGTAGTGTCCGTCACTGTTAGGGGTAGTGTCCGTCGTGTATGGTTGTGGTGTCCGTACACTGTAGGGGCGTAGTGTCGTCACTGTATGGCTGTAGGTGTCCGTCATGTATGGGCGTAGGTCCGTCACTGTAGGTGGCTTTAGTGTCCGTCACTGTATGGGGGGTAGTGTCCTCAACTGTATGGTTGGAGGTCAGTCACTGTATGGCTGTAGTGTCCGTCCACTGTTGGGGGTAGTGTCCGCACTGTATGGGGGTACGTGTCTACTCACGTAATGGCTGTAGTGTCCGTCACTGTAAGGCTGTTATAGTGTCCGTCATGTAATGGCTGTAGTGTCCGTCACTTATGGCTCTGTAGGTGTCCCCGTCACTGTATGGGGTAGGTGTCTGAGCTATTCTGTACGGTCCTGTATGGGGTCGTTGTAGTGTCCCGTAGGCTCTCGACTGTCCACACGTAGGCTTGTATGTCCGTCACTGTTGATGCTGTAGTGTCCGTCAGTATAAGGAGGTCAGTCCGCACTGTATGGCTGTAGTGTCACGCACTGTATGCGGTAGTTGTCCGTCACTGTATGGCTGTAGTGTCAGTCACTGTATGCGTAGTGTCCGCACCCTGTCATGGGGGTGTAAGTGTCCGTCACTGTAGTGTGTAAGTAGCTTTGTAGCCCGTCACTGAGTGGCTGTATAGGTTCCGTACACTGTATGGCTGTGTGTCCGTCACTGTATGGGTAGTCGTGGTTGGTTAGTGTCCGTCACTGTGGCTGTAGTGTCCGTCAACGTTGGCTGTGAGGTCCGTCACTGTAGTATGGCTTAGTGTCAGTCACTGTATGGTGGTCGTGTCCGTCACGGTATGGCGGGTAGTGTCCTCCACTTATGCTGTAGTGTCTCACTCACTGTATGGGGGTAGGTTCACTCACTGTACTGGCTTGTACGGTGTCCTCACGGTGGGGTATGAGTGTCCAGGGTGGTGTGTCCTCACTGTATGGTGTAGTTCCGTCACTGTGTGCTGTAGTGTCGTCCACGTTGGCGGTAGTGTCCGTCACTGTATGGGGGTGTGTCCGTCACTGTTGGGGGTAGTGTCCGTCACTGTATGGCTGTAGTGTCCGTCACTGTAAGTGGGTAGTGGTCCGTCACTGTATTGCTTAGGTCCGTCAGTATGGCTGTAGTGGGTCGTCACTGTATGGCCGAGTGTCCTTCACTGTAGTCTGTAGTTCCGTATGTAATGGCTGTCGTGTTCCGCACTGTATTGGCTGTATTTCCGTCACTGTTGGGGCTTGTATTGTCCGTCACTGTATGGGTAGTGTCCGTCACGGTATGGGGGGTAGTGTCCGTCACTGTATGGCTGTAGTGGTCCCGTCACTGTATGGGGTAGTGCCGTCCTGTATGGCTGTAGTGTCCCCGTCACGGTATGGCTGTAGTGTGCCTCACTGTCTGGCTGTAGTGTCCGTCACTGTATGCTGTAGTGTCCGGCACTGTATGACATGGGGGTAGTGTCCGTCCAACATGTATGGCTCGTAGTTGATCCCTCGTCACTGTAGGGGGGTGTAGTGTCCGTCACGTCTCTGTAATTAGTCGTTGTCTGTACCAGTGTCCCCGTCACGTATGCAGCAGAGTGTCAAGTGCAGATCCGCTGTCCACTGTAGTGTTGGGGTGAGGTCGTTCCGGTCACTGTATGGCTGTAGTGGGGGGTGTTCCGTGCACTGTCATGGGTAGTGGTCCGTAAACCTGTAAGATGGCCTGAGTTCCGTGTCGTCACTGTATGGCTGTCCAAGGTGTCCGGCTCATCACTGTATGGCGGAAATTAGTGTCCCGTCACTGTAAGAGAGTTAGTGTCCGTCACTGTATGGGGGTATGTCCGGTCCCACCCATATAGTCTCGGCTGTAGTGTCCGTCACTGTATGGGTGGTCAGTGTCCGTCACTGTATGGGGGTAGTGTCCGTCACGCGTAGGGCTTGTAGGATAGTGATTTCCGTCAGCCCCGGTAATTGCTGTATTGTATCCGTCACTAGTATCGGGCCCGTTTATGTGGCCGTCACTGTATTGCTGTAGTGTGCCGTCACTCGTGTATGGGGGTAGTGTTCCGTCACTAGGTGACTGCTTTAGTGTCCGCATGCTAGCATGGGTAAGTGGTCCGGTAGTTGTCCAGCCTCTCACTTGTATGGCGTAGTTTCCTCACTGAATGGCTGTAGTGTCCTCACTGCTAATGGCTGTATTGTCCGTCACTGTATAACTGTAGTGTCATCACTGTATGGCTGAATTAATATTGTCCCCTTCACTGTATGGCTGTAGTGTCCGTCACTGTATGGCTGTATGGGGTCCTCACTGTATGGCTGTAGTGTCCGTCACTTATGGGGGTAGTGTTCCGTCACTGTATGGCTGTATTGTTCCCCTCCTGTAGTGCTGTAGTGTCCGTCACTGTATGGCTGTAGTGTCCCGTCACTGTAATGGCTGTAGTGGCCGTCACTGTATGCTGTAGTGTCCCTTCACTGGATGGCTGTAGTGTCCGTCACTTATGGCTGTATGTCCGTCACTGTATGGTGGTAGTGGTCCGTCACTGTATGGCTGTATGTCCGTCACTGTATGCTGTAGTGTCCGTCACGGTTGTGGCTGTAGTGTCCGTCACTGTATGGAGGTAGTGTTCCTCACTGTATGGCTGTAGTGTCCCTCACTGGATGGGGGTAGTGTTCCTCAGTGGATGGGGGTAGTGTTCCTCACTGTATTTTTTCCTGCTTTGTGATATAATTGGTGATGTTGGTCTTTCTTTAGTGGTCTGTTTATTATCAGTATGGTGGTATTTATCTTGTTGTACTGGTAATGTTCATCATGTGGCAGTATTATATGTCCCTTATAGAGCGGTATTGTCGGTAATTTTAGGCTAAATAGCCATGTTGGCACTCTAGGATTATTACAAGAACTTTGGTTTGCAGTTTGGGCACTTGGTCTCTAAAAGGTTCGCCATCACTGGTATAGGATAACTAATGTCATGTATGTACACAGTGACTCCTCTAGCAGAATAGTGAGTGCAGCTCTGGAGGTGGTTACCTCGTTAGAGGAGGGTGTGGCTGTGTGGGGAGCTGCTCTGTGCTTGTGCTCCTGAGCTCCTGGAGGATCCATCTACCTACCCAGGGCCTGCTCTCTCCCCTCCCAGGGAGGGAGTTAGGTTCCTGGGGATGAGCGAGGGAGCCAACTCCCAGGCTCCTGCTTCCCGGGCCAGGCCGGCGGGAGGCAGGAGTGGACAGCAACCGGCCAGCGCTTTGGAGGACTCAGGGGTGAGACGTTCCACCAGGAGTCGTAGCAATACGGCTCCTACTTCCCCTGGGTTTAATGTGAAGCAACACCGTGAGAAGCTAGGTGCCCAAGTCGGTGCGGGTGGGAGCGGTCCTTCCGGGGCTGGAGCCATGAAGCGGAGTGCTCACAGAGGTAAGGCTGACCATGCGGGGGGAAGCTGGGCGGTGCAGGGGCCCCAGGAGTCCTTGTCCACCTATGCCTCCCGGGTCCAGAGCCACCTCTGTGAGTACGAAAAGGCGAGTAAGACCATCAGGAGGCTCCGGGAGGAGCTGCGATGTGCTCGCGCCAGGGCGAATAAAGCGCAAAAGAAGCGCAAGACAAAGATTTTTGCAGCGATTTAAAAAACTTACTGCTGAGATTGCTGAGCTGATTGAAAGAAAAAGCTTTATATGTGAGAACGGCGGTCCATTTAAAGAAAAACTTTTGAATGATGACAGATTTTCAGAAATGGCTGATAACAGAGAGCAAAGGCTGATGGGGTTGCAGCCTGCGAGCCAGGTGGAAGAGGAGGAGGATAATGATGATGACGAGCAGCAGGACACACCTGGCAGCCTGCAGGAAGATCAGCAGGCCTTGTGCAGTGGGCCCCCTGCAGGACAGCCAGCAGTAACACCTTGCTCGGGGGAGGACAGTGACACCGGCAGCCAGGGAGGGGCGCTCATGGCGGAAGGCGAAGAAGACCAGGCCAAAGCAGCAAGAAGAGGTACGTTTCATCTTTACCCCCCTCCCTGTAAACCCTGTGCAAGCCCTGCTACCCAAACCCCCCCCCCGAGTTCTGCTGTGGCCCCGGTGCAAAGGTGCAGGGAGATTACAGGTGTGACATCTGATGTGGCGTTGGGCTCCGTCTCTGTTTGTGGTAACAGTGGGGGAGCAAGGGAGGCATCGGCCGCAACGCCGGACAGTAAGGGCAGCTCGGATGTGGCGATACCAACAAAATCCAGTGCTGCGGTGCGTCCCCCGGTGGAAGGGGGGGATAGCCCGGCACTGGTGGTAGCTTCTGGTGCCTCGGCGCCTCTTCATGCTGTCGCCGCTGATCACTCAGTTGAGGGGCGGCGGCAGTGTGGAGGGGTTGCTGAGGCTGAGGGCTCCGGACCTCCCAAACTGTTCTGTGTCGGTGTTGGGGATAATGCACATTCTGTACAGACCGGAGGTCAGCGGCGCCTCACACCGGCTAAGGACCAGCAGCGAATGTTACCAAGTCCCAGAAAAAGCAAAATAACATCTGCTACCGATGATGCGGAGGGCACAAGTGTGACAAGAGTTGTGGTCCCCTCTGGGCGATGCTCTGCGGGGGGACCCCGTCCCTTGTACCCGAAGATGCGGAGGTGGGCATGTCCCCTGATGTTGGTGCTGGTCCAGCCAGTGTGAATGGTGTCAGTAATGTTGTGGTGGATAATGTGAGTGGAGTGAGTGGTGCAGAACCGTTACCAGTTATGGGGGTGAGTGATGGAGTGACTGGTGGTGCGGGTGAGTGTAACATGGAGGTGGGTAGTGTTAATGTGGTGGGTGCAGGGGGCGGTCCGGTTGCTCTCCCAGTGGCGGCCCCTATTAAGAGCTATGCCAGTGTCGCTGCTGGGGGAAGTGGGGTTCCATCATCTTCGTCTCTGGGGACGGCTTTTTGCAACGGCGCCTCCTGCAGGCCTTACAGAAGGGTGAAAGGACGATCAATGTGTTTCCCCCTCGGGACTTCAAGGCGGCTGACATCTTTGCCTTGATCCATCCCTATGGTACATCTGAGTTTAATGTCACCTTTGTACGGGCGGAAGGGCTTAAGCTCTTCTGGTCCAACTATGAGCTGAGATACAACGAGCCCGAGTGGCGGGACTTTGCTGTGCAAGCAGTGTCCCGCCAGAGCGAGGTCAAGAAAGTGACCGTTCTTACCCGTAACGAATCACTATCTTGCTTTGACATCATGACCTGGATGAATCGTTATGGAGAGGTACTGGGAGTACCCGAGAAAAATCGTGATGAGTTTGGTATCTGGTCAGGGGCCTGGGGCCTGGTCAGGGGCCTGGACCTGGGGAGGGATCGGATCCTGATCTTCTACCGGGGGCAGCCTAAGCTGTGTCACAGGTGCGGCCATCTCGCTGCATCCTGTACAGGGCAGATTAGGTGTAACCTGTGTGGTGATCTCGGTCACCCGTACAGTCGTTGTCCTCTTTCCTTCGCTTTCAACCTCAGCGGATGAAAGCCATGAGGCTGAATCTGCTGGGGAGGGGACTACCAGTGGTGGAGGGGCCAGGGAAGAAAGACCCCTGCCCAGCTAAGGCGTCTAGAGAAGCGTCAACAGGAGAGAGAGCGGGGGAAGTCTCGGGCTGCTGGGACAACCTCTGGCGCTATCCTGGAGACCACACCTGTCGCTGAGGCCCCAGGGGATGATGTACTGGATGAGTAGGATCGAGAGAGGAAGGTGCCACATCCTCAGACTCCTCCCATTAGGAGAGTATGGACGAGGATAATAGGGCGTGGCTAGAGGAAAAGCGTAAGCGTGGCGCCAAAAAGAAGAAAAAGGGTAAAAAGAAGGGAGGTGTAAGATCTTCTCCCACCCTGACTAAGGTACCCAAGAAAGGTGCAACCAACCCCTCGCTGGTCGAACTTTCAAATCGATTCCTGGCCCTGGATGGAGCCTCTCCTGCCGATGGAGGGGCTGAGGGTGAAGGGCCAGAGGTGGCGGAGCCTGCAGGGGGTGCCGAGTCTCCCCCTGGGGAGTCAGGGTCCTCAGGAGGGGAGGGAGATGGACACCACAATATGTTTAAAAAGGGGGTGTTCATTTCCCGAGGGTGGTGGTAAGATGGGTATAAAGAAAGCCATCTAACTCAATCACTCATGATGGCGGCACCCACTCCGTTGACGCTGGCGTCCATTAATGTCGCCAGCATTAAGTCTGATGCGGCTAGATTTGCGGCCTTTGATTTTCTCTGCCGTGATGAAGCCCGACATTTTTGCAGGAGACCAGGCTGCCAGATTTGGTGGCCGTGTTTAAAGCTAAGAGGGAATGGAGACACGGGCCTTCCTATTGGTCTCTTGCGGCCGAGCCGTATAGCGGAGTGGCGGTCCTTTTTACCACACCGTTAGTTTCCCGGACACTCTTCCAGGGCCCCAAGACTCTGCCAAAGTTCTCGGCATCGAATTTGGCCAGGGGGATTACCCCATGCAAAACTGGGACGGCAGGCTTAAGATCACCGCTCAGAGGGTGGACCAGTGGAAGGGTTGGTCTTTGACCCTCAGAGAAAGGGTGAATCTGATCAAAACCTACCTGCTCCCATTGCTGATATATCTGGGCAGTGTGTGCATGTTGCCAGAACCCCTCTGGACTCGGGTCTACAGTCTGTTCTTCCAGCTGTTATGGGGGAATAGGCTGAACCTTATCAAGAGGGAGGTTACTTAGCGCACGAGGAGACAAGGAGGGTTGTGTATGGTCAACCCTGTGGTGTTCCTAGTGAATACCTTTCTTAAGATCAATGTAGCAAACCTCTGGAAAGAGAGGGCTCCTCCGTGGGTATACTCCTGCAGGGGATGGTTTAGGCCTTTCTTCCAGGAATGGGAGACAGGAGGGCGAGTGAAGGATCTCCGTACACCGCATGGGCATCTTCCGGCTTATGCTACTCCGGTTCTGAAGGTGATTCGCCGGTGGGGTCTGGGAATGTGGGAGATCAGGACCATGTCGAGGAAACTCCTTGACAAGAGGGTTCTGTTTGCCCGTTTCCAGAAGCCTCTGGCCCTCAGGGATTGCCCAAGTCGGGGGTTTGAGTTTATTGAATTCCATCAGGATCCCCTTGAAGTTTTGGGACTTGGCTTGGCGCTGCTTCCATGGAAAGCTGTGTGTGAAGGACAATCTGAAGTGTAGGAGCTCTGAGGAAAGGGGTTGTCCCCGGGAGGAGTGCGGTGGCCTGCTGGAGAGCATGGACCACTTCCTGCTTCAGTGCCCCTTTAACACAGTGGTGTACAACCGGGTGGGCGCTTCCATCCATTGGCCCGGGTTGGCCGGTCTCTCCTATGCGGAGTGGGCCTATGGAGCATTCAGAGGCCTGGGTGGCCGGGACCGCTGCACGTTATTCCTAGTTAGCCTAGTGGTCAGGTACCACACGTGGAACGCACGGTGCTTAGTAACGACGCAGCGTAAAACCCTCCCGGTGGATGAGGTGGTTTAGGAACATTGTGGGTGACCTGGTGAAGGTGCGCTCTCTGGAGTATGAGAGGCTGGGCACGGGGAGGGCCTCTCTCCTTTGGAGGGGGCTCTCCTTTAGTGTCCCTTAGTCTGTCATCTCCTCTCCTGGTGTTGGGCTGATGCTGCACAGAAGATTTTTGTTTTGTGTTCTGGGCATGTAGTGATGTTGGGCTTGCAGGCGCCGAACCTGGGCTTTATGTGGTTGGTTTATATGATTGTATTATATTTTCATCATGTTGTAAATAGTGTTTATATTGTATATATAGTGTGGTCTGGGATATAGTGTTAGGTTGGGAGGGGGGTGATGGTGGTGGGATTTTGGAACTGACATTGGACACTGGTTTGGACTTCTTAATGCAAACTTTGGACATTAGACCAGTCTAATGGAGGGAGTGGGCCTGGGTTTTCAGTTTATTAAAAAAAAAAAAAAATGTAACTAGAAGCAGAATAGTGAGTGCAGCTCTGAATTATTTTATTTATGTACAGAAGAAATAAATATAAAGCAGTAACAAGGAAAAAAAATACTTGTTTTGCATTCAGGATGGAATAATAACAATTCAGCGCAACACAACAAACATAACCTGTGCTTGGCAAAAAAGATGGCGGCGGCAGCAGCAGCGCCCCCAGCAGGACGCAGAGTGCAAGTAGTCACCTTAGCAGATCAGATATGAAAGTCTCCTTTTAATTAACCCCTTAATAGATGAGCAGCCGGTTGAGGGGTGTAAGGAGTCTCCCGCATCTCTTGGATTTTGCTAATGTGACAAAAAGTTAATTTTTATTTTAGATTTTTGTTGTTGTTGTTGCAGTTCCTGTGCTTTTAAACAATGATAGCAGCAGCGTCAGTCGCTGTGTGTGGATCCTTAGATCGTGTGCAGCATGATGACATCATGATGACATCACAGTTCTCCAGATGGGTTTAAGGCTGGTGATGATTGGTTCATGCTGCGGCCTGGTACTGAAATATCCACCTGCAGTCCAGCTACACCCAGGTATGTACATCTCACACATTTATGTGGTGCCTATGGTCCCAGGTATGTACATCATACATGTAGGTGGTGCCTATGGTCCTAGGTATGTACATCACACACGTATGTGGTGCCTATGGTCCCGATGATGATGATCACGTGTTCCTTGGGTTGGGCAAGTCAATAACTATGGGTGGATTGACCGGCTGGTAATTGACTGTACATACAGAGGAGTTAACGTACGTGGTGGTGCCGTCTGCCATGACGCCGTAACCTACAACATAACGAATATAATATTCAGCAAAATACTAGGACTCAGATTTTACCCCATTAAACTTCCAGCCCCTCAGGCAGTGGATGAAATGTGCATTTTAGAATTCCCTCTTTAATGTGAAATATAAATAGAAGAGAAGAGTCAAATTTTACCTGAGTTGAGTCAAGTTTAGAGGCTGCAGGAGTAGAGTCACTTCAGACCCCCTTACCTTCAGTTCTATAGCACCTGCATTAAAGATAAGATTCTCATCTTTCAGACCACATCAGGCTTGTGGTTCTGTGATCTACAGAACCAGAGATACAGACAGTTAAAAAATGGGAGGCAACTGCATCTTTATCTGTAGCTCGCATTGGCAACTATGGAACTGCATGTGTCTCTGGTTCTGTAACTCACTGTAAATCTGGAAGATTAGATTCTTATCTTTAATATGTCACTAGCAGCATGTTTCTGTGTGCTATAGAACCGAAGATGGAGATGTCTGAAGTGCCCCCTCCCAAAAATAAAATTTGACCTCTATATCTGGTTCTGTAGATCACAGAACCACAAGCCTGATGTAATCTGAAAGATTAGATTCTTATCTTTTATATGTCACTAGCAGCATGTGTCTACGTGCTATACAACCGAAGATGGAGATGTCTGAACTGCCTGCCACCACACTCTGAATGTTCGACCCATATTCCAGTTCTGTAGATCACACAATCACAAGCTTGACAGGATCTGAAAGATGAGAATCTTATTTTTCATGCAGAATGCTGTAGAACTGAAGGTAAGGGGTGTCTAAAGTGACTCTCCCCCTGCAGCCTCTAAACTTGACTATTCTCAGGTAAAATCTGGCACTTCTCAGCTCATTTTCACATGACTGTGGAGGAGATATATTTTTATTTTTCATTGGTAGATGGGAGAGATTTCACATCACTGACCTCAGCGGTTTGGGAGTTTAATGGGTTAAAATCTGGTGACCGATTCCCTTAAAGGGGTCATAACCTTTTAAAAGGGCCGTACCTTCATGGATGTGTCCAAACACGTGTAACCTGGGCTGGACTCTCCTCTGGACTGTGTTCAATAACTCTACACATCCCACTCGCTGTAATTTCTTGGGCACCCAATCCAAAAACCCTAAAAGAAAAAATATATATAAAAAGTAAAAGCAGCAGATTACACCCTAATGGGGTGTCCGAACCCCATCTTAACCCTGACCCTAGGGTTCGCTCACCTCTTCTTAAAACTCAGGAAGTGCTGGATTCGGACCCAGCATTTTACCCACCAGATAATCCCTTTACAACCAAATGCAGTGTATAGAGCTCCCTCTACTGGTGGCATTAGGTGGTTATCTTTTACATCTACATGTCTGCAGCTGAGGTTTCGGTGCTCTGTATTAGTAAAGCAGTTCTGTTAACCTTCTAAAGATATACTAAGAAATGATATTGGGCCGATGTTATGGAAGTGATTTAGAGATGAACGTGAAGCTCCTGCGCGGTGATTATATATGATAATATTGCCGGAGATGATATGTTATTAGGTATTTGGCAGTCGGAGCTGTATAATAATCACCTGCTGCTCGTCTCTTATGTCTCTAGTGCAGTAACCCGGCCGCCAGCGGGAATTATTACAGCGCATCAATGGCCGGTATTATGGATCTGCAGTATTACACACCCCGGAGCAGCGCTCAGCACTGCCGCACTGTGGGTTTTATACATTCTAGAACTATAAAAATATAACAATTGTCCGGAACCTCTGCGAGTGGCTACTGAACGGCGACAGATGAAAGGCCGGAGACTCATCCTAAACCGGACACATCCCCATCATATCCTGCGAATGCACATTGCGTCCTATGGTCGCCCTATCCGTACATTGGGGGTCATTTACTCAGGGCCCGATTCGCGTTTTCCCGACGTGTTACCCGAATATTTCCGATTTGCGCCGATTGTACCTGAATTGCCCCGGGATTTTGGCACACGCGATCGGATTGTGGCGCATCGGCGCCGGCGTGCACGCGGCGGAAATCGGGGGG
>CM033644.1:218520585-218549245 GCA_019512145.1 Engystomops pustulosus
TTAGATAGATAGATAGATATGAGATAGATAGATATGAGATAGATAGATATGAGATAGATAGGTAGATAGATAGATATGAGATAGATATGAGATAGATAGATAGATAGTAGATAGATAGATAGATAGATAGATAGATAGATAGATATGAGATAGATAGATATGAGATAGATATGAGATAGATAGTAGATAGATAGATAGATAGATATGAGATAGATATGAGATAGATAGTAGATAGATAGATATGAGATAGATATGAGATAGATAGATATGAGATAGATAGATATGAGATAGATAGATAGATATGAGATAGATAGATATGAGATAGATAGATAGATAGATATGAGATAGATAGATATGAGATAGATAGATATGAGATAGATAGATAGATATGAGATAGATAGATATGAGATAGATAGATATGAGATAGATAGGTATGAGATAGATAGATAGATAGATATGAGATAGATAGATATGAGATAGATAGGTAGATAGATAGATATGAGATAGATAGATAGATAGATAGATATGAGATAGATATGAGATAGATAGGTAGATAGATAGATATGAGATAGATAGATAGATAGATATGAGATAGATAGATATGAGATAGATAGATATGAGATAGATAGATAGATATGAGATAGATAGTAGATAGATAGATATGAGATAGATAGATATGAGATAGATAGATAGATAGATAGATAGATATGAGATAAATAGTGCCACGGCCTGGACCTCACACAATACCATGACAAAATCCTATGGTGAGGTCCCCAATAATAAACGGACCTTTGAAAAATGTCCTACCAGAAATCCAAAACAAAGTCCCCTACTGAAAAACCAGACCACCAGAGGCATGGACCATAGAGAAATCCACCTCTCTCACACAGGGAGATATAGAGCAGAGATATGGAGGAGATAAAGAGCCTGATTATCACCTTGTGCAAAAGATTCATGTGACTGAACAGAACCAACCAATCCAAACCCAGATTGTTCTTATTACAAGGTATATGGACACCACAACCATGTCCCTTATTATCAGTAGCTGGAACAATTAGGGCCTCAACGCCTCGGCCTTTGGATGTAAAGCACTAGACTCCAAGAAAAGTCTTAAGAACATAGACATACAAATCCTCCTAGAGACATGGACCAAGACAGAGGAAGAATCCCAGGTGCCCTCAGGATACAGGGAAATCTCTGCCCTGAAAAATCAGAAGACCAAGCAGGGCCGCAGCTCAGGAGGAATATTAGTATGGTACAAAGATGAGCTCCATGGGCAGATGACACCAGTGAGGAGACAACCACACCAGGCTCTGGTAAAGTTCTCATCTATGGAGACCTCAATGCCAGAACTGGGAGGGAGAAGGATTTCCTGACCATGGATGGAAACATCTTCATTGTTGGAGCAGAGACTGGTTGTCGTAGCCCCTCACTTACAGACAGAAACAGCTACGACAGCAGAGTTAACAGGAGCAGCAGGAAACTGCTTAACATATGCCGAGGCCTCGGACTCCATATATTAAATGGCTGCACAAAGGGAGACTCTTTCGGAAGGTGCACAATGAGCTCTCACGTAGGCACCAGTGTGGTGGACTATGCCATCACTGACATGGCTTCTATACATCAGGTCTACCAACAAACCATCGGCCCAAAAACCTCAGCAGACCGGCCTCTTCTGTCTCCCACCATCCTTCAAATGGTCAAAAACATTGGCTTCAAGATATAAAGACACCCCAACAGTCCAGAAGTCAAGGAAAAGTTCTAGAACATCTACACAACAGTGTATGTGATAAACCCACAGGGGGTAAACCAAGCCCCGACAGACCTCAACCATATACTGTACAAAATGGCAGAAATGTGCGATGTAAGGAGACACAACCACAAGAGGTCAAAAGGCAAACACCATCAGCATACAACATCAATACAAGTCCATACTCCGGAAAAAGAAATACAACCACATCTCCACCAAGCTCACCCAGCTCCAAGATGTCCTCCAGGACAACTCAACTATGGCACCACATGGGCAGTGAGGGGAAGGAAAGCAACCTCCATATCCAGAATGGCAACATCTGGCACCAAAACTCTACAAAGATATCCCAACAGAGGAACTAAACCAAGAACAAAAAGTCGTCAGAACAAAACAAGAAGCCCTTGAGGAAAACATTAGACTTCCAAAACCCTCTAGATACCCTACAGGGGGTAACAGAGAGCATATCCTTCATAAGATATAAAAAAGTTGGTGGCCCCGATGGCTTCCTACCAGAGAGATGATAAGATACAGTCCTCCTGAAATACAGGCCTACTGGCTACTTCCCATAGACCTGGAACCAAGGCCTCATCACCCCGTACACAAGAGCGGGGACAAATACGACCCCTCCAACTACCTAGGAATCTGTGTGAGTAGCTACCTGGAAAAGCTGTTCAATAGTGTCCTGAACAGGAGGATCTCCAGCTTCCTCGTCCTGCACATTGTCCTCACCAAGAGCCAAGCAGGGTTCATGCCAAACCATCGCACCGCTGACCACCTCTATACCCTGCACAGCCTCATCCAGAGCCACGTCCACGAGACAAAGCGGGGAAGGATATACGCCTGTTTTGTAGACTTTAAAAAGGCCTCTGACTCAGCGTGGCATCCAGGTCTCTTCCCGAAACTGCTGGAGAGTGGAAAAGGCGGGAAAACCTATAATGTCATCAAGAGCTCCTACGGAAGGAGAGCGGCCTATTTCCAGCAGAGTCGAGGGGTCAGACAGGGCTGAAGCCTAAGTCCAACGCTCTTCAACATCTACATCAATGAGCTGCAGCCCTGGAGGCCTCCTCCACACCCGGACTCACCCTACATGACACAGAGGTAAAATTTCTGCTATATGCAGGTGACCTTCTAATATTGTCATCTACTGAGAGAGGTCTCCAGAACAACCTGGAAATCCTGGAGAAATTTTGCACGACCTGGGCACTACCCATCAACCTAAAGAAGACCTCCGGTCAAAGTCTGGACAAAAATTTTTGACAGCATCATATCCCCCATCCTTCTGTATGGCAGTGAGGTCTGGTCAAGGTAGGACTCCAGTCCAATCAAAATATTTCACCTGGAGTTCTGCAAATACCTTTTCCAGGTCCATCGGAGCACCTCAAACAGCGGCTGTAGAGGAGAACTAGGCAGATTCCCTTTACATATTACAGTCCAGGAGAGGGCGCTATCATTCCTGGCTCACCTACAGAGCAGCAGGCCAGATCCCTTCCACCATAAAGCCTGGAAGCAGCAGGGGGTCCCTGGCAACCGGGGAACCCAAACCCAGCCGGACCCAAACATGGACCAACCACAGCTAACCAAAGCCAATATCATGGCGATGATAAACAAGGCCAAGGAGGGACATGTCAGTGACTGGAGGACCACCATAGAGTCATCCCAGAAGCCGACCATCTACCAGGGTCTACAGAGAGACTACAGACCGGCCCTGTACCTGGAGAAACTACCGGACCCCAGAGACCGTCAGATCCTGAGCCGCTGCAGACTGAACGCCCATAACCTCCTGGCCATGGAGTCTGGGTGGCACAGACCGAGAGCAGACTGTGCCAACAGTGCCAGGACCAGGAAGCCACGGAGGATGAGGTCCACTTCTTGCTACACTGCTCCAGACACTCAGCAGTGAGGGACACTCACTTTAGGAGACTCTCAGATCTCTTCCCTTCTGCTCCATGGAGGAGGAGAAAGCGGGAGGCGCGCCGTTGGACGATCCGATGGATTCGGACTGAGCGCAGGATTTAACAATTAAATTTGTATCGCAAGTAGATTAACTCCAGCGCACCAGAGCGGGGAATCGACACATGCAGGATATCGGGCGCACAATCTTCTTGAATCGCGGCAGATGTGCATTCCGGCAGACATTTCGAAACGGGGATCACGACATTACCGAGAAAGTGAATGTGCCCCATTATATCACTACCTGCCATAGACTGAGAGACATGTGATATACCATGGACTATAATAACCCCCCCCCCCCCCCCCCAACTCCATGTCCTCCTTCATCCTGTTCCCCAAGACACTGTACCCCACCTTATCCCCCACAATCCAATACTTTATAAATGCTTTGGCAATGCTAAACTGTGGGCCACATTTATCACTTGTTTTTTCTGTTGTTTTTGCGCCTTTTCGTTTAGGCGCACCGTTTTTGCGCCATTTTTGCGATTAAACGTCAAATTAGCCGCGCAGCTAAAATAACCACCTTTCCCTCATCTATCGTTCAATTCCAGATGTTTTGCTGCGCCTAATGATATTCATCACGTGCGACTTTTGCATTTAGGCGCAAAAACACTCCAGCCCGAAGGTGGCGTTATCTGAGAAGAAAGCACTGAGCCCCTTTGCAGAAGAGCTCATTTCTAGCAGCAGAGCTCAGCCAGACACTGGAACATATAATAGATACATGAGATACTCTGCAGACACTGGTACATATAATAAATACATGAGATACTCTGCAGACAGGAGCTGCAGACTCTATTTACAGTTCATCACCTTCTATTTACAAAATATTCTGCAAAACGCTGAGCTCACAGCAAGAGAGAAGAGAAGTTTGCACAAGTTGCAGAATGTTGCAGATACGACATACAAGTCTCCCCCATGTAATTCTGCACAGTATCACCAGTGTATCTGAGGGGGATACTGTGCAGAATTACAGGGGTGCAGCAGGAGATCAACACTGGGGGATCCCCTCCAGGAGAAGCCCCTGCTGAGGAGGTCACTGGGTGCTGGGTGTCACACACCTGGGTGCTGCTGTGAGTGTTATCTTCATTCTGGGCTGTGGGAGAAGCAGAGAGGAGCTTGTAGCAGGATCACATGTAAGTGTCCAAATCTAACATTGCGCCTAAACTGTTTTAAAGTAAAGTGATTAATAAGAGGCAGGAAATTACCTTATTACAGATGGTTGTAGCTTGTGATAAATCTGGCAAAACAGTGCGCCCGAATTTAGGCGCAACAACTACACTTAGGCGCACAAAAGTGATAAATGTGGTCCTGTATTTGGTCCTGCCAATAAAGCTTCTTTGAATTAAAAGATATGAGATCGATAGATATGAGATAGATAGATAGATAGATAGATATGAGATAGATATGAGATAGATAGATATGAGATAGATAGATAGATATGAGATAGATATGAGATAGATAGATAGGAGATAGATAGATAGATAACATCGCTTGATGAAGGTGTCACACACCGAAACGTCACCACTTGTTCAATAAAGTTCACCTTTTAATTTGAAATTTTGAACCATGGAGTGCTGCCCGCTTTTTACTTTATTTAGATAGATAGATAGATAGATAGATATGAGATAGATATGAGATAGATATGAGATAGATATTAGATAGATATGAGATAGATATGAGATAGATAGATAGATAGATATGAGATAGATAGATATGAGATAGATAGATAGATATGAGATAGATAGATAGATAGATAGATAGATATGAGATAGATAGATATGAGTTAGATAGATCTGAGATAGATGGATAGATAGATATGAGATAGATATGAGATAGATAGATAGATTAGGAGATAGATAGATATGAGATAGATAGATAGATAGATAGGAGATAGATAGATAGGAGATAGATAGATAGATATTAGATAGATATGAGATAGATAGATATGAGATAGATAGATATGAGATAGATATGAGATAGATAGATAGATTAGGAGATAGATAGATAGATATGAGATAGATAGATATGAGATAGATATGAGATAGATAGATAGATAGATAGGAGATAGATAGATAGGAGATAGATAGAGAGATAGATATGAGATAGATAGAGAGATAGATAGATAGATAGATAGATATGAGATAGATAGATAGATAGATATGAGATAGATAGATAGATAGATATGAGATAGATAGGAGATAGATAGATAGGAGATAGATAGATAGATAGGAGATAGATAGATATGAGATAGATAGATAGATATGAGATAGATAGATAGATAGATATGAGATAGATAGATAGATAGATAGATATGAGATAGATAGGAGATAGATAGATAGGAGATAGATAGATAGGAGATAGATAGATAGGAGATAGATAGATAGGAGATAGATAGATAGGAGATAGATAGATATAGATAGATAGGAGATAGATAGATAGATAGATAGGAGATAGATAGATAGGAGATAGATAGATAGATAGATAGATAGGAGATAGATAGATAGATAGGAGATAGATAGATAGGAGATAGATAGATAGGAGATAGATCTGTCCTGATCAGTACTGAGGAGCGGATCATTAATCCCCCCTCCGGCTCTGTGTATAGTCTCATCCATATCTGCAGATTGTATAGAAATGATGTAGAAGGCGTCAGGACTCATGAGCGCCCCCCTCCCCCATGTCTGTCACTGCCTCCCCCATTTCCTACAATAGATATACATTGGTAATAATTAGCTCCTCTGGGATTGCAGGGGAGAGAATGGCGGAGCAGCGGGGAGGGCGCAGGGGGATAGGCGGCTTGTCAGATGAACACTTCTCTTTGTAGTCTGACAATAGTCAAGTTTAACATATTTTTAAAGTGCAGCGTTCAGCAGTCTGGGAGCGGAGATGTTACCTGCAAAAGTTTAAATTGGTGTCGAATTTAATGTATATCCACAAGATATAAAGATGGACCGAGCAATATATACATTACACAAGGGCTATCAGTGCTACATCTATCTATACATCCATTCTATCTATCTCCTATCTATCTATCTATCTATCTATCTCCTATCTATCTATCTATCTATCTATCTATCTATCTCATATCTATCCATCCATCTATCCATCCATCTATCCATCCATCTATCTATCTCATATCTATCTATCTCATATCTATCTATCTATCTATCTATCTATCTCATATCTATCTATCTATCTCATATCTATCTATCTCATATCTATCTATCTATCTCATATCTATCTATCTATCTATCTATCTATCTCCTATCTATCTATCTCCTATCTATCTATCTATCTATCTCATATCTATCTCATATCTATCTCATATCTACACAAGAGCTCTCTATGCGATGAGGGGTGGGTGCCACAAGATCTTACAGTCTATAGGATAGGGAGGGTGCACAAGAGCTTACAGTCTATGAGCATGGGGGGTGAACAAAGCTTACAGTCATGAGCATGAGGTGGGTGCCAACAAGTAGCTTACAGTCTATAGATGAGGGGTGACACAAGGCTTACATTCTTGAGATGAGGGGGTGACACAAGAGCTACAGTCTATGAGGATGAGGGGTACACAAGAGAGCTTCAGCTCTATGAGTGAGGGGGTGACACAAGAGCTTACAGTCTAGAGGATGAAGGTGACACAAGAGCTTAACAGTCTATGAGGATGAGGGGGTGACACAGAAGCTTACAGTATCATGAGATGAGGGGGTCACACAAGAGCTTACAGTCTATGAGATGAGGGGGGGACACAAGACTTACAGTCTATGAGGAATGAGGGGGGTGGACACAAGAGCTTACAGTCTATGAGGATGAGGGGGGACAAATTTACAAGATCTTACAAAACAATACAAGCCTTTGAGAATGAGGGGGTGGGACAACAGACTATAACTCATCCAGCCGTATTGGAATGATTGGAGGGGGGGTTACCTACACCCAAAACAAGAGCCTATTGCAAAAGAGGGGGGTGGAGGACCACAGAGTAGCTGTAACACAACCCCCCCCCCCTCATCCTCATAGACTGTAAGCTCTTGTGTCACCTCCTCATCCTCATAGACTGTAAGCTTTTGTGTCCCCCCTCATCCTCATAGACTAGTTAAAGGGATGATTTTCTCCTCCTCCCAATTACTCAGACTCTGAAGGACCTGGAGCATCTTCAAGTATAAGTGTAAGAGGAGAGGTTCTCATAACCCTAAGGAGATGGGGCTATTTTGTTACACCCCCTTTTTTGAGAATAGGGGTTACAAAGAGCATCTCTCACTCCGGAGGACCTGTGCTGTCCTGTATTACTTAGCCAACCTACTGTTTTCAATGAGCAATGTGTAATACAGAATCTCCCCTCCGGGGGCAGTGCAGAGCAATCACACACTTGCTGCCAGGTTGGTCATAATTGACATCTGAACACTTAAGAATTTCAAAAATCATCATAGAGATTGTTCAAAAAGTTCCAATAAGTTTTAGGATTACCCCTTTTATGGGGAGATGTACTCTGTCTAGGCCCCTAATCTCTTGGCCAGGGTGAAGTGCAGCTACAAAGAGCGTCTATCAGTCTGGAAGACCTGTCCTGCCTTGCATTACCTACACCACCCATTGATTTTAATAGGCACAGTGTAATACACAATCTCCCCTCCGGGGGCAGCGCAGGGAGATAAAACATTGGGGCAGATTTACTTACCCGGTCCATTCGCGATCCAGCGGTGCGTTCTCTCCGGTGGATTCGGGTCCGGCCGGGATTTATTAAGGTAGTTCCTCCGCCGTCCACCAGGTGGCGCTGCTGCGCTGAAAAGCATCAGAACGCGCTGGAGTTCACCGAGCCGGGCTGAGTGAAGGTAAGTGCAAGCTCCGCGACAGATTTTTTTTTTTAAATGCGCCCCCCGATTTCCGTTGCGTGCATGCCAGTGCCGATGCGCCACAATCTGATCGCGTGCGCCAAAATCCCGGGGCAATTCAGGGGAAATCGGCGCAAATCGGAAATATTCGGGTAACACGTCGGGAAAACACGAATCGGGCGCTTAGTAAATGACCCCCACTGCCTCTTTCCATCTGAAAAATGGGGACAATTTGCTATTAGGGCCTTACGATTGTCCGTACCCCTTTAACAAACCCCATCAACGGCCCTAAACAAACTCTAAAAAGGGAGACTCCGAAAAACCAGACATCAAAGTTTCATACGGAAGAAGGAGGAATGAAGAAGCCAAAATTTAATAGGATAAATGAAGGGAAAAAATGAAGAAGTTTTGCAGATTTGACAGTATTTTTTCGCGGTGACCTGTGCCGTCTCTCTCCTGATTATGCAGCGGAGGCATTTTGTTCTGCGGCGGCGGCGGCTGCTGGAGGACCAGACAGCCCCCAGACCTCATTAGCGGCAGCATATGTTTCTGTTAGTGAGATTTTAATAGCGGGATGTCGCCGCACGATATTTATGGCTGGGAATTCTGACTTCTGTCGTAGGAAGGCGCGGAGCTGCTCACGGGGAGAGTAATCACTCTCACTATTCAATTTCGGATCCGTTCCGTTACTGACGACTAGGGGCCTCCGTGGTGTGCAGCGTCAACACACACCGCGCCATGTTGACAAGACTTAGATTAATCTAAATGAATGAAAATTACCACAGAAAACTGGTGTAGAAGTGTCTCATCTCCCTACAGCGCTCCCACAGGAGGAATGATGTACTACACCACCGGCCTACACCAGATTTATCACGCTTTAGGAGCGTTTCCTGAGGTAAAAGATGGATGAAATTTAATCATTTTGGCATTTGGAGGTGGGGTAATGGGCGAGGCCACCTTCCTCCGCCATATTTATCATCTCTTAAGCAAGGTTACTGAGGTAAAAAGGTGACTCAAATCTAAAATATTTTGCGCAAATGGGTTTGTTTGCTGATATCGTGGCAAAGGCATGAAATGGTTAGGTTACCGTCATTCCCTACAGCGCTCCCACAGGAGGAATGATGTACTACACCATCGGCCCACATCAGATTTATCACGTTTTAGAAGCCTTTCCTGAGGTAAAAGATGGATGAAATTTAAACATTTTGGCAGTTGGAGTTTTTCCGCCGCCATTCGAGGCGCGGTAATGGGCGAGGCCACTATCCTACGCCATATTTATCGTCTTTTAAGCAAGGTTACTGAAGTAAAAAGATGACTCAAATCGAAAAAGTTTTGCGCAAATGGGTTTGTTTGCTGATATTTGAGGCATGGCAAAGGACCACCAATGCAACATCTTATTTATTATCTTTTAAGCAAGTTAACTGAGGTAAATGATGACTGAAATCAAACATTTTCTGCATAGATTAAGTTTTTCTGTTTCTATTGGAGGTGTAGCAAGGACGGGGTATCTTACTTCTGCCATGTTTATAGACTTTTAATCCAAATTTGTGAGGTAAAAGGTGACTGAATTCTAAAAATTTTGTGCAGATGGGATGGAGACACGATGAAGGCGTGATATGGGCATGAAATGGTTAGGGTGATGCCACACATGGCGTTTTGAACCCGTTTTTAAAAAGTCAGTTAAAAAACGCATCCTTTTTTTTTTTAAAACACATCCGTTTTTGACAGGTTTTACGCTGCCGTAGCACGGCGGGCAACGGCAGCGCATGGGGAGAGGAGGTGAGTGCAGTTCACCCCCGCCCCTCTCCATAGGAACACATGGCGCACGGTGCCGTACTACGGAGAAAGGACATGTCCTAACTTTTTCCGGGGTACAGAGCGGTACGGTGCCGCACGTATATACGTCCTCTTTGCGGCAGTGTGAATGCAGCCTTAGGCCGGCGCCACACAGGGCGCTTTGTTTCCATAGAAACGCCGATGCGATCAGGCCGAGGCCCGCCCCGGTGGGCGCGACTTTGTCTGTGTTTGCGTTTGCAAGCGCAGACAAAGCGCCCTGTGTGGCGCCGGCCTTAGGCTAACTCACCTCAGCCATATTTATCATCTTTTAAGCAAGCTTACTAAGGTAAAAAGCTGACTGAAATCTTAAAATTTTTGCTTATTTATTATCTTTTATGAACCTTTACTGAGGTAAATGATGACTGAAATCGAACATTTTCTGCATAGATGGGTTTTTTTGTTTCTATTGGAGGTATAGCAAGTACGGGGTATCTTACCTCTGCCATGTTTATCAACTTTTAATCAAATTTTCTGAGGTAAAAGGTGACTGAAAACTAAAAATTTTGCGTCGTTTGGATAGACACGATGAAGGTGTGATATTGGCGGGGCCACTTGCGACTTATTTATATCTTTTTTTACTGAGGTAAAACATGGCTGACGTCTATACTAGCTTCTTAGTGTTGTAGATATGTGCTCAGGCTTGCGGAGTCATGTGGCCCCGGGCGTCATCAAGACTGGTGTGCAAAATGCCCATCGCGATGTGTAGTCACTCTCTTCAATACAAATCACTGCTGGCACCACCAGCGATCAACTGTGATATGTTAGAGAACCTGGCATCAAGTGTTTCATTTCCCCACAGCACTCCCACAGGAGAAATGAGGTATTACACCGTAATTAAAAATTCTTGTACTGTGTTTGTATGTGAAGGAGATCTCCCCCAGAGATGGGGACACTCTGTGTCGTCACTCTCGCCTTGACAGATGAAGTAACTTAAAGGGATAGTCTGACTTCAACAACCCTTTATATCACAGGCCTCAGGAGGTTTATGTCTACGAGTCCTCCAGTTAGGTTTTGAGACAGTTCATGCTTTACGGCCGCATGAAAGTTGACTTGAGAGGCCAAATATGACGGCTTTATATCCTCATAGCTCATTACTGATTAATACTTGGTTAATAATACCGCCAAATAGTGTAAAAAAAATATATATATTGTGACCAAGTACAACTCCTACATAGACGTTTTCGAAATGATGTGTGCTGTACTATGTAATTCTCCCATATAGTGCAAAAATAATACCGTAATAACTTGCAAAAGAGGCATTATATATGGTGATACCAGTAGTGGTGTGTTATCTGGCAGCATTACTTAGGAACGCAATGGCGCTATTATTTGTAGTTGATCTTTTGTATGGCAGTAGTATTTCCTTTACTTTCGTGCAGAATTATTTCCCTATCGTCCAATATTAGTCGGGAGGTTGTGCCACCATTCCATAGACACCGTTTTAACTGTATTATTTTGAGGTTTTTAAAGAATTTTTGGGCATAATATAGCCGTATTATTTACAGCACCATGTGGCGGCATTACTGTAAGTTGTCAAAAACCTACAAGTACGCGAGGTAGTCAAGAAGGGATCCATGTTATGAGTATATGGCGGTATTAATGTAACGTTGTGAGCACTTAGTGGACATATATGGTCAGAATACGGCTACGGGCACATCCATGTATTGGGTTTTTAGGACTGTGTGTAGTATACGGTAGTTTGGTTACCGTATACCTTACACTATGCAATTCCCATCAGGGAGCAATACTGAGAGTCGTGTAATAGTGCCGCCACGTGGTTGACCTAGCTCCAGCTGTGTGCATTGAACGCTCTCACCCAGCATGACACAGTCTAATAGAAGCAGAATGGACGACTTAAAGGGGCGACTTAAAGGGGAAGTTCCCTCACTACACCAGGAGTCCAAAAATAAAAATGGGAAATATGACATCAAAGGGGATTCTGGGGTTCGGCTCTTCTTTAAAGCAACAAGAGAAGAAGCCGTCCCCTTAATTATAACATTAGGCCGTATAATGCCGCCATATGGTGCAATAATATCGCAATGCACAACCTGTAATAACATTTACTTAGAAGTGCACATTTATTTACAGCTGTTTTGGGCTTCAGCTGAAGTCAATAAATTACATGATGGTGCCTCTTAAAGGGATTGTCCAGAAAGAACTGAAATCTGGACAACCCCTTTTAACAAAATATACAAATAATAGTGACTCAAAGAGCCCACATAATCCTGCCATATAGTAACCACAGAATACCAAACATCCAATACCTAAATAATACCGCCATATGGTGCATGACACCAAGGAGTTTGAGTTAAAGAGTCTGGAGTGTCCCTGTTTTTAAAGGGGTATTGTGACCTTAAAGGGGATGTGCAAAATCCAAACTGCAAAGTATCCTTCTCATTGCATCCTCTTCCCTTAGGGGCCTTCACCCAACTTTCCACAAATCCTAATATGTAAGGTCCTTTTATAGACATATGTGGAAAGTTTAATGACGCGTCTATGAGCACAGTAATCCGCACTGAAAATGGGTGTGACCCAACTTTCCATGAACCCTGAATGGCACTGAAATCTGGATCTGTTGTGTATAATCCCATTCAGGATGTGAGGAAAGCTGAGTAATTAATTCTATAAGCAGCATAATGGCTGCTAACATGCCGCTCAGGGTTCCCGGAAAGCTGTGTGATGACGCTGCCCCAATAGGTTGTCCCTAACTTTCCACAGATGCTGAACGGCATAAATCTAGTAATTTTGTAATCATGTAGTTGTACATAACCATTCAGGGTCCATAGAAAGCTGGATAATAACTCCATTAGTGCCTCTTAAGCCACTCACAATCCATGGAAAGCTGGATAACTTTTATGTGCATGTCGTTTAGGGTATGCGGAAAGTTGAGTGACGAGCATTGAAGTAGCAACTATCCCCAGCTTTCTGTGGATTCTGAATGACACAGATTTGCAATATTTTAACATTTCCCTTTTACTTTAATATACACCGATCAGGGTCCTGGAAAAGTTGAGTGATCACCTTTCCCGTGTATACAATTATGAAAAATTATGTTCCATGGAAAGGCAGACAATTATACCCATCGGGGTTCCTGGAAAGCTGAGTGGTAACCCCATATGTGTTATGTCAACTATAAGTGGTCACCCAGCTCTTCTCAGAAACGGAAGGGCATTTGACATTCTTTAAATACGTACATATTTGTATATTCCATCCAAAAATAGATGTATTTGTAATTCAGGATCCTGGGAAAGCTGAGTGATTACCCCTATACCTGCTCTATAATGTCACCCACAAGTGTCTATCACACAGCTTTCCTCAGAACCTGAATGACGGATAACATCAATGTTTCATCCATCTATTTACTAATCTACTTAATAAAAATATGTGTGTCTGTTAACCAGAATCCTGGGAAAGCTGAGTGATTACCCCTATATCTGCTCTATAATGTCACCAATTATAGTGTCTATCACACAGCTTTCCTCGGAACCTGAATGACAAGTAACGTGTATGTTATGTACATCTATTTCTTTAAAAAAAAACATGTGTATCTGTTATTCCTGGTCCTGGGAAAGCTGAATTATTACCCCTATACCTGCTCCATAATGTGACCCACTAGCGTCCATCACACAGCTTTCCTCAAAACCTGAACGACAATTAACTTTAATGTTACGTACATACATTTAATAAAAAGGGCAAAATGTATCTGTTATTCAGGGTCCCGGGAAAGCTGAGTGATCACCTCCCATAATGGAAATAAAATGAAATAAAATCAATTGGATAAATGAATCTATTAAATTACATTCAATTCTACACAACAGTAAAAAGTTAGATGTTGCTCAGGGTCCTGGGAAAGCTGGGTGATGACCCCTAAATCGCAATTTAATTAGTATAAATTAAATTTTAGCCATTAGCATGCGGGTGAAGTCAGATGCTGCTTGTGGTCCTGTGTGACAGCTGGGATAACACTGGGGTTGCCACCAATATTCCCTTCTCCAGGTGATTTGATAAATTTGGGTACCGTCCCTTTAAGACTGGCATAGTATCGGGCTGGCATCTCTCCTGGCAGACGCCGTTCCCCATGTAAAGACAATAAGCCCCAGCCGGGAAGTTACGGATCAAACTGCGCCGCCACAATCCGCACCTGGGACTTTTGTCCGCATCTTTGCAGCGTTTCTACACTTTATGGCAGCAGAGTCGATCCTAACTGCTGGCGGCGATCACCCTGATCACATATAATAAGGTCATTAAATTCAAGATTCCCCCCCCCCCCCAATACACAATGAAAGAAGTGACGCCCCCTGCAGGGCACTGACCTCCGCACGGGTGACAGAAGCTTTTGTCCGGGAGGCGGTGGCGGAGGAGCGGGTCCTTCCTCGCTGACAGCCGCGAGTCTCATGTGCGGGAGGAGAGCGCGGCTGGTGTCTGGATACGGGGGGTGTGGATGCCCAAGATGATTGACACCGCTCCCCGCGCACCCCCTATAGTCGCACCTATACACGCCGCCCGCTTATTAGCACAGAGGAGGGGTAGTAACAAAAAAACATCGCTTTATGGCGTAGAAAAGGAAGCGCCGATTGCTGCTCTAAATCTCAAAACACGCAGCAGGGACGAGTTTGTCATTGAACTTCTTTTTTTGCCCTATGACTCCAATGTCAGACGATCCGGATAACTCACGACCAGTGACCAACTCAGCTCTGCTGCATCCAATGACTATGTCGGCTCTGCTGCATCCGATGACTATGTCGCTTGCTGCATCGACGATGCATGTGGCTTGCTGCATCCAATGACTATGTCGGCTCTGCTGCATCCAATGACTATGTCGGCTCTGCTACATGCAATGACTATGTCGGCTCTGCTGCATCCAATGACTATGTCGGCTCTGCTGCATCCAATGACTATGTGGGCTCTGCTGCATCCAATGACTATGTCGGCTCTGCTGCATCCAATGACTATGTCAGCACTGCTGCATCCAATGACCATGTCGGCTCTGCTACATGCAATGACCATGTCGGCTCTGCTACATGCAATGACCATGTCGGCACTGCTACATGCAATGACCATGTCGGCACTGCTACATCCAATGACCATGTCGGCTCTGCTGCATCCAATGACCATGTCGGCTCTGCTACATCCAATGACTATGTCAGTCCTGCTCCCTGCTACATCCAATGACTATTTCGGCTCTGCTACATCCCATGACTATGTCGGCTCTACTACGTCTGTTTGCAGAAAGTAACGAGTTCAGCTCTGCTACATGTTTCAAGACAACTGACTCAGCTCAGCTATACCAGTGTGTGTGTGTGTGTGTGTGTGTGTGTGTGCATATGACTCAATGATGTCTGTGTATGACATGCTCAGCTCTGCTACATCGGCATAACACAGGACATCAGCTCTGCTACGTATGTCATTGAAGTGTACCAAATAACCAACCCGGCCCTGCTATATCTGTAGATATGTTTCAATGAATGTCTTTCTCCTAACTCAGCTCTGCTTCATCACATCTCCATAGCACAGTGACTTAGCACTGCTACATCTGTCTAGATGTCATCTTACTAGGAATTTAGTAATGTGACCAACTCGGCTCTGCTATATCTGTAGATACATTACAACGTACTTCGTCCTTCCTTATACGCTGACTTCTGTCAAGTGACTAACTCAGCTCTGCTTCATCGCAGTGACCTCTTTTATACCAGCTCTGCTACATCTGTCACCTTACCAGGAATTCAGTCAAGTAGCCAACTCGGCCCTGCTAAGTCTGTCAGTTGTCCACATCATCTATCACTCTGCTATATCTCCTACGACACACGACAAACTCAATGACGACCACATCGGCATCACAATGAGCGCCTCAGCTCTGCTATATCTCCATATCCCTTCACATGACACACTCCTTACTGCTACATCTGTATTCATAACAGCGTCAACGTGAATTCAACCAAACGATCAACTCGACTCAACTACATCGGGATTTCTCTTCCAATCCGATCATTTCATCAGGATCAGTCAGAGGAGCAACTCAACTCTGCTACATCTCAGTATATTCCCCAATACAAACCACTCATCATCAGGACACGGCTGAGGTTACAAGCTACTGCTCGCTGTTATCAGCCAGACTGTAGTCCTCCTCACTGAGGTCTCATCCCCTTTCTCTCCAGGTCATTCTATAGAGTTGTATGAGATGTGAGAAAAGTTCTGTACCTTTAGCGCCACCCTTCTCCACAGGCCATATGCAGTATTGCAGCTGTGACACATATCTATTAACGCTGCAATACCATACATGGCCTATAGATAATGGCGGCGCTGTTTCGTTTTCTAAGCCGCTCCATCCTCTGTTATAACAAGATAAAAGATAAAAATTCTTTGTCTTCTTGAAACAGCGCCCCACATGGTATACAGGTTGTATCTGGTATTGCAGCTCAGTTTTATCCATTTTACGTTACTTTAGTTGCAATACCAGATACAACCTTGTGACCCAGTGTGGCGCTGTATCTAAACCTGAGCAGTCCGTGTTTATATTTCAATTCTGTACAATCCCTTTAATTCCGGGCCCATTTTCCACGTTAATGCTCAGGTTATTTTCCTGTTTTTCTCGCCTTCTCCAAGTTACAACTTTTATATTTTCCAGTCACCAAAGCCGTTGTGGGGTCTTGTTTTTTTTTTTTTTTTTTCGGGAAGAAATGTAGTTTGTAATGGCACAATTTTGGGTTACATACGTCCTATTGGTGAACTTTTATTAACCCTTTCTCTGTATAATATTTTTTTAAAAAGAGCTAAAATTTTACGGCATTTTTTTTTTTCTAATAAATTTTTTTTTCTGGAACCTAAATAAACATAAAAACTTTTTTTTTTCTCTCTGGGTCAATCCGCACACAGCGATTCCAAATGTATAGGATTTTTAAAATTTAATGAAGTATAATGAAGTCCTTATAGGAGGAAAAAAAACCTTTTCCGTCATCGCTTCCAACTTTTGATTTTTTTTTTTTTTTTTTTTAATTATCAATGTGCTCGTGTGGGGACTTATTTTTTGCCTAAAGTTTGATATAATTTTTTGTGTGATTAAAAAATGTCAATGCGGGTGGCATTTTTTTTTTTTGTCTTAAGGGATAAATACTATCAAGGATTTTTAGCCTGGGTTGGTACGGGTGTGGAACTACTTACCCGTTCCGACGAGGATTCGGGTCTGCCGTGATTCACTAAGATAGTGCGTCCAATTTCCTTTCCAATTTCCAAGCTGGCGCCGATGCGACACAATCTAACCGCGTGCACCAAAAACCTGGGGCAATTCAGCGCAAAACGGAAAAATTCGGGAAACCCGAACAGAAATGCGGCGTTTAGACCCGTAGTAAATGTGCCCCAATGTGTGTTTATTTTATGTTTTTACTTTTAAAGGGGTGGGCAAATTTTGTGTGTGTATTTTTTTTTTTTTTAGTCCTCATTGGACCCCTGCGCTGCCTGTGACGCACCCTGTGATCGCTGCTGCAGGGTGCTAATGGGCGGCAGAGTGAGCTTACTCCCCCTGCACCCACTTAGACACTGCTGTCAAACATGGACCATGGTGTCTAAGGGGTTAAACACCCGGGACCACAGCTTTTCCGATCCCGGGTGTTAGTGTTGGGGCGTTGTGATAGCAGGAGGATGCGATGTCCTGCAATCTTCTGTCGTCACATCAGGAAAATGTACCTTAAATTACCAAATTTACCAAAAGTACCAAAAATACCTGATACAACCGTTGTTAAGGTGTTAAAGGGGTTGTCCACTTTACCTCATGTTTTTTGTAATGTGTAATATTAGGTAGTTTACCATATATACATCTATTACTAGTTGTTCTCCGATTTTTACCTCAAGATTTGTCTTTTACCTCATCAGCCAGACATTCCTGTCCACAAAATGGCCGCAGATGGAGGGTCATGTGATCTCTAACAGTCCAGGAACAATTACCCCACCAGGACCTTAGGATAGTATTCATGAATATAAAATTAAGGTCCTGGCAGGGTGATTCGTCATGGACAGGTAGAGATCCCATGACCCTCCATGTGCGGCCATTTTGTGGACAGGAATGTCTGGCTGATGAGGTAAAAGACAAATCATGTGGTAAAAATCGGAGCAGAAGTAGTAATAGATGTATAATATGAGGTAGTTTACCAATATACATTACAAAAAACATGAGGTAAAGTGGGAAACCCCTTTAACACCTTAACAACTGTTGTATCAGGTATTTTTGCGGCCATCTGAGGTACTTCTCCTGATGTGACGACACACTTACATTACATAAAACATGAGGTAAAGTGACCATCCCCTTCCAACACCTGTTGTATCAGGGGTTTTTTTTGGCGGCCATTTAAGGTACTTACAATACATGAGGTAAAGTGGCCAACCCCTTTAAGTGACTAGCTGCAATCCCAGGTACAGTCTATGTACTAGAGGGGCGCTATTTCCATGTGTTTTTACGGATCTGTAATACACTGAGGCCCTCAGACACATGTACCTGCGTGTCTAACCTGTAATAGAGATGTAGCAGGGCTGAGGTTGTTGCCTGGCACAGGTCATGTAGCCCCGAACCAGGACATGTACTCCAGGTAGGTTGGCACCCACCTCCCCCTCTACACCCTCACTCCCAGCTCTCTCGGATGGTAGTATTTTATTCCTGCCTCTTTGCTGCCCTCTCCTGTCATATCCTAGTAATACATCTCCCATACAGATCCGACTTTAGTAACCTAGTCCCCCAATTTGCTTCTAAAATTTTGAGATTTTTTGTATCTGACCATCCTGAAAAAAATTTCAATTGATCATCTTAAAGGGTTATTTTAGAAGATCCCCTCCGAAAAATAAGATATCCCTAGGTTTTCTCACTCCTAAAACCCCAAGTGGTCAGATATAATCTGTGTGTGAGACTTCTAAACTGGTGTTCAGTTTCCCTACAGCACCCCCGCAGGAGAAATGAGGTATTACACAACGTACTTTGAAATGTATGAATTTTTTCCTGTTAGTCATGGATGGGCTGGGTCCTCCAGAGTAGAAGATTCTCTCTGTAGATGGTCTTCGCTCGGGTTTAGAGATGAGGTTTCTAGATGTGGGACCCTCCGTTTAAGGGGAAAGCTGGGTGGTGGGAACCCAAATATAACTTGAATTAAAGGGAAACCATCAGCAGCATCGGGGACCTTAAACTCAACCAATGGAACAGTACATTTTGATTGATCAGGGGCCAGAAACCTACTGATAGGATCCCTTTAAGAACATAAAACTTGAGGATTTTCCCCCATTAAGGCTGGATGTGACAGGATTAGTGGAGTTTTAAGACTCGGAAAATTGGGGTGGGAGGAGCCTTTTACCTGATCATCACCCTTAATGGTTCCCTTCTGCTTGCTCACCATTAGTTGATCCTCCAATGCTCTGAATTTTTATCTTTTCGGTTATGAATTATAGGCATATGAGGGCTTGATTTTTTTTTTTTTTTTTTTTTTAGGAGGAGTAATATTTTTTTGATGGCACCATCTTCTCTTTAGAGGCAAGCTGATTATTAGTGGACAACCCCTTTAATGTTTTATATAATGTATTTGAAATTCTAACACCAGTAACTAGTCATAATTCTGTCTATGGAGCTGTGTGAGGGCTTGCTTTTTGTGGGCGGAGCTGTAGCTTTAAAGGGGTTTTCCCACTAAACACATTTTCCACAGCATAAGGTCTAACTTGCTGATCGGTTGAGGGTAGTCAGATGTACCCCTGGTCAGACCCCTCGTCATTCCCCGAGATAACCGGAGACGCCGGTCGTGCACGGAAAATCTCGATCAGCTACATAGAGATGAAAAGGGCACTCCGACCATGAGCGACCGTCGGGGAGTGACAAAGGCTCCGATTGGGGTACATCGGACTACTACGATCTCTTGTTTTCTCTCACTGAGACCCCCATCGATCAGCAAGATAGGCCCTATCCAATGGACAGGGCCTAATTTGTTTTGTGAGAAAACCCCTTTAATGGATAATATTGAAAAGCCATTATTTTGTTTATTTTTAGTTTAATTATTCAGAATTTTATGTGTACAAAAGTTCTAAAATCCCAGTGTATTTTTTACTTCATATTTTTACAATTTGACTAATGGGAAGAAGAGCAAATAGGAATTTTATCATGGCAGGCCTGGGAGTCTCCTCAAGGCCTCAGTCTGCCATGACAACCAGTTGGCACACCCATCGGTTTTGTCACAGGAAATGGGTGGGGCAATTCTGTTGCTGACCTCTCAGATGACATGGTTACTACTGACCACAGAATCTGAGGGGTTTATGTGTCATTGATCAGAGTTGTCTCTAGTTACAGATGCTTAAGGTGGGAGGCAACAGCTGTTATACAGAGGGCTCAATGTCATGAGCCCGTGTCATATATGCCGAACAGTTAAAGGGGTGGTCCCACGGTTCAATGTTATCCTGTGTGTAGGGGATAACTTGTCAAGTGGAAGGAGTTGTCTTCTGATCTCATAAACACATGCAGACTGCACCTGCCACCCATTCATTTGGGGGAACTGGACCCTCATTCACGTAGTAAGTGGGGGGTCTCGCCAAACAGCATCTCCTTTTAATGGGGGATAAAATTAAAGGGATTATCCAGGATTACAAACATGGCAGGTCGTGTGTGGTATTACAGCTCAGAGCCTTTGTATATGGTAAATAGCTTTGAGCTGCAACACCAAAAATAACCTGCGGACAAATGTGGTGCTGTTTTTTTTTGTAGTAAGAAGCCATTACTAGACATTCCCTTTAAATCCTTAGAAACCCCCCCCCCTAACCGAGGTACAATACTTGTCGGAAGATGTGGTGCTGTTAAGTCTTGTACACTACTACTGATCACAATATAGATAAAACCTCTGCTTGCTGTCAGTGAGAGTAACGAGAAATCCCATAGGACGGTCACATGACACGAGAAACGTCTGTAAAATTAAAGTCATATTTTTTTTTTTTATTATTATTACATTCTTGGCAATTTTAGATGCAAACTTGTTTCTGGTACAAGGAGACTGGAGTTTGTGACTACGAGTATGATACAGGGTCTAGCGAGAAGGCGGAAGCGAGGGCGAGACGTCTTATACATCGAGATTTCACCTTTGTGAATATCAAAAGGTTTAAATATTACAACTAAGACAAAACATATGTACACTTTATGGATGTATATTACAAGACACTTCAGGATCGGTGGCTTCACTTTTAAAGACGCAGCAATAATTAAAAAAAAAATGTTCCATTAATGGGAATCAGTCCAGCGCATAAACAGAAACTGGAACAGGAAGTCGACAGCTCTACTTCCTGTGTAGTGGTCAGAGCAGGTACTGCAGATTACCAAGTACCTTCATACATATGGAATCTAAGCTGCAGTGACTCAGTTCAGGCACTACACAGAGAACAGCGCCGTCTGCTTCACATTTAATTCTATTTGTATTATTATTATATTTTTTTTTTCGGGCGTGCTGGGTGTTGGATTCCCCCTCAATTTGATATTGAGGACATTGCTTCACAATAGGTCAATTTTTTTGGGCCATGAAAACCCCTTTTAATGGGGGTTGTACTGAATTGTAAAATCATGGGCACTTCTTTTCTACACAGAGTGCCACAATTTTTTAGTGGTTGTTTCTGGTACTGCAGATCAGCGCAACTTTAAAAGGTTGCCTGTACCCCCTCTTGTTCAGCTTACTGGGGGTATGACAACCCCCAGTGATAACAAAGAGAAGCCAAAGTCCCTCTTAATCCAGACTGAAAGTGCGACACTGTCCCAACAGCCTTCAGAAGTGAATGGAGCCCCCTCCACACCTCTACACTGATGCCCCATTCTCTTGGATAGACCATAAGTGTCTTTAATAACCCCTTTAAGTGAACAAGGCCGAGCTGTAATACCACATTCAACCTGTAGGCAGATGCAGTGCTCTTTCTGGATGAAGTTTTTTTTTTTTTAAAGCCTCGACAGTTCCCCTTGATCATGTGGTATGATCTGACTACACAAAGGTCGTTTGTAGTCTGTTACCTTGGAGACATATATAATGGGGAGGATTATATGGAGACATATAATTGCGTGATTAGTTGCAATTCCCTGTGCAGAGAGCCAGAAATTCTGCATATTCCGCCCCCTATGCCATTGGGCAGGAAGTGGGAGGTGCCCCAGAACCTCCTGATCCGGAAAGTTCCAGGGGGCGGGGTTTGGATCATGCGCTGGCGCATGATGCTTCCCCCCAATGTCTACGCCTATTCTTTTTTTTAGAAAGAATATAAGTATAGTTGTCCAAGACAGAACAGTCCAAATTTGGATTTATTTTACCCCAACAAAGCCCCACCCACAAAATGGCTGCCTTAAAAAAAACTTTTGGGATATAAAAATTGCATAACAATAAAAATTACATAAACATAACAACAAAAAACTTTGCGCATCTCGTAAAAGTGAAGCCACCAATTAGACTAAGCTAATGGCAGAATAAATAAAATACACACTACATAGTAACTGTATACTCAAAGATATTTTTTTTGTTTGTTTTTTAGAATTTCCTGTACAATTTTTTTTCTGGGGGAGGGGGGGGGAGGACAATATTTTATATAAGGGAATATAGAGGCAAAAAAAAAAATCTTGAGATGACAAAGAATTTAAAAATTTAAAAAAATTTCGAGAAAAAAAAAAAAAAAAAAAAAAAGATTGTGGCGATATCAGGTTTAACAGCCCCAGACAAAGCTCTTCTTAAAATCACTTACATCTGCTCCCATCCCATATTTTGCTTCAAGTGCTCAAAAGGGTTAATTTTTACATTTTTATGGTTTTATTGTCAGTGGTGAGGAGCAACCAATGGATTCTTTATGGATTCTTAGGATAGCTCAGCAGTGTTTGATTAGTTGGGTCTGAACAGTACGATCGCTGCTGATCGTCAAAAACAAAGTGGTCGTTATACTCTATTGAGTGCTGACATACATTTATTTTGCTGATTGGTGGATGTTCAAGGAGTTCCGCTCCCACTGATCACCGATGTTCCACCCCAAACCTAGGATAGGCACTCGAAGAGTTTTCCTGGACAACCCCTTTAAAGCCTATCTTTATTTGGGTTGGGTTCCCTTCAAGCTCTTGACATGGGAAAACCTGCGGTATATTATGAAGGATATAGCAAGACTACTGCACTTGGACCCTACAAGAAGTCTGTACAATTCTGAATTTTAAAACTTTATTGCAAAATAAATTAATATCATTGATATGACCTTTAACCTTTCCAACCCAAAAATGACCAGAAGACCGGTGTCTGCTGGTACATCTCCACCTACTATCCAGTCAGAATAATCAGGAACCTGTGGGCCGATGCAGCGATCTTTTTGGAAGAAGGGTTTAAAATATCTGACTACACAAGGCCTGTTTGTAGTCTGTAACCGTGGAGACATATATAATGTATATATAATACCAGTGTCCACCATCCATAAGGTTTGTTTGGGGCTGTACATTTTTGGGGCCTTATATTATCAAAATCCACCTGATAACCTATGGCTAGGATGCCATAGTCTGCCTCACCGTGCTGTCTCTTATACACAGAGTGTTAAAAAAAAAAAAAAAAAAAAAAAAAGCAAAAAAGCAAAAAAAAGAAAATACACTATACAGCCTATGTATATTTTTGGTTTTTGATTAGAATCCTACAATCTAAAAATGAAAATTTAAAAAAAAAAAAAAAGAAAAAAAATTTCTAAAAATAAAAAAACCTCTTTCCCTAGCATCACATACAAAATTCAAGTGCAATTTAAAATATTAATTATACTACACACTTCGCTCTCTTGCCATAATACTCGTTTGCAGGTAGTTTCTTAAACCGACCGGAGAAACAAGAATGCGCCAAACTTCTTGTGACTTGAAGACGTTAAAAAAAAAAAAAAAAATTAAAAAAGTTCTTAAGTCTACACAGAGATCATGTGTGTGGAATCCTTCCTCTGTGAAGACCCCCATAAAGTCTACTGCAGTCCAAGAAACTTCCATGCCAGGTCGGAATAGGTACGTCCATAGATAGTCACCATATATACGTGTTGTGGGGCGAATCTCTTGACTATCGGAAGTAACTTCAGTGCAAAATGGGGGGCAAATACTTTAATAAAGGGGGTCCGGGAGCATCAATAAAAGACAACGATTTCTCGAATGCAATGGATGTCCACCAAATTCAAAAATCGTATTAAAAAATGTTCAGTTTGTAGGAGTTTGTTGATTTGTATCCCAAGGGTTTCACTTACTCACTGAGCCACATGTGAATCCTACCTGGGACACTGTTGATGAAGTGTTAAGTAAAGATTGGTGAAGTCTCAAAAGCAATGGATGTCCATCAAATTCAAAAACGTCATCCAACAATCTTCTCTTTGAAGGAGTTTGTTGATTTGTAGCCCAAGGATTGCACCTACTCACTGAGCCACATGTCAATCCCATCTGGGACGCCAATGATGAAGAGGCAAGTGAAGACTGGCGAAATCTCGAATGCAATCGATGTCCACCAAATTCATAAACAATCTTACAATCTTCTCTTTTTAGAAGTTTGTTGATTTGTAGCCCAAGGACTGCACTTACTCACTGAACCACATGTCAATCCCACCTGGGATGCTGTTGATGAAGAGGCAAGTGAAGGACGGTAAAATCTCAAATGCAATCGACGTCCACCAAATTCAAAATCATCATCCAACAATCTTCTCTTTGTAGAAGTTTGTTGATTTGTAGAGCAAGGATTGCACTTATTCACTGAGCCAGATGTCAATCCCAATGGGAGTGCTGGTTGATGATGAGGTAAGTGAAGGACAGAGAGGTCTCAAATGCAATGGACGTCCACCAAATTCGAATCATCATCCAACAATTTTCACTTTGTAGAAGTTTGTTGATTTGTAGCCAAAGGATTGCACTTACTCACTGAGCCACCCATCAATCCCACTTGTCTATGGAGAGGTTTTTTTTATCACTGTACACAGCAGCTTGCCTACTTTTTTTTCTTTTTGAGAAAGTAGATATTGCAGCTCTGAGGAGAAAGGTGCAGGGTGTGGCAGGAGGAGGTTTTCGAAAAAACGGGAGGATTTTTGTACCTCGTCTTGACCAGAAAAAAGTGGAATACTCTGCGTGGCGTCCATAAAATCCATCCAAATAAGCCCTTTGAGTGTTTTTTTTTTTTGAAAAAAACTTTCCAATGAATGGGAAAATAAAGATTACAAAACAAGTCTTTTGGGTGGAGCAGTGAGTACTGCGACGAGGGATGAAGTACTGAGAAGAATACGGATTAAAACCAAAAATACAAAATAAAAAAAACCCCACTAATTAAAAAAAACATTTCTTCAGCTATTTATAAGGCCGTAAAAATCTGGAAACTTTTGAGCGGAGCAGTTTGATAAAAGACCTGGGAAACATTTCCTTGGATTCCTGCGCCGTGTACTTGAAGTAATTTTGAGGATGCGCCAAGACGTCGAAGAGAGCCTTGATCAACTTCTTGTCCTGTGGGTTGGAAAGACAAAAAATTTTATCTGGGGTCTGGACCGGGGGCCGAGATGTGATTCAAAAACACTATTCTGCAGTATATGGTGTTATTATATCGGCTAAAATCAGATAAAATTATCTAAAATTATTTGGTATCTTTCAGGTTCCAATTTTATAAAACTGGCTGGAAGGGCACGTGCTCCAGGCTCTTACTGCCAGAGCAGGGCCAATGGAAAGCCGGATTAGTGAGTACACTTTGGTTTCTGTTTCTTAACACAGTCGGTTTTTCCGTTGAAAATGGAAAATCCACTAAATTGCTATTCAAGATGGAGCTCTTATCCACTGATTCAGGGAGCAGAGTTCTTCATTAAAGTAGTATAACCATCAGTCAATACAAGCAGGGAACATGGGACCTCCTTCTTCATGAGCGGTAGGATCCCTGCAGTCAGATCCCCAGTGATAACATACTTACAGTATAGGTGAAAAGCTACGATTCCGGTCAAACCCTTTAAATGAAGCACCTTTTTCCAGTTACTCAGTAGATAAGAGCACCAGATTGTAATACTCTTATTTTTTTTACTTATTTCTTATGTACTTTTAAAATTTCTTGATAGTTCTCTGAACCAGATAATCTGTTCTGGTAATACTCCTTTGATAAAGAACTATATTGCCTGGCTCAGTGCGCAAAAACACAGTATTCTAATATTCTAAATATTTCTTGCATACTTTTAAAATTTCTCTAAGTATTTCTGAATCATAGAATCTATTCTGGTAAAACCCCTTTGATGAAGAATCTTATTTCCTGGCTCAGTAGATAAGAGCACATTATTATAAAACAACTTTTTCTCACTTTTATGTCTTTATATTTTTTTTAACATACATACATACAAAAACAAGATTCTCAGAAGCATATAATCTATTCTGGTAATCACCCCGTCAAGGAAAAAATGAAAAAAAAAACATTCCCTGGCTCAGTGGACAAGAGCCCCACATTCTAATACAACTTTTTCTTGCAGTTTTTTTCCTAAATATTTCTTATGTACTTTACATTACTGCAGAGGTCTCTAAATCACAATCCATTGTGGTAAAAAGAAGAGCATTATTCTCTGGCTCAGTAGATAAGAGCACCTTAATTCAACTCTTTTTCCTTTATAATTTTTTACGTACTTTAAAAATACATTTTGAGGGTTCTCTTAAGCTTATAATGTATTCTGGTAAAGACCATTTGATGAAGCTCGTATTCCCTGGCTAAGTGAATAAGAGCCCCAATCTTGTAATACAACTTTTTCTTGCAGTTTTTTTTATTTTTCACCTACTTTTAAAATTTCTTGATGGTTCTCCGAAGCGTATAATCTTCCATCGCGGACAATATCTTCTATTAATTGTTGGTAATCCTCTGTGAAATTAAAAGCAGATGGAAAAAAAAACATAATTAGATACAATTTATCATTGGGATTGGAGCTGAAATTGGGAGCATCCATCTGTAATGGGACATTTATGGAGCCGACTTCCGCTCTCACTTCTCTATCCCGGGGGGATCTACATCATCGGAGCGATAGCATTTGTCTCCGCGCCGCGGTGCCTCTTAATGGTCGCCGTTCTCACATTAATGCTCGACTACGGGATGGATTTATAGGGTCATTTCGGTTTCCAAATGTGCAGCGGAGGAGTTTGTAGCTTTGTGCCACTTTAACCTTCTAAAAGGTTACATTTTTACCAACCAACTACAGGAACAGTCAAGCGTCCTCACTCTACACCAAATCTATGACCGATACAGGAACGGTCAAGCGCACTCACTCCCTAACAACCAATCATGGACTAATACAGAACGGTCAAGCGCACTCCTCTCAGATATCAACAAAATCTAACGACTGATACAGGAACGGTCAAGCGCACTCACTCTACAACCAAAATCTACGACCGATACAGGAACAGTCAAGCGCACTCACTCTACAACAAAATCTATGACCGATACAGGAACGGTCAAGCGCACTCACTTCCACCAAAACTCTTACTAATACGAAACGGTCAGCGCACTCACTCTACACACACCAAAATCTACGACGATACAGGAACGGTCAAGCGCACTCGCTCTACACCAAATCTACGACCGATACAGGAACGTCAAGCGACCTCACTCTCACCAAATCTATGACCGATACAGGAACGGTCAAGCGCCTCACTCTACACAACAACCAAATCTACGACTGATACAGGAAAACTGTCACGCACCACTCTACACCAAACAAAATCTAGACCATACAGGAACGACTCAAGCGCACCTGCCTCTACACACCAAAAATCTACGACTGATCAGGAACGTCAAAGGGCACTCACTCTACACTACACCAAATCTACGACTGATACAGGAACGGTCAAGCACTCCTCTACAGACTATCGGTGATCAGTAAGGGTTTATGGCACTGATACCACGCACGACTACTACAGGTCGTACCGTCATACGTGACATAAGGGCACTTGAAAATCCTTTGCCACTGTTGCCCTCGTTAGATTTGAACTGGAATCCACAAGCTTTCGGGATCGACGTGAAGGCTATCGGCGCTCGTACGTCTGCAGGTCTCGTAGTGGTGATGGAGGACGGGGAAGCTGGAAAGTAATGGAAACATTGGTTCCATCCTACAAGAGCAATGCTCGTTCCTGTACGCAGGCAACGTGTATAATAACGGGTTATCCGGGCATTGGGCGCCATCCTCTACACCAAAATCTACGACTGATACAGGAACGGTCAAGCGCACTCACTCTACACCAAAATCTACGACCGATACAGGAACGGTCAAGCGCACTCACTCTACACCAAAATCTATGACCGATACAGGAACGGTCAAGCGCACTCACTCTACA